>CM031242.1:226780511-227118011 GCA_018340775.1 Taxus wallichiana var. yunnanensis
TGGGTATTTTATCCCATGAATTTTGCTAAGCTGCCCACTATGGGATATTATCCCACTTCACATGCTGAGTGAGGCTAAAATTATCCTTAAGATAATTTTTAATCTATTATTTTAAGGGCCCTAATTTTGTATAAATAGGGAACCCATGTTATTGTAATGGACACACATGAAATGGAGAAGCTCATTCCTAGAGCTCGGAAAGGTGGAGAGTGAGCCAAGAGGAGAGTTAGTTGCCATGGGCATAGTTGTGTGAAGACCTAATTTATTTAGGCATTATTGTGGCTAGGAGTTATTAATACTACCTAGTCGGCCCATAGTGCCACACCAAATTATTGTGAATCTTGGAATATCAACCGAGTGCCATAGGGCATTATGAAGTGTCTGGAAGGCTGATCGAGAACCGGAGGATTCCAAGCAATGGATTTGGTGCCATTGAGTTTGCTGAATACGCCAAGAAAGGGGAAGTCATGTGCTATTTTTCACCCTTGTCTTCTGAAGGTCTGGTTATTCTTCTAAGCAAGTTCTTAATAGTTTCCATTAGGTTTTCTCATGAAAGTACTATTGTAACTTATAAGTTTTGACTACTAGAATGGTTTGATAAGAACACGAAGATTTAGGTAATTTCGAACTTTTATTCAATCATTTTACAATTATATTTATTGTCTGCATTAATTTTTAAATTGATTACTTAAAAGGAGAAAATTGTCGGTAATAATTAAAGCATACAAGGGTCCGAGATCAGGTAGATAAAAACTTGATTATTTTCAGATCAAGTTTGGTATCAGATTTGGTTGTTGGCCTTCAAACTTGCTAATCTCTTAGTAGTTTGATATCAGAGCTGGTTTAGCTCCATTTTTTCTTTAGTAAATTTGATTAACAGAGTGATTGCTTCAATATTGGTGCAGTTGGTTAAATTTGTGTGAATAGGGAACAAGTGCACTATGGGCAAGATGTCTAAATAGGAAAATCTCAAGGAAGTTGAAGCTTATAATCACCATATCTAGGAAGATAATTCTCTCCTGCGATCAATGTATTACTCCTTGGAAGAGAATAATACTCACTTAAAATCAGAATTGCAAACCAAGGATGATCTCTTAGCAAGGTTTCGATGTGGTGATCAGACAAAGGAAATACCTTCAACTCTAGATGTAGTGACCATGGCATATGACCGCACTATAAGTTGTTCACCACTAGAATATTCTTCTTCCTCCCATTCGGTTTCAGATTCAGGTAATGAAGTCTTTGGTTTGTTTGAAAATCATACTAGAGGCATTAGATCCAAGTTACTAGATAAAATGGGATTTGATGGAAGAGGCCTTAGTAAAAATGGCCAAGGTATTGCTAACCCAATATAGGTCAAGGATCATCCTCATTTTATAGGTTTGGGTTATCCTAGTGCGGGGATGGAAATTGGAGAATGTTCAAGAACAACGATGGGAGACGAGGATTCCAAAAGAAAAGTGAATACCCCACTAGTCCTATAAGAATATTTTGAGTAGGAAAGTTGTGCTTCATCATCACAAGAAGGATGTGGTAAGAAAAATCAGCAAAGAGGTAATGAGATTCCACCTCCAGTTTCTTACCATAATCATAAGCATAATAAAACTTTTGATCCACTTTTTCAGCTTAAGAAGTATGGTTATGATTTTTAGAAGATGTGGAATTCCTTTCCATGTAATTTTTGTGGATTGCATAATCATTATGTGGCTAGATGTTGGAAGAGAAGGACACTGATGAAGAATTTGATGTCGTTTTTCAGAACAAGGCAAATCAAAAAGACCAATCTCGTCATGTAGAGTCAAGAAATGGCAGAAAAAGTTCCTCATCCTAGAAGAAGGATATTAAGAGGAATTTTGTGCTCATTGCCAGAGGAATGGGCATCGGGTGGAAAATTTCTGGAAATTACATCCATCTCGCCATCAGAGTAATGGAAAGCCAAATATGGAATGGAGGCCTATTGTAAAGGAAAAAGAGGTCTCTACTCCACCACCAGTTGACAATTGAACCTAAGACCAGGTAATACCTGAAAGTGAAAGTCCTCTAAAATGGGTAAGTCAACAATTTTTCAATTATATATTGCATAATTCAAAATGATGAATAGTATGCAGTATTTGTTTGGAGATCATATTCTATGAGAAAATGTTGAGATAAAGGTTTACCATATTCAATGGATTTTATTACTTAGAAAATTTGATTAATGCTCCAAACATATCTCCTAATCAGTGTGTGAGTATCTGTTATAGCTTGGAAATATGAATTAACTCATATAAATCTTGGAGATTGATATTCCATTTGTGTAGACAGTAGAGTTCATAGGAGTCATCTCGGAACTTCATTCTGTGTAGAGGCATTATGACTATGCAACAAAATGGTAGCTGAATCACCATTGGCATTAATGTTGGGTTAGAACTTCATTCTATGTAGAAGCATTGTGACCATGCAATAAAGTGGTACCTAATATTAGTGTGTCAACAAGAGGAGCTCTCAAAGGATCAACTCGAAATGTCATTCGGTGTCAAGGCATTGTGACCACACATTTGAATGGTAGCTGATCAACAGACTTAACATCATGCATTGGAGGCTTGAGGTCTTGAAAGAGGCTTAGCATCATGTATTGGAGGCATTGAGGTCTATAAAAAACATAACATCATGCATTAGAGGCTTGAGGTATTAAAAGAGGCTTAGCATCATGTATTGAAGGTTTTGAGGTTTAAAAAGGACAAGTTAATATCCATCATCGACATCGGATCAAAAATAGCTCTACGTAAGATGTAGTTCCTTCAAACCATTTTACATTCTGCGAAATCAACTTGGAGCCGGAGTTGTGTTATAGAGTAAAAGAATATCCTTGTTATATATCAAGAAGTTTAGCACCACATAGTAGGAGCATTGAGGTTTCATGCGAAACTTAGCACCTTACGAAGGCGTGGAGGTCTTCTTTGGTTATCAAAGTGAAGAAATGGAAGTGTGGTAGGCACATAACCCACGAGGTCCCAGGATCGGAACAAAGTTGTGGAAGTGAGAAGGTTACAGAGAAAGAGACTAAAGTGTCTACTATAACAACACTTCTGAGGTGGTAGTAGAGTTTCCAGATTCAGGACGAGATGGCAAAATGTTTCAATATAAGATTTTTGGGACAAAAAGACTTTCTTAGTGGGGAGGTGTGATCAAGGGATAATTTTTTAAAGTTCCCTAAAACATCCCTAAATGGTTTTAGTGTAGAAGATCATGTCAAGATCTTTCCATTGATTATGAGAACGTGAAAAACAGACATTGGGATCTCTAGATATGTCTGGTCAAAGCTCAATCATCTAGAAAGTCAACTCTAGTCAACTAGTGATTTTTTGACCAATGACACTATGACACATGGAAAAAAGGCAAAGGGATTCATTTGTTGGTTTTCAATCTCTGGTCTTTGTGATCATAAAAAAATAGCTCGTCGGAACAAGAGGTTCAACTTTTGTTATTGAGGGGAGCCTGATTGCCATGTGGACTATGGTATTATTTACGATGTGGTGGGTCCACAAGCCACCACGTGGCTTGCCACCACGAGTTCAATTTTACAATTGTGGGTTGACAAGTGGTCTTTGTCATCATATTTCATGTTGGTCAAATTTCATATTACTTTGTAATTATTTTCCATGTATTGTTCACAAATACCACGCAATATGCCACATACCATGCATATATATGTCAAAACTCCACATATTAATGTTAAAAATTAGTATTAAATCCCACATAACTTCCAACCCCATATCTTTGGAAAATTTCACATGGTGAAGGAGGTGAAGTGGTTGTAGGGGAGGTGTAAATGCTATGTGTGGAAATCCACGTGGAGAGGAGAAGTAAATGGGGGTGGTTAAGCTCACATGGTCTTTTGACCACTTCATACATGCATGGAGAGGCTTAATAAAGCCTAAGCTATTATCCAAACCCACAAAATGTGGGATATATCCCACATATAAAAGCTGCCAACATGGTTATTTTTATCCTGTGATTTTTTCTAAGCCGCCCACTATGCGATATTATCCCACTTCACATGCTACGGTGAGGCTAAAATTAGCCTTAAGATAAGTTTTAATCTTTATTTTAAGGGCCATAATTTTGTATAAATAGGGAACCCATGTTATTGTAATGGACACACGTGCAATGGAGAAGCTCATTCCTAGAGCTCGGAAAGGTGGAGAGCGAGCCAAGAGGAGAGTTAGTTATCATGGGCATAGTTGTGTGAAGACCTAATTTATTTAGGCATTATTGTGGCTAGGAGTTATTAATACTACCTAGTCGACCCATAGCACCACACCAAATTATTGTGATTCTGGAATATCGACCGGAGTGCCATAGGGCATTACGAAGCATCTAGAAGGATGATCGAGAACTGGAGGATTCCGAACAGTGGAGCTGGTGCCATCGAGCTTGCCAAATACACTAGGAAAGGGGAAGTCGGGTGCTATTTTTCACCCTTGTCTTCTAAAGGTCTGGTTATTCTTCTAAGCAAGTTCTTAATAGTTTCCATTAGGTTTTCTTGTGAAAGTACTATTGTAACTTACAAGTTTTGACTAGTGGAATGGTTCGATAAGAACCCAGAGACGTAGGCAATTTCGAACTCCGTAATCAATCATCATGCAATTGTCTTGCATTAATTTTTAAATTGATTACTTAAAAGGAACAAGTTATCAACAATAATTAAAGTCTACAAGGGTCTGATATCGGGTAGATAGAAACTTGATTATTTTGGATCTTACCATGCCTATACCATACTCTACCATACCTAACTCACCTAAACTCAACCATTTCTATATCTGAATCCACCATGCTTAACTCACCTAGAATCCACCATGCCTATACCTTACTCAATCATGCCTAAAGTACCTAGAATCCACCATGCTTAAACCTGACTCCATCATGCCTAACTGACCTAAACTAAATTGTTCCTACATGACCTCGACCAAATAATACCTACTTTACCTAGTTTCCATCAATATATAATAACAATGGAAATTAAAATAAGTACATCGTCCATCCAATAAATATCATCAATTGTATAAATGGGAGAGTCTATGTATCAATACATATATACACAAATACAAATAAATACAAGTGTCTCAAAATATCTCATATACAATCTCATGTCTTCGGCACGCATGCAGTATATATATCAAAAGTTAAAATAATGATCATATCAAGTGACTAATCATCACCCCACCTAATATCTTTCAGTCGGTCTCACTGTCTCCTCCTCCCTACTTGTCTACCACCCATTTGGTATCTCTACACCCTCCATGGGTCTCGGTCTAATATCCTCATAGCCCTCACTCAAGCCTAGCCTTTGAGAACTTGTAACCTCTCCCTGACCCTATCCATTAGCTTGACAACCTCTTGTACTGTGAACTCGAGTCTTGGATCTCATCAGCTCACTAGCTTCCTACTGAGCTCTGTACTTGTCATATGAAGGTAAATCTATACCGATAGTCATCAAGTGATCCTTATAGTAATGAGACCCATTCAGGGCATCCTTGAACCTCACCATTGACACAGTCTATGGTGGTGCCATGGATCTCACTACAAAATGTGAGATCTTCCCTACTAATAATGGCTTCTGACCCTATCCTGATGCCTATCCTCCTGCCTATGCAGGTGCCTATAATATAGGACCCTATCCCTAATCTTGTGAGGGTACCTATACCTGTGCTGCAACTTGGGCATGTAAGGCCACAACTTGTGCCTTTGTAGTGGCCAGATGGCCCTATAAAATTGACACCTATGCTTGTAAGGTAGCCACCTATCCACCATCCTCATCTCCACCCTATGTGGGAACTTGTCCCTATTCTACCTAGGACCTGTAGAGATATCACCTGAGCCTATAAAGTGGCTACCTATGCCTCTGAACCTATGAGCTACCCCTGTAATACTATAATTTGTGCATGTAGGGTGGCCACCTACCCCTATAATGCATCTCTTTTGCACCGTGATCGTAGCTATATTTGGCTTCCCTAGCCTCTGTGGTACTTCTCATAGTTATGCTACCCACCACTGCCTGTACCCATTGGTGACTCCCGCATCATCAATGTGACGATATCATGCATGATCTTCTTGTCTTGTAGGAACACTCAGGCATGGTGAAGACATGGGTCTCTTTACGTCATCTCTCGTAGTACTATGGAAAGGGTGGAGACATGTCCTTTGACAATGCAAACTATCGTCTAACTCTGTCTATAGGTATCATATCGTGCTCTCCGACATGCCGACCCTACATCCACCTCAAAAAATTCAATCCCTCTAACTCCTTTACCATGCCTCTCTATGAAGGATAGCCAATGTATGGCCTCCACATGATATCAACCCCCGACATACCCTCTAATAACCGCATGTAGTATATCACATCATATGTCGCCCTTGTCACCCTTGGATGCCCACCAAATAGTACCCAATGTCTCGTATCCAACTTTGACAAAGCCACCCCTAAATCAATCTTGTTGCAATAGACCAAATGCACACACATGATGTGCTCATCTACCCAATAGTGTAACAAAAAGTACAACACATCCCGAATCGTCGTAATCTCCCATAAGCCCATAGCTCCCTATATAACTAAACTAGGAAATCCAATGCCTAAGAAAAGTAGACCCACTCCTCTATCATATCGTGAAAAAATCCCATTAGTGCTTATGGGAATCTCCCACCCTCATAATCTAGTAGAGAAAAATAACCTACCACCTCCATCATCAGTACAGACAACCTCATCTCCTATGGATAGGATGCATACATATCTCCATAGATCAAGCTCATAATGTGATACCTCATCTTGCCCATCGCATCCCCAAAAACTGCCACTATCGGCTTGACCGATGACTCAAAAGAAATAGAATATATTGGATCCCCAACAATAGGAATCTACAAGATCCTGTACACATCCTCTAGGGTGACGATCATCTCGCCCATCGGTAAGTTGAAGTTATTGGTCACGGAATCCCATCTATCGATGAGAGAAACCATCATAATATGATCTCAAACTATCTACCTATAGCGATGGACCCCGATAAGTATAACCTTGGTCATATGCTCCCACTCCTCCATGGTCACACTAGAACACATACATACTAATAACAATGGTATTCTATGTTGCATCCTAAGCTAATATTTAGCTTACATCCACCAAACACAACCATGTCAAGACTTGACTACCTCAAATCACATATTACCCAATAAACCATACCCAACCACATCAATCGTGCCTACCCCATTTTACCTAATTCACTTACAAGCCTACTAACCCTTATCATTATTACTCATTCTCTCAGTTCACTTCACCTTCTTACATATTCCATATTGCCAAAATAAAATTTTCACCCTCTTCTACCTACATTCATCTTCACCTACCCCTTCTTCACCGATTTTCCTTTCTGACATAGCCTTTCTTACCCCTATTTACTCTTCACCTTAACTATTGTCATTCACCTTGATCATCACCATTTTTTCCTAACCGTCATCAGTTTTGTTTAATTGGTGTCGGTGACATAATACATGACCAATGCTGACCAAATCCGACTGACATCCACCAAACCTTGACTGACGTCGGTCTCTATCGTGGCACCCAAAATCAAAAACCCATCCCCCCATTATTAAAAAATTCATAGAACAACCTAAATACCTACTCCCACCCACCTAAACCTATCCTATCTTCATTTCCCATCCTATTTAACATACGTCTGACATTTCCACTCCTCATTACCTTCAATTTTACCCGAATTCAAAATTACACTCCCACCCAATTTTTTTAACCAAAACAATTTCAACAAAACTATTTTCAAACAAATAATGGATTCAGATTGCCTCCTACCTCATCTCAGCACCATCTCGGTGGTGGTACATTTGGTGATGCACCTTTGGTGGTCCACCTGCTCCCTCTTACACCTATGCCAAAACCAAATAAACTCCTCACCTCCCAATGAATTGAATCAATCGAATTAATCTCATGGAATCATTTATCAAACACCAATCACCTGCTACGTGGTTCACCAACTCAACTCACTACCTTGTACTGTCATTTTCTAATCTTCCCCTTCTCCTCTATCATTTTATAAAAGTGAAAAAGTCAAAATGAATTTGTAAAACATGATTTTATCTTTTTTAGCCCCAAATCGACAAGACCGACTTCAATCATGTTGTGCCTATCAACCAATGTTGGTTACACCATAACCAACATTGATCCCATGTCATTACCTTTTAAGTCACCTCATACCCTTTTATCCTAAAACACTATTAATCCCACAACTTTTGAACCTTACCAATACCTCTTCCACCCTATCCACAAGCCTATACTACCTATACATTTCCTTAACTATGTCTAGGGACTTGTTCGTTTCTATAACTCATCCTTACCTGTGCCCTACCCAACATACCCCGACCTAAACCTCCTATTATGAAATTTGAATTCATGAACTCATTATACTTTACGATGTTTTTACCCATGTTGTTTAGCCTAATGAGCTTAATTTTACTATTTTTTTGGTTTATACCAACAAAACCTTTGGTGTACAAAATCATACCTAAACATTTATGTACCTAACCTAAGTTACGTTTCTCGGACCATATCATGTACCTTGGATACCTGAATCACTTCAACCTCATCTAGATAACCTATCAACATTGGATGATGTAGAGTTTTCAAGCTCTTCCCCGGTACCATATCACAATATATATGTGTGCATGCATTCAATTTCCATTACCCATTACTCAATATGACCCTTACCCATTACCCAATATGACCATACCTTTACATACAACTAGCCTATTATATTTTTCATCAATAACCCATTTATCAAACCACTCATCGATCTTGTCTAATACCGCATCAACTTTTGGTCTAAGGGGATCACCTTCAACCCTATCTGGGGAAACCCCACACTCACCTATATTTAGGGCAACCACTTCCTATTTTTTTCAGCATCACTTACCAATACAAGCTACGTGATAAAAAGGGGAAAATGTAGACACCAAATTTGGGTCACACTCCCTTGGTCCCCTTAATTAATAAATGTAACATATTCACCTAACCATGACACCTACCCCACATTCATATTAATTGAATTAATAATCACCCTCACACTATGAATTAATTTAATTAAATAAATTTACAACTCACCTAGCCACATCACCTAGACACCTCATCATGGACTTATTCTTAGTCTATTAATTAACTAGGACTGAGTCTCCACTTATATTAACCAACTAGGACTTAGTCTAACCCTAAAAATAAATTCCTATTCCTTCTCCAACAATACTCCCACTTATCTAAATGCTAACCCTCACTTGAAACTCAGAATGACAATCAGAGCACGCCAAAATTAGTAAGGATTTTCCTATTTTTGGAAAAACTAGGATTTCCCACCTTAACCAATGTCGATTATTCCTCAACTAATGCCGGTCACCTTGAACATCATCAATCATCTTATATACCATTTTTCAACCTTTTATTAAGGCTGGTCATTCTGAGTTTTTAGAGATCTATTGCACTCAAGCACAAACCAGAGGCTTATCAGATCCAGATGACGGAATACACTCAACCACAGGCCCAAGCAAGCACCTGATACTCGTATAAAGGTATTAGCATTCATGGGAATGATCCAGGAAGTATTTCCATAGAACTGACCACAAATTTCTTCATAGATCAACCATTACCTTCCTTCACCAACTAGGCCTACAAATACAAGTAAGTGTATTTGATTTGCATCATTTTTACTTACTTAAAGTGTAGGTTATTTATCATTTGTTATTAGATCTTGTTCTTCTCTACATTCCTCCATCCCCACCTTCTTGCCAATTTTCCCATCCAACCACCCACAACCTTCCAACTCTCCATACCTCTTCTCTATGCATTCCTGAGTCTTCTTGACATTATTATGAACCCAACCATCCTCCCTTCATCCTCTATGCAATCATAAAGAATTCCAAATCTACCATTTATTTAACTACCACCAAATTTCACCCAGTAATACCGGTCACCTTAACCATCTTTGGTCTCCCCTCTATACTGACATCAGTCACTAGACCGACGTTGGTTACTGAGTCTCTTATCAAATTTCATTAAACTACCCCTAACATCCCCAAAACCTCACAAGCCTTACCCAAACCTAATACCTCACCACAAACCTTCCTAGCTCTTTGTGTATACATAGGGAGAACCTAGACACCCACTTTTAGAATTCCGCCATTACCCACAAAGAACCGATATCATTCATCCTAAACCATCGTTATTCATACCATGATCGGCGTTGGTCTTTGTGCTTGGTAAAACTACCTTAGACCAGAAAGCTTCTTAATCACCCAAAATTCAACTCAAATTACACCAAATATTACCCAAACCCTTCTTGTGACCCTCGGACCACCTGCATAACCTGTAACCTAACCCAAGACCTTTACCGGTTTAATTATCAAACATCTAATTGGGTGACACTTATAGTAGTTTGAGACACCGAAATAGGATCACTAGCATTAGATTCTTTTATTTACATGTTCAGTTATTTTATATTGAGTTATATATCAATGGACTAACAATTGTAGAGGAAGTATCACACTTCCTGGATCTAGTTCATGCTAGGTAGTCCACTAACCTTTTCTATTAACTGTATCTTGTGGTATTTCTTTGTATTATAGGTAGTTCCTCCTAGCCAAAAGGAAGTTCACACAATCAGAATTAGATTGAATATTAGAAATGCACGCACTCAACCTTTAACTAACGTGTATTCCTCCATGAATCTTTTACCTTTATCAGTTTCATATCTAAAAAAATGGTGAAATAAAGTAGGATGCATATGTTTCCATAAGAGTCAACACATTTAAACCAGAATTTGTCAATCAAGAGGCCATCTATGGATCTAATTCTAGATAAACTTGTGAGCAATCACATTCTAGGCTATGTAGTAAATTGTATGCAAAGTTGAGTTGTAGGTTCCTAATTGGTTTTATGTTAAAATCTTATCTTTATCTCACCATTTCCATCTCTATCAAAACCATATAATTCACATCCCTCCTGGATCTCACTATTGATCCCTCACATATTATTGGTTGCATGGGGTTAGGAGTGGATCAATTACATTTTATTATCACAACATTATTCATCACACATTTCCAAAACATAGAGAAGTACTAAAAATTACTTGAAAAGATAAAGTTTAGTATTAGATTATGTTTGCATGATCATCACATATCAAAACTACAAAAATAAACAAAAAGAAATCATGTTATTACCATCATCATTCATGGCATAAAAATCGACATTCTAAACATCTAGAGTACACATATGAATCAAACCACAAATGAAGTCAACTCTAATGTAAAAGATATCCAAACCAAAAATAGGTATATATATATATATCATAATAATTTGATTTTGTGTATAATTCCATCACACAATAGGTGTGGTAAAAACACTCAAAATGAGCATGAAAATTAAAAAAATCATAGATTTTCCTCACAAAATGGAAAAAAATAAATAAAGGATCAATAGCCTATCAATCCTTGTGGGATCCCAAAGATGGTGCACGACCGCGACCAAGACTCTGTTGTGGCTCTCACATCATGAGTGCACTGAGTGGTGAGAGTGATCATGATAATGGCTAGTAGCCATGGTAATACTACATGAATGTCTCTACCTCATCAATCTCTCAGCTGCCTCATACCCTATAATCCTCGGCTTCTAAGAAAGAAGGATCTCCCTTGGCTTCGAAAGATGTAAAAATAACATCGTGTGGTGTTCGACATGCAAAGGCTATCCCATATCCTCCAACATCTCTACTCCGGTCTTCCTCATAGGGAGTAATAAGGTGTCAATGCAGACCCAAAGAATAAGATCTTCTATATTCGAGAGTAGTGGATGCAAAACAAAGAAATCAATGGAGAGTTAGAAAACCATAAAAAAATATAGTAAAATGCATAATAATTAACATTTCTATCTAATAAGGTCGAGAAAAGAGTGTCCACATACTCGGATCTCAAGGAATCCACATAGGATCGAGATAGTGTTGCTTCTTGATGTACCTTATATTCCTCCCCCCTCCTAAGGAAATTTTTTTTCCCATGACAAGCTCCTCATCCCCACCTCCCTCATGAGGAAGTTACTTCTCAAAACTGATGTCTCCATCTCTACCTCCATCTCCTCTCACTCAGCCATGGATCTCTCCTAAGTATCATACCACTTTGTATCAATCTCCTCCTCATCGTCACCCCACTTTCCATAGGTATCCTCACATACCTTCGAATAATTATCCTCCCCTGTCTCCACCTCGCCTAGAAATCTAAATAAATGGGAACCTTCTTCTCCTCTTCCCCATTGTGAGCAGTGCAACCTCCATCGAAGGAGTGGTATGGGCCTAAGTGATCGTTTAGCATGACAACCTATCTCACCGTAATAGAAACCCTTGGAGTCATAACGGTCCAACCATGGTCACTTATAAGGCTACCTCGAGGATCCCTAATAATCTTGTAAACAATCGACATGGGAGGAATAATATCCATGTATGGTAATCCGAACTACCAAGGAACTTTATCAAATGGATGAGTCTCCACCTTCGTTAATATATCTACTAACTCGACTATAAGTGGAACAAAAAACCATTATGGTCTCATCATGTCCCCATACTCCCATCATATTCTATTAGGGTGTAATAACAAAGTCATTTGTTGTCAAGGTAGCTCTAGCTTATTTGGTACCCTAAGAACTGACATACCAGTCCATCTCACATCCCTAACAGCCCCTAGGTCTTGTACCCCTACTCCCCTCTAGTAGGGGATGGTCCTATCGTATACCCAACTCATCACGAGTGTGGGATGAATCGATGGATCTGTCACTATAATATTACTACCTAGTATAAATCATGGTATGTGGTTCCCAAGATGTCTTCTTCGTAGGCATAAGTCCACCCATGCTACTCAATCGCATCACAATTGGGCCCCAACAATACAAAAAGTATCCTCACCATTATACCCTATCAACCGTGAGGCTAGAATACCCATGATGGCCTTACAGAGTGTAGGGATAGGAGTGGTGGGTATAGAAAGGAGCCTCATACCCTATTTGGTGCCTAACGATAACTCATCATCTTCCACATAATTGGCCCAATGCCCGACCCTTTCTATAGATCATGTTTTCTCAAGGGTCGATGTCTCCCAAGTATACTCTTGAGAAGTAAGGAATGTGTCAATGTTATGCAGGTGGTATTCCCTAGAGTGAGACGTTAAAAATGCCTTCTAAGGGATTGGTAGTTGGTATTTGGGTAGCGAGAATGGATGAATTATTGGGCAAAGGGGGAATAAGAAGCATTGTTTGGTTGAGAAGTAGATGGGTTAGTTGATGGGTTAGCTGTAGAGGTTGTGGATGTAGTGGGAATAAAAGAGTTAGGCGTGGGAGAGGTAATAACAACATTGGTGGATGAGGTCATGGGTGAAGGTGAGGTGGTAGCAGTGGTGGATGCCTCAATCGGTATAAGTAAATCATTAGGTTGATATACCATGTTATAGGTTTTGAATAGTGAAGGGTCAACTTGAATGGTATAGTTATTTCCTTCAAGTTAAAATTTTACACAATGATGTAAGGTTGAAGGAACACAACCCATAATGTAAATATAAGGCCAACCAAGCAACAGGTTGTACTAGAATTCCCCCTCTAAAAAGTAGAATAATTTGGGAATGGTATGGGGGAACAAGAAAATGTGGAGAATTATGGTGCTAAGGGTTGAAGTTATGGTATCATTGAATGAACATAACATAACTGGGTTATTATGAATGCAATTGGAACGAATGTGCATATGGTTATATGCATGGGAGGAGATAATGTTGATGTTGGCACCTCCATCAACCATAATGTGTCGAACAAAAATATTATCAATGTAGATAGAGATGAATAGGTCAGAATCATGATCATCTAATTGGATAGGTATAATCTCTTTGTCATAGAAACCGAGAGTGGGTACCGATGAGTGGCGGTGGGTGGAGAGGGGGATGAAGTGGTGAGAGAAGCCACATGGTGAGGAGTGATCTTGGATGCCATAGGAGTTGGGTCATTAGGTAAAACCTCAATAGATTACAAAACCTCCATAAGGTCCTGTCGATGAGACTCAGAGGTTTAGACAAGTTCGAATAATGACATTTTGAGAGGAGATTGGTGTAATTGTTTAATCATTGTACAATTGGCAACCACGTAAAAAATAGGGTATGTGGGTCCATGGATGGGTCTTTCTAGGTGTAATTAGTAAAGTTAACCATATTAATATGGGGTAAGGGGGCAACTGAGTCATGATAGGTATAGCGACATGACGGGAAAAAGTATGGTGATGGAATGTACTGGTGTTGTGCAAAGAAGGTAGTGCATTGAAATTTTGGTGGAGGTTTGGCTAGCTCTCTTATGCGGACCATATTGATCTTGAAGGTTGGAGGAGGGTGAAATGGTTGTGGATTCGGAGGTGAAGGTTTTTGAATAGGTAAGGGGTGAGGATGTGTGGTGATAGGTGAAGGTGGAACATGGTCCTCATCTAAAAGATCGTCATCGTCAAAGTTTTCTTCAGGAGGACACAATTGGAGAAGAATGGTCTTTAGAGCCTTACAATTTTCTACATCATTCCCTAGAACATGATGGTACATGTAAATTTATGTATCATCAAACCCCGTTGGTTTAGGTTTGATTGGGTTGTAATATCTAAGTGGTGGCAATGTGATGATAGAGGTATATACAGTATTTGCTAAGATGTTAGCGTAAGATCCTACCAATGGATCACATTGTGAAGTAAGTTTGGGTTGAGATGGAGGTGTGAGTGATTTTCTTGGGAGAGGCGGCACGGGAGGTGGAATCAGAGGTTGAATAGGTTTGACCACTAATTTGGTAGGTAGTATTGTTTTAACGTTGGATTGCACCTTCTTGGGTAAAGGTGTAGAAGATGAGCTAGTGGTTGAAGGTGTTGTAGGTATGAATACCTCTTTGGAGGCTAATGGGATCTTCAATTTTTTTCACCTTCCTAATTAAAGGTGAAGGAGTTATTGGTGTAGAAGCGAAGGCCAATGGAGGAAGAGGAAGGATTAGCCAAGGTGATAAGGGAGGCATAATAAATGATGCTTTGGAAGAGGCGGGGTGGAAGGTATTGGTGAAGAGAAAGGAATATCATAGGTAGTGATGAGGCTATTGGAATTAGTGTGGGTGTAGACAGAAAAGGATATAGGTGATGGTGAAGGCATACATTGTGTAGGTAATTTTGGTGTAAAGGAATCTCGTGATGAGGTGGTGGGTTGTTTTACTTTTAGTTTACCTAGGGTAGGAGGCTACTTGGCCAAGGTTGAAGGGTGAGGTCCTTGGATATATGGAAGTGGTGAAGGTGATAAAGGGGTAGTGGGCGAATCCGGTGAGTGTGGCCTAGAAGGTTTGGTATTCCTCTTAGGTGGGGAATAATATTTGTGTTAGTCTATGAGGATGTGGCCGAATCTAGTTTAATAGGGAGATGGAATAGGCTTGATGTTGGCATGACTCCCAATGTGGTAATGCATCTAGGCACAGAGGAAGGTATAGGTTCAGGTAAGGCTTTAGGTATAGGAAAAATTTTAGTTGTTGGTAATGGTTTAAGTGTAGGAAAGTGTGATGAAGAATATGCCACTCAAACTGGAATGGGCATGGTTGGTTTGTTTATCTAAAATACCTTTGGATAGATTGTGGAGGTATCAACAGAAAACATTTAAATTTGAGTTGAAAAGGGTAGCCAAGGCATCCCCAAAGCATAGAAGTATCAACATAATCCAAGTGGTCGAAAGACATGAAAATGGTCCAGTTTTAGGAGTAGATGATGTTGATTTGGTAGTAATCCTTGTAAAGAATGTTTGTGAGACAAGGAAACAATTGGCTTCAAAATCTATGGGTAAAAGATCCAAGAGTAAATCAATAGGATCTTTAAAGGCTGATGGAGAGTTATCACCAATAGGAAGCGGCACCTCTAATGGATCTCCTTTGGGTAGGGGAGATGATGAGTAGGATGAAGTAGGTTTATCTTTTCGTGAAGAGGAAGGTGAGCATGGCTCTCGTGTGGGTAGGAGAATGAATAATGTGGGTTATTCATTAGGTTGAGAGGTATGAGGGGAAATTGCATCAGCAGATATGGTGAACCCTCCATGGGTAAAGGGGAAGATGAAGGGGACTCCTTTATGGGTAAAGGAGTAGATGAAATAGGTTCTTCCATGGATGAAGGAGATTGTGTGAGAATCTCCTTAATAGAGGGAACATGAGGAAATTGAGGAAGGGCTAGTATGATGTCAAACAAAGCATGAACCTCACAAACATTATTTTCATTAGTTGAAGGTTCTCCAGTTGGGTTAGATGAGAGGGTGTGATTTGGGAATGACTTTTAAATACATACAAGTTCCGATTAGCTGGTGCATTAGGGTTTTCCAAGATGATATCTCCATTATATAAAATTTCTTGGACAATGTTTTTGAATGTTATATAATTACCATCAAAATGACCTTTAACATGATAGTTGAAATAATCATGTTTCTTGTACCATGTGGGCATAGGACGAGAGGGGTCAAAACCAATATGTGGTTTGATGGGAGGAAGGGTGAATGCTCCAGATTTTAGAAGTTTTTCTAAGAATGATGAATAGGGTTCTCTGATTGGAGTGTATTTGTGTTGCTCCTACTTGAACTGAAAATATTGAATGAGAGAAAGGTTGGAAGAAGGTTTCAATTGATTAGATGGGTGAGATGGGTTAGCTTTAAAAACTACTGCATGGGCAGATATTTTTTCTTTGGAAAAACTATTTTGGGGTTTAGAGGAAGAAGAGGTATCATTTTATTTAAAGGAAACATTTTTGCTACGCAACTATATCTTATTCTCTTCAATGGCACAAATTTCAATTTTTCTAGCCATGGTAAATGTCTCGTCGAACATACGGAAGGTTTAAACCTAGAGTGTTAGTGATATGTTCCTAACACAAGCCCTAGTAAGCAACTCTATAAGCTAAGTTTCAGTGTAGTTGGAATGTGAGCTAGTTGATGAGGCTTCCCAATGAGCAACAAAATTTGTGATAGATTCGTCTTCATATTGTTGGGTTGAGTACAAGTTGGTCATGATGACCTTCTTGACGATATTGATCAAAAAATGGTCCAAAGAGGCTTGAGCCACTTGGTTGAATGAATAAATGGAATTCTGAGGTATACCACTACACCAATCCAACACAAATCCCATTAAGGACATTGGGAGTGTTTATAAGAGTAAAGCATCATCATGAGTGATCAGATAACACCCATGTTTAAAAGACTATAAATGTTGTTGCGGGTCTTCTTTGCTATTAAAATGTATGATGAGGATGACATTCCAAAGATATGGTGGTGTTGATTATGAGAATTTTGAGGGGTGAATACATGCAAGTGGAAAATATCATGAATTGGCGACAGATGAAACAGGAGGTTGTTGGTGATAAGTATAGGTAGGTGGAGTGGATGTAACAACTCTCATTGTAATTGGAGGGAGAGATTGCGGGATGGAGATAATAATGTTTTGAAAGGGAGTGTGCAATACCAACATCATGGGTGGCTGAGATGTAATGGGTATAAAAATAGGTGATATGTACAGATAGGCCTACACTCAAAAAGGTTAAGGGAGGAATGGTTAACACCATAGGAGTGACTAACGTTAAAAGTGTGACATATGCCATAGGTACAAAAAATATTGATGATATGGGGTCAAGTAGGGATACCCAATGGTGGTAAGGTGGAAGAAGGTAAGGCCGAGCTAGTACTAGATGATGCAGAAGTGGGTGCAAGGGTAGGAGGAATGGACACATGCATGTCATATACCAATTGTCCTGATGAATCTCGAGTGGATGAATGGGTGAGATAATATTGTAAGGTAACATGGTTTTGGTCAAGGATTCTTGCGAACTCCTCTTCATTAGTACTGATGATAATGGGTTGAGTGGTATGTATAGGTGATAGGATGGGAGGAGGTGATGGGCTAGGTGGGAGCAGCTAAAGACTAATGTGGAATACAAGGGTGTTGGCTTGGCTATGAATCAAAACAATGTGGGTTAGCATAGACTGTAATCCATTCTTTGTAAATGACACAAAAAAATAGAAGGAATGGAGAAAAATAGTTCTGGAAGGTGAAATCTAGTGTTGTTTTAATTAAAAAATTAAAACATAGGAACTAATGTAGTTTGGTAACTAATAATGGTGATAGAGGGTGACCGATGATGGTTATGGTGACTAATACTAGTTACTCCGGAATAAAGTTTGATAAATGTCATAATATCTTATGAAAATAAAGAAAAATCTAGATTTGACAATGATTTCAACAACTTAGAGGTATGATGATGTATCTGAGAAACCCCAGAAAGAATAGAAAAGTGATGAGTGTTGTTTTGGTAAAATGAACAAAAAATTAGGAAACTGATAGTGGTCAAGTTAACTAATGACGTTAAGATGAGTAAACCGATGATAGTCGTTGGACCGACCCTTATCACCTTTGTGAAATTTAAAAAGATGGAGAAAATGGGATTTAGTGACTTAGATCGATAAAGTACCAACCCAAAACCCGAGTATGGAAATGATGGACCCTAACACACTCTAAAAAATTTGGAATACACCAACTATGATTATGGAGTGTGAAAGGAAGAAAATAATGGAGAAAATGACCTCACAACTCAAAACACAAATCATGCAAAAACTAAGAAAAAGAAAATCCTATTTGTGAATTTTATGTTGTAGCTTATGTTATCGAGGACTGACTTATGGATAGAATAGTTTTTTTGGTTTGATAGAAGGTTCCCTATGCAAATCCAATATCTAAGGATGGTTTTAGGTAAATTTTTGGAAAGAGTGGTCCTTTCTCTAAGATAATGATAGGACAAAGAAATTGTCTTGATGCCCACCGTCAATCCTCCGATTGTGTGATCTTTGAAAAATTCTTCCGGTAGGATGATGTTCAATAAGATGTGTAAATTTTTTAAGTGTTTTGGTATAGAGAATGTGCAAAGTGAACTACGATTGAATTATTCAACCATCAGTGGGCATGACTTCCAACGTATAGGTTTCCCTCAAATTAATGTGAGCTACAATGCGACATACCAAAATGAAATGCAAATGTTTTAATCCCAAATCCATGATTAAGTTTGATGTAGTGAATAAAGAACATAAAGAGGAATGCTCTTTCATTAAATTCAATACAAGTAGAAAGGAAGATGTGTTATTTTTAGAGCATCAAAAACACAATTTATTTTAGATAATAAAAAGAAGAAAAAGATTCCAAAGAAGAAAATTTAATGTGAATAATTTCAAAGGGAAATAAATAATCAATTTTTTACCTAGGAATGAACAATGCAAAAGAAACCCCTAAAGGGTCCCACTGGCATGCCAAAATGTTTCACCGATTTTTGTAGATATGAAATAGATAAAGGTAAAAGGGTCATGAAGGAATACCTATTATCACATTGGTTGAAGGTTGAGTGCATGCATTTCTGAATTCCAATCCAATGCTAATTGTGTGAAGTTTCTTTTGGCTATGAATAACTACCTGTAATAAAAATCAAGACCATAAGATATAGTTAATATCAAAGGTTAGTGTAATTCCTAGTGTAAGCTAGATCTAGGAAGTGTGATACTTCCTTGTCGTTTGTCAATCCATTGATATATAACTCAATATAAAATAACTTAAAATGCAAATAAAAGAATCTAATTCTAGTGTTCCAATTTAGGTGTCTTAGAATACTATTAGTGTCAATCCAATTAGATGATTGATAAGTGAAATGGTGAAGGTCTGGGTTAGTTTATAGGTTGTGTAGGTGGTCTAAGGGTCACATGCGAGTGGTCCTGGATAAGATTTAGTGTAATTTGGGTTGACTCTTGGGTGATTATGAAGCTTGTTGGTCTTAGATAGTTTTATCTAGCATAGAGACCGACGTTGGTTAGGTATGACCGATGACGGTTCAGTTGATCGATATCTATTATTGTGGGTAATAGTAGAATGCCAAACCGGGTGTCTAGGCTCTCTCTATGTCTTCATAAAGAGTTGGGAAGGTTTGTGGTGAGGTTATAGGTGGGGTATTAGGTTTGGGTAAGGCTTGTGAGGTTTTGGGGATGTTAGTGGCGTTTAATGAAATTTGAAAGGAGAATCAAGAACCGATGTTGGTACAAAGGGGAGACTAATGACGGTTAAGGTGAATGGTGTTGGTGGGGAAATTTTGTGGTAATTTAATAAATGGTAGATTTGGAATTTTTTTTTTATTGCATGACGATGAAGGGAGGATGGTTGGGTTCATAATAATGTCAGGAAGACTTAGGAATACATAAAGAAGAGGTATGGAGAGCTAGATGATTGTGGGTGGTTGGATGGGAAAATTTAAAATAATGTGGGAATGGAGAAATATAGAGAATAAAAACATCTAATAATAAACGATAAAGAACCTACACTTTAACTATGTACAAAATGATGCAAATCAAATACACTTGTAGTTGTAGGCCTGGTTAGTGAACGAAGTTAATGGTTGATCCATGAAGAACACTATAGTCAGCCCATATAAATGCTTCCCATAGTGCTCCTATGAATGCTAATGCCTTTAGATGAGTATCCAATGCTTTCTTGGGCTTGTGGTTGAGTGTATTTCATCATTTGGATGTTGAGAAGTCTCTGGTTCGTGCTTGAGTGCAATAGATCTCTCAAAACTCAGAATGACCAACCTCAGTAAAAGGTTGCAAAAGTGTATATAAGGTGACCAATGATAATCAAGGTTACCAACATTGGTTGAGGGATAGAAGGTGTCGGTTAAGGTGGGAAATCCTAGAAAATCCTTGCTATTTTTGGCGTGCTTTGATTGTCAATCTGGGTCTCAAGTGAGGGTTAACATTTAGATAAGTGGGAGTATTGTTGGAGAAGGAATAGGACTTTAATTTTAGGGTTAAAATAAGTTCTTGTTGGTTAAGATAAGAGGAGACTCAGTCTAGTTAATTAATAGACTAATAATAAGTCCATGATAAGGTGTCTAGGTGATGTGGCTAGGTGAGGTGTAAATTTTTTTAATTAAAGTAATTAACTTAATTAATAGTTTGAGGATGAGAATTATTTTAATTGTAAGTAATTAAATTAATATGAATGTGGGGTAATGGGTCATGGTTAGGTGAATACGTTATGTTAATTAATTAAAGGAGACCAAGGGGAGTGTGATCAAAATTTTGTCTACAAACTCACTTTCTTGGGATTTTAAGATTTTGGAGATATTTTTATTGAATGAAATTTAATTTTCCTAATTATTTATATGTAGAGACCCCCTACACCTTACCCAATGCTACTAGTACAAATCATGGGCTCATCATCAAGGATAAGGCGTAAGTGAGTAGGGGTAATTCCCTTACTTTCCAACCTCATGCCACTAGTAAGAGGCATGGGCTCTTCAACAAAGGTTGGTGGTGAAATTAAGTGTGTAGATGAAAAAAATTCATTGATTTTGACTTGAAAATTTAAATTGTGCTTTTGGGAGAGAGAGCTTGCCTCTACCCTCAACCCCATGCAACTAGTAGGATTAGAAGGCTTGTCATCAAATATGTAGATAGGTGAGCAAGAAACTTGGGTAAAATGTTTAGAATGTTTTTTCTAACAAAGAGGTTCTATGGGAAAGATGTAACATCAAGAATATTATAGGATAGACTATGGGAAAAACACCTATGCTGGTATAAAGCTACAAGTAGAACCAAGTATGTAGGCCTTAGTATGATTAGTGTCAAAATTTCATCTTGTCTTGTTGAACTGATGAGGTGATAAGAAATGTTGATGAAAATATCATGGATACTTGAAGAGATGTGATTTGAAAGATTGCCAAAGTTTTTGGAATTTTTTGAAAGTTACTTGAAAATAAGTTCCTTAATTACAAATTTCATAGAATGAGCTAGCAGATGATAATGTAATGCGGATACAATAGTGTACATATGGAAATATTTATATATCATGCCTAGTATCTCTTTAGGCGAAGAGATTTGATAGATTTTCTAAATTCCTCACCTTCTAGTGTATATAGGTGATATGCCCCATTTTTGTAGTCCTCTACAACTCAATATGGACCCAACCATTTGGGAATGAACTTCCTACCTTCATTGGTATTTTTTTCTATCCATTTATCAAGTCTTAATACCAAATATCCCTAATATATTTCATGTTTGTAGAGTTTCTTGTTATACTTCTATTAAATCTAGTTAGCATGAGCTCTATTTCATTGCTCAACATTGATTCTAGCTTCATCGAAACTTTCTAATTGAGAGAATTGTGCTTCCCGATAAGCTTCTTCTCCTAGAATACCTTGTAGTGATATACAAAGACTAGGTATTTTAACCTCAAGTGGTAAACTATTTTCAAACCGAATACCAAAGAATAAGGGGTTTCCCCCATTGGAATTCTTTTTGATGTCATGTAGGCCCATAAGGCCGAGAAATAGCTATAAGTGTCAATCTCATTTGTTCTACTTGACAATTTTCAGGAGAATAGACTTC
The DNA here is from genome assembly GCA_018340775.1 of Taxus wallichiana var. yunnanensis. Taxonomy (NCBI): domain Eukaryota; kingdom Viridiplantae; phylum Streptophyta; class Pinopsida; order Cupressales; family Taxaceae; genus Taxus; species Taxus wallichiana. The sequence continues at coordinate 226,803,021 of CM031242.1, forward strand.
AATTTCTTGTTTTTTTACCTTATCCTATCCATTGGCGTGAGGGTAATAGATAGAATATGTTTGATGATTTATTTTTAACTTTTCATATAGTTCATGTACTTATTCATTCTTGAAATATGTGTCATTATCGAGAGATAAAGATAATTTGGTTCAAAAGGAACTTTTGTCATTACACATCCTAGTATGTTGGTAAGAGGCATTTCTTATACCGACTTGGTGAAGTATTTAGTGACAATGATTATGAAATTATGGTCATCTAGTGACGAGGGAGAATTTCCCTATTAGATCAAGGCACCATGTGGAGAAAGGACATGGTGTGTAGCAATTAGCTGTAGCACCTAAGTAGGTATGCACATGTTGTGAGAGAATTCTTGGCACTTAAGACACTTTCACACATACTCTATTGCATCATGTTCTAACGTAGGATAGAAATAACCCATCTGATTATCTTTCGAGTGGTGGTGTGGACACCAAAGTGTCCTCCACATACCCCATTATGGGATTCATAGAGGATCTTTTCAGATTCTTCTTCATTAACGCATCTTATCAACATTCCATCAAAGGATCTACGGTAAATCACTTGTTCTAATATAACATACTTTGTGTCTATGATGCATATCCATCTCTTTTGTTGTGAATTTTCCCCTTCAGGGTACACATGGTCCACAATGAAGTTAATAATATCATTATACCAAGGGCACATAGAAATGGAGGGCTTGGTTTCGACATAGTATATGCATTCATCAAGAAGTTCTAGGTTAACTAGATCACCTTAATCTAATGGTTTTTTTGCTAACCATTCTGTGATGATTTGTCCTTTGACGGAATTTTGGTTAAAAATGTCAGCTTGAGCTCACCCATTAGATTCATGAAACATCCACCTTTCTTGGATAATGAACCTTGTGTTAGAAACATTCACAAATGATTTGTCTTGACAATAACCCTCATTTCTTGGCTAAGCATGTACTGGTTCAACTACTTTGTTGTGAAAACTATAGCAAGGAATTCTTTCTCTTCCTACGTATAGTGTGTCTCATAGTCAAGCAACATTCGACTAATGAAGTAGACTGCACGCTCTCATTTTTCGTCATCCTCTTGAGCTAGCATGCAAGGTAATGAGACATATTTATCCTGTGAATATAAAATTAGAGGGCTATATTATTTGGGAGGCATGAGCATGGGAGGTGATAGTAAGAATATTTTACTGATTCAAATGCCTCATAACACTCTTTTGTCCAGATGTTGTAACAATCCTTTTCAATAAATTGTTTATTGGATGAATGGAAAAGATGAAGTCAAGAATGAACCTTCCGATTAGACCGAGATTTATAAGGAAAGACGTAATGCCATATTTTTCTAACGGTGGGATCATTTCTATCACTTCTCATATTATAGATGGATCTACATTGATCCCTTATGAAGAGATGATGTATCCTAGTAGCTTCCCTCACGTCACACCGAACATGCATTTTTTGAGATTAAGTGTAACATTATATTCAATTAGACAAGAGAGGATGATGCAAAGCACCTCAGTTCATCGCAAAGGCTTTCTTGCCTTAGCCAGAAGGTCTTCAAAGTAGGATTCCACCATATTATGGATGAGATCATGGAATATGTAAGGCATTATGTGTTAGTAAGTGACACCATCATTATTGAGACCAAATGGCATGATTGCGTAACAATAGGCTCCCAAGGCGTGATAAAGGTGGTATTTGTCCGATCTTCCTTACAGATCCCGATTTGAATATACCAAGAAAATCCATCCTTAAGGAAAAACCACTCATAACCATATGTTTTGTCAATGATGACATTTATGGATGGTAGTGGGAAATCATCCTTGGGATATGCTTTGTTGATATCCCAAATTTCAATGCATATCCATATTTTTCTATTCTTTTTTAAATGGAGATGATGTTATACACCCACATTGAGTAGTTCTTGATCAAAGAAAACTTGATGAAGAAATCACACAAGAAGTCTGAATGGGGAATTGAATCATATTCAAAGGCGTGAATGAATAGGGAGAACATGCGCGTGAAATGTAAGTTCAACTTTTTAGGACTTAGCCATTTTCACTCATACAGTCTATTTTTAGAGATGGCATGCAAAGCACACAAATGAGTCGGGATGTGTGCACCATGCATTGGAGGATTAGAGATGAAGCACTTTGCATGGACATAGGCCGGAAATAGATCTTCTATTGTTAGCGAGCGAGTAGTAGTCTATTGTTAGCGCACTTGCATGTGTGGCTAATTTTGTAATGGTGCATGGCTAGTAATAGCATGCGACCTATTTTTGGAGTGGATAAGAGGTGAAGGGAAAGTCCCCACCCTTATATATATGTAGTAAAATGTGTAATAGAGACATATAGAAACACACAAAGGGGAATGAGATATAAAGAGATATGTTATTAAATATGTTATGCACATACTACTGATATTATAATGAAGATTCTGTAAACTTATTGCATTAAATATAATGAAGGACATTGGCTGAATCTAAGTGTTAGTTCTATGTGTATCTCGTATCTAGTATGTTTTTAATCTCATCATGGTTAGTAATTAATTATACTTTTCCTTACATATTGATTTGGTATGCTCTTTAGAATGATGAGCTAGTAATAGAACTATATATGTTAAGTCTCCATCATGTTAACATCCTACTACAACAACCCTAAAGAGGGACCCGATACCTTTGTGTGCTTCAATTGAGCTCTCAATTTATGTTGAGTTATGTGCTAGCGCATTTAGGATTTTATTGGGTTTGTATCACTGAATTCTAGGTCGCATCAAGTAGTAGACCGGTTTAATGAAACCTAGTGAAGGATTTTCATGACTCGCCTCTTTAACCATCGGTGCGACTGTGCTTTCATTGATCTATATTTCTACTTATTGGGCTTAGCATCATACTTGGTAACTAGGTTTTTAAATTCCATGTGAGGAGAAATTCCTATCATTTCTTTATAGTTAAACACAAAGGCTTTTGAATTCTCCTTAAGGATTTTCATGTGTATCTCTAATTCTTCAAGAGTTAGTAAAGAACCTAACTTCAAAATATTCGGTTCTTCTTCCATCCCGATGTTAATATCAATCATCCCTTCAATCAAAGAGGCATTACCCTCTTCAAACTTAGGTAGGGCTAGAGGTAATTCTAACTCCCTTTCCTCTTCTATTTCAAAATATAAGGCCTTCCGAGGAGGAAGGGTCCATCGTGTGATCTCCGAAATAGGAGGAAGAGTAAGGAATGAGAGAAAATCCTCTCTTATGATGTGTAAGATGTAAATCTGTGTAGGTGTTAAGGTATCCTAAGATAGCCTCATCATTTTCCACATAATCTAGAGTGGAAAGTTCTTTCTGACTCAATGTATGCCAATATTGGGCTTCTTGACACTTTGTACAAAGGGTTCTACATGAACCGAAACTATGAAATTGGTTTCTTCTAACTCTCTACTTGGAAAGAAGTGGGAAGTAGAAGTAGCTATGGAATCTGTGAGAAGGTTTTTTTCTTGGGGAATGTCCTTGATTGAGATTAAGTCAAAACCCTTTGTCAAATTAAGCACCATATTTTTGTAGAGCTATAGGTGTCCCACCCTAGTCTCATATACTTCTGAAACCTCATTGGAAAATAGTTACGAATCACTTAACACTCCAATGTTACAAGCACCAATCCTTTTGAATAATATGAGACCAATAAGGAGAGCCTCATATTCTACACCATTATTTGTACATTCGAAATCCAATTTGAAGGTGAAATGCATGACCTTCTCCTCCGAAGAAGTGAGGATCACACTTGCTCCAGAGGCGAAGCGGCACTTTTCTCCATCGAAGTGAAGATTCTAACAGCTTTCTTAGGAAGATTGATATTGGATCGCGTTCTTTATAGACTCTTCCTTTTCTTATGAGACTTCAACCATGTAAACACTATTAGTTGGAAGAGAGATGAGTCCCAAACCATGTCTTATGCCCATGGAATCAAATACAAGGAGAATAGGTAAATCATTCTCAAACAACTTAAAAATAATTCTTGTAGTTTCTATTGACATTTTATCCATGACAATAGCAGTTTCATCCTTGATCACAGAATCCCCTCAATCAAGCCGTAGTTTCTAACTCCTTCACAAGAATTAGTTTTATTTCAGTTGTTGAGCTAGTTGGTTTGTTTAACAAGTTTGCAGGGAGATCAAAATAAGAATGTACCCCGATTTCTTCTTCAAATTAGCTAATGAGAGGGCTTTGGGTCACCTTGTACAATCAAGACCTTCCCAAGTGTAGGAATATTACTTCTGAAACAAAGTTGAGGGAATCTCCTTCATGTAATGTATCTAAGGACAATCGAGGATCATATTATAGTTGGTTTCCTAGTCTAATATATAAAACTATGTGAGGACCGTCTTGGGTCCTGGTGAATGGAAGCACTATGGTTCTATTAGATGTTTCCTTGAGTTTATCATAAGCTCTTAGCATGTTTCTTGTGAAGAAAATGTGTATCTCCATAACCTAACTGGAGAAAAGAAAACGGGACAATGTTGATTGTCACCCCATCGTCAATCATTGTGCACTTCACATAGTAATTATAAATCCAAACATGAATATACAACATCGATCACCTTTATGTGCTATTTCAGCATTTGTAGGCATCTTACTAATGTCAAATACAAATATAAAATCTCTTTCTAGCTTTCGGGAGGGTAGAAATCAAAGTCTATATGGTTTATTTGTGCCTCGGAGGAGGAGTGATATTGATCAAATGTCTAAGACCCAATTTTTATAATAAAGTAGCTCTATGAGTGGGAGATTTCTTCAAAACATCAAAGAAGGAGATGTGAGAAAGGGTATTTTTTAGGTCATTGATCAAGTCATAAGACCCTCCCAGATTTTCAATCATCTCACGAATATCATCGATATAGAAAGGTAGATTTGAATGGGTTATGAAGAATAATATATAGTTCTAGTGGCAACATTTATTTGGGGCTCATTCTCTAGCTCTACAAGGCACACTATCTTGGTTTGCCAACGAACATCCAACAGAGGTGCCACCAATGGGTTTGATGAATTCAAAGATTCAAGATCATTTTTTCCATTGGGATACCTTGTTTGATCCATTGGGGTCTAACTTACCATTGTTGGGATGTGTTGGGAGGGGATCATTAAAGATCCTGAGTGGGACATTTTGGGGGGACACAGGCCCATACAAGTATTTTGAGTAGGTGTCGTAGGATTTTCCCAAAATATGTCGATAAAGAGTTGTCTTTGGTCTTCGGGTAAGAATTGTAAGAACTTTTTACAATCCCGATAGGTTTTGGAGTCCCATCCTCCTACCCTATGAAAGCCACAATATAGTTCAAGATCATAACCCCGAGGCCTTTTATTTACATTTTTTACGGTCCAAAGTTCCAATTATTATTCAACTACTAGTTATTGTAGTTAAAATTTGGAGGCCATTTCCTTGATTTGGATATTGGTTCGAGTAACCACTTGGGTACTGGACTGGGACTTGAGCCTATTTTTTTGTTTGCATTATTTATACTTAGGGTATTAATAACATTGGTCTTCTTTATTTGATCAAGAACACCGTTGGTTGTAACACCATGGTTTTTACCGAGGACCTTAGGTCCCCGGTTATAGTTTAAGTTTTTTGGGTAACTTGAATTACCCTAATTGGGACTGAATAATCTCTCGTTAGAGTCATAGGTCTTACGACCACTATCTATTGTTTCTTGATATATATGGAGAGAACCCTCTAATACCTTCATATATACTCCATTTCCCGATTAAGATAATGGAGGAATAGGTCCCAGAGCATCATCTTATCCATATTACAAGTGTTTGATAAATAATAAAGGACCTGTCAGCATCTCTAAATGAAATGTGTGGCAGAATCAGTGTGCTCTTGTTTTATGTGCAAGAATTTCTTGATTTATGTCCTTAGCAATTTTTTCATGTCAAAATATTTATTAAATTTAGATGTGAGTTGTTTTAAAGTATGCATCAAAGCCTCTAGTATCTTGTAATACTAGTACAAAGTAATACCTTCTAAATTCTTAGGGAAGAGCTTTGCAACAACTACATCCCATGAGATCATCTCTTGAGTGGCAGTTGTAGATGCTTTGATGTGCACATTTAGATATCCATCCCGTTTAAATTTTTGAAGTTTTGGTAGAGGTCTTGGGAGCATGACACTGTATGGATAAGTTGAGGGGATCCTTGAGATATTTAGAGTAGGTACCTACTATATATGACTTGACCATTAATGATCATTTTTGGGAGATGGAGGGAGAATTGGGTGTTGAAATGGTGCAACATATACATTTTTGGGGCATAAAGAATCCCCTATGGCTGACCATATGGGCCAGGGTAAGAGTGCATGTTCCCTTATGGTGACTTAGAATACATATGTACATATGGGGGAATATTAATTTAATATAGATTTAGAGGCATAAATCTAGGGAACATTGTATTTCCCGTTGGTATGGAATTTGAGACCATTCTTCCAGTTGGTGCCTGTTGTGGATATTTGTATATATTTTGGGGAGACATACCCAAGGTTATTGACCCAGTAAGAAGATCCCGAGGATTGGAACTCCCATGTAAACCAGCGGATTCAACATAGTAGGAATTTTTCCATAGTTGTGTGAAGGGTAGAGAATCTTCCCTTTCCCAAGTAGGAACCGAGGCATGGGTAGCTTGGTATAGTTCTAATTCTCTCACCTTTCCCACCAACCTTGAGATAACCTCACCGATGATGGTATGATTCTTTGCTTTAGTGTGTGTTTTGAACCTTAGTAGGTGCCAACGTCTTGTGATATCCTACTATAAATTCTTCATTGTTTTTCCACCCTTCATTAGAAACATTTTCCATTGTAGGAGGGGTATTGGTGTTGTTTTAAAGAAAGAAATTTACGTGTCCTTTCACCATTTCTATAGGTTGACTTATGTTTTGGAAGAATTTTTTTCTTCTAGAGTAACATGCTAAGTAATCCTCATACAATAATGGGAGTCGATCGATTACATACTAATTTGCGCCCGAACAAAACCCGAGGAGACGAGCCTAACTCTCTCGGTAAAATTCATGTTGTTGGATCTTGAAAGCTCAATATTTTGTTTTTATGTAATTTAATCAGTTTCCTTGTTCCTAACCGAGGAGCCACTGCTAGTCCTTTGAGGAGGAGGAGTTTAAGAGGCGTGAAGATGGGTTGAGTAGTTATCTCCGCCCATGGAGATAGTGATGGCAACTATTGTTGTCACCCATTTGATAGTATTTATCTACATATTCGGGGGTATATGAATACCTATAGAATAATGGGAGAGAGGTAAATTGGATGAAGAAAATAGAAATAAAAAGACACTATCTCTTCTTCGTCAGTTCACCAATTTTTATGGATGAAAATCAACATGTGACCTTCAACCGCACTCGACACCCCAAGTTCGTGCCAAGGTAACCGATGTGGAAATATGGATGGATGGATGGATAGTAATGAAACGTGGTAGTGAATGAAATTATTCATAAATGGTATGGATAGGTTGACAAGACAATACAATGTCTTCAACTCACAATAATGGGATATTCTCATCAAGTGCAATGAAATCCTGTCTAACATGGACAAGTCAGATGGATGGATCGAAAGGATGGCAATGTGGAGACTCCAGTCAATATCAAGATCTATGGATATCCTTTATACCATTTGTAAAAATTTTGGGAAACCAATGAGATCCTTGTAAATATGTCCAGACAGGTCATGGAACAAATGAAAGAGGTGTTGCTTCATGAAATCAGATCGATTGGCGGGCGTGTTCCAAAATGTGAGGGATTTTGAGCTTCCTCATTTAGAGTGTTTAATTATGATATGATATTTGGTGGTAATGGTGATGTATGGAAAACCAATGTGTGCAGACTTGTGTCAATATCGTGATTGATTTTGGTGCATTTGGTTATGGGACACTAGGATCACTACTATATGTTTTGAGTTGTTGCGGTCTTTATATGGTCAAATTCTATTTCCAAGGGTAGTTCAGAAATTTTAGGCCTTATCGGATGTAATATTTAGCGAGTTGAGTTGTTAGATTTTCTTAGTGTATTGATCTAGTTTTCTAAGGACAAGAAGATTGGGTCCCATATCTATGTCTATGAGTAATTTGGGGATGTTCGGTTGTGGAACCCACATATCGCTCTCGTAAGTTTGTTCTTGTTTGGGACCATTAATGGTCATGAATTGAAAATATCTAATATAATTAAATAAGTACAACTAATGTAATTGAATTGAAACTACTTCTATGTTTTTTATTTTCAAGAACTTTAATGAAATTAACAAATAAAACCACTAATCTAACAAAGAAATTTTTTTGTTCTTTATTGTTTAGATGAATAAATAAAAATAAAGATTCTAACTAATTAAATACTAAAACAAATAAAATAAATGTATGTGGTTATTTATTGTGTAGAGAGGATATCTATTTTATTTAAAATGAAAGATTTTCTAACTATGAATGTAAATCTAATTTCAATTTTGTCGAGAAGAAACAAAAGAAATCAAAGCTTCTGGAAGATTTTCTTCTCTCGCAACTTCCCAAAAAAATATCAGAAAATTTTTCTATAAAAATTGATGCTTGTGTTTAATTCTAAAAGCCACATAATATTTCTTCAAGATTTACTTCCTTACAAACCTATAGAGATTGGCAAGAGAAGCAATCTTTCCTAAGAGAGCTTTGGGTTTGAAATAGATAATATACTAAAACTTTGAATGATTATAACTATGGAAATGATTCTCTGCTCTATTTGATAATGTGCATAAAATTTAGAGATAACAAATTTGAAGAAATTAAGGAAAACAAATAACAACTCAAACCTGGAATATAGAATAGTGGTAATCCGGTTGTGTGGTACTTGGTCCCCTCAGTTTATCTTTTTAGTCTCTCATTTCCACATGAGTCCAGAGGTTGGGAATGTAGTGACAGTAATAGAGGGAAAGTCTTGGAGCAATTGTAGCTTGAATTGGAAATATGGGAACAATGCAAGTGGAATAAATATAGCACAATGGAATTGAGATTGGCTATGAAGTTTCCAATAAGAAAGAGGCATATTAGCAATTACAAGAATACTAAAAATAAATCTTTGGCCATTTGTTTGAAAACAAGCGATCAATTTATAGAAGGTTGGCTAGGAAATGGTTCAAGACATTTAGCAACCATGGGGTTCCACATCAACATTGAAGAGGGATTTTTAACTATCAATCGAAATCAATCACAAACTAGAAGTGAAGAAGAGAATATTGCAAGGCAATCAGGTGTGAAATCGGCCAAAATAGGCAAGAAACGTACGTACAAAGTGAAGTTAAGTGAAACAAAATGCATATAAAGTCATGTTGGAGCATTCTAGAAAATGGGCACAAGACCTCCACCTTGCCAAGGTGGTGGTTAAAAAATCGTCGCCCTACCTACGGGTGGGTGTTACAAAACCACCGCCCAGACAAGGCAACGGTTTTCACACTAAAGGTCGAAACCGGGCTATAAAGGAAGAAGGAAAATAAGAAAATCATGCAAAGGATAACCAAGGCATACTAGGTTATAAATATAAGTTGAAAGTAGGTTTAGGGGCTCAAAACCTTAAAAATATATGAATCATCATTAGGGACCTTTTATTACCGTTTTCCAACAATGTAGCCTATGTAAATTTGGGTGTGTCTTGTTATAGTATTGAAAGAGATAGTTTTTGGAAAACACAACTATACATGAATATTTTTGTATATATAACATGAAAGTATAAATTTAGAAGGATTTCAAATGTTCATCATTCATAATATGATAAGTCTAATAAGGCTACATGTTTAGTTCTAAAAGTAATATTTTGGTTTCTTTCACCTTGAATGGTCAAGGGAATCTTGTCAAGGCTATGTAAGATGAAGATTTGAATCTATACCAGAGTGTTTTATAGGTGTAAATAAGGATAAAAAGGTTGGGGATTCTATTATTGACTCTCATCAAGAGTATAATGGGCCATGAAGACTGTATAAATAGGTGTAGTAGTGATATGTATAAGGAAACTAGAAAATCCCATACTAAACAATATGGTTGTAGGATGTATGAGAACTAGTCAAAGCATTCAAGAGGGTACTATAGTAGGTTATAGAGTATAATAGTGTGTTATAGATGTGTGGGATTATCTTAGACTAGGGGGATCTTGCATTAACATTGATTGATGTATGAAAGGTTGTACTAATGTTTCACAGTTGAGGGAAAATTTCTATGTTTCAAAGTTTAATTTTATTGAAAGGCAATATTGTGTTCTTTATAGGTCTATCAAAGCATGGGGATCATGTATCTATCTTGAATAAAGTATGGAAGATGTTGAGAACTAGTTTTTAGGCCTTGAGAAGTGAAATAAAGATGATAAATGGCATGTTTCAAGACTAGCTTCACTTATTCATTGTATCATGAGAAATTAATGTATCTTATTAGGGTAATGTAGCATATTGTTACTCTATACACTCGCCTACATGTCTATGAAATTATTTAAGGAAAGAGGAGGCTATTTTTAATATATTTAAGTGTATTAAGGTTCTTAGAGGGCTTATATGAATTCTTGTTTGAATTATGAGCAAAATTTATCTTTAATTAGGGTAATGTAGGCCATGATAACATGCTACATGTATGTGAAGTGTCCATAAGGAAGAGTATGAAGTTGGTTATCCTTTAATGAGTTGATGGGTTAGATATTAAGTATATTAGATAGTGATTGATGAATTCTTGATAATATATTTGCAAGATAAGTTTCCTATGGTTTCTATCAAGACATAAATGGAATACTACAATGTTACAAGGCTACAAGAATGGACCTATAGGTCTAAGATGGGCTATTAAGGCAGGGGAGTTCATTTTAACTCTTAAAAAGGTCTGAATGATGTTTATAAGGGTTGAGTATCTTGTATGGTAGAGTGAGTGATGTTTTTAAGATGAATCACTTGTGAAGTATCTTACTTGTTCAATAAGAGTGACATACATGCTTCAAAGGAGGATAAATAAACCGAGAAGGATATTTAAGACCATGTTGAAGTGTTTGATCTATCTTCAAGGCATCCATACAAGGTAAGGAACCTAATTCTTATAATTTATACTATAGTGATGAATAGTAATTTCATGTTGTGATTGGAATATTAGAGATTGTGAAAATTGGTTAAAATAACACCGAAGAGTCGGATAAGGGATCTTAGCCCTAAAGAAGTTGTGTAACTAAGGAATAAAATAAACAAACCTATCTTAATAAATAATAGCTAAGATAAGCCATTTAAGAGGTAAAATGATGATTTCATCCCTAAATCATGATTTTTGGCATGTGTGTGAGGCATTTACATCATTTAAGGACTGTTATAGTGTTTTCATAGGTTGAAAGAGGTCAAAAATAAGGTATAAGAAAGGTGAAACAAGCATGTGAGTCCAAATGATGAACTTGTGTAATGTCTTAGCTCAAAAATTAGGTAAATATGATGGTTTTATTCCTATTCATAATTTTTTGGCACGTATGTTTTTCTCAAGGGGAGTTCAAGTAGTTGCTTTAGCTTAGAAAAGAGGTTAAAATCAAAGTTTAGTGAGAAATGACTAGTTTGTGAGCTATTTTGAAGTATTTGGTTGATGTTTCCAATGAATAAGTGATCATACAAAGTTGAGAAAGACAAATTTATTGAGGTTCAAGTATGCACTTTGTCATTAATGTAAAAAGGGGGATAAGTTTAGGAGGTTTTCCATCGATGACAAAGGGGAGATTATTAGCATCTTAAGTTCTAGGTGTTGTCGGTGATACAAAATCTCATTAATGAAAAAGAGGATAATGGAGAAGTATTAGATCATGCTTAGTAGAATGATGACATGGATAATTATATGATTTAATGGTTGTAAGAGTTGATTCTCTCATATTGGCTTGTTCTAGAAAGCCTAATCAGGTGACCTAACTAGCCTAGGTGATGGAGAATGATGGTTTTAGTTATTTGGTGTATTGAAGAGAAAGTTAGTGGCATGGAGATCATACTTAGAAACTTTTTAGCCCCTCACATGAGTTTGAGTGTAGGTACAAGTTGAAGATCCAATTAAACGTGTTCATTTAGACCATGTCTAGGTGTTTGGGGACCAAATAAAGAGGTATAGAGAAATGTGAGCTCATGGAGGGATGTAGGTGAGTGATACATGATGTATCAAGGATTTTGGTCCTTTTTGAGTGCTATAAAGTAGACTTATGGTGTTAGACTACTTGTTCATGGAGCACACTATCCCTAATCCTAGTGTTTAGAGGCCTAATTAGGCATGGTAGTCACTTGAAAGTGTGTGTGAGCTCTTGAGATCACTCATGGAGGTATGACATGTTTTTTCATCATGTAGAGATATTTTTCATGAGGACTTATAATGTTGGTTCAATTGGTCATATCTCGAAACCATGTAAAACCTCATGGTTTAGTCATGAAAATAAGATAGGTTGAGAAGATGAAGAGATATTTGATCCTTTATGATGATTTAAGATGTTATCAAGGTGTGTCATTATGTTGTGGGAAAAAATTCAAGTTTCCATGATTACAATTTTGGAAGTTACATCAGTTTTTGTGAAATAGGGTGTTTGAGAAGGTGATTTCCAACTTGAATTGCTAGTTTCGATGCTCAACCTAGATTGTGATTTACATGGTAACTTTTGGATTTTATGGATTTTTTTATATTTATTTAATATTTTTTTCCAAAATAACAAGGTCATTTGGTTGTCACATTTTTATGAACAATTGTTAAGAAGAAAAGTGGTTTAAACCCTCCCAAAACCCTAGGTCAAAATAAATGGAGAAGATATGCATGGTAAATACCTAGATTTTTTTATTGTACAAGTATCATGATTTTATGATGTATATGACTCCTCCAAGTTTCCATAAAGGTATGATAGAGCATGTGATGATGAGTGGACCCCAACTGAAAAAGGCATTTTCTAAAGAACTTGAGTTTGGGACAAAGTTGTCCAAATGGTTTGTGAAATAAATTGATTTTTTTTATTATGATATTTTTAACTGATATCTCTGATGGTTTAAGATAATGTTTGAGATTATAGAGGGAAAATTGTGCCCTATTTATGAATATTAGTCCTAAGGCGGTTTTGGGCGAGTTCTTGTTCGATTCAGAGATTGACTTGGTTAGAGGCCTTCCACTTAGATTTTGGAAGAAATGTAAGATGTTATAGAAAGTGTATCTAGAGGGATTTATAATGGTATAGTTTATGTCTCTTTATTATTATTTTTTATAGGTCATCCAACTTAATATGTGAAGAATAAGGTTTCTTGTTTTCCAAGACAAAATTTCCCAAGATGAAAGATGAAGTAGATGATGCATGTTTTTATTGGTTGATGTTTGCTATCAGTTGTATAGTGAAGAGGGATGATTTTTTTCCTATTGAATGAATTTTGTGGTCTTGAAAATGGTAGAAAGGGTGAAAAACTAGATGTTTTCTTAAACTAATTTCTGGTCACTTAATTTGGTGAAGAGGAAAGTTGGTGTGGTTTTCATGTATGAATGTTTCATGATATTTATATCTCATAGATGTGATATAAAGGTCAAGGGATTTACATTTAGTTATTAAATTCCATATTTGATATATTCTTGGGTTATCTTGAGGCCCAAAGGTGAAGACGGGTTCCTAGAAACATTTGTTTTGAGAAGAATATGAGCCTTCTTAGTTGTGTTATGAATAATTTGATTACTCCAAGATAATGTACAACCATGGATGGTTTTGTTATGTCATATTTGAGGTGTGTGATTAATTTGGGAGAATGGATAATCATGGTGATGGTACTTATGGTATTTAGTCATCCAGGTGATGGGGTTTTGAGTTATTTTTGAGCTTGTCTAGTGCATTTGAGCATTTTTTACGTACATGGGTCCATTGTGAATGTTTTTACGAGTGTGATGTTATATATTTAAGTTTTATTGGTCAAGATAATGATGAAGGACTAACCTATGGTGTGTTTTAAATAAGGTAATCATATAAAAGTAAGTTTTTGAATTTATTTTTAACTAGTTGATCTAAGATGTAAAATGTGACCTAGGTGAGAGTTTAAGAGATAATCAAGGGAATGAAATAATAGTAAATGAAGTGTACCAAAATCTAAATGAGGTTATATAACTTGAATATAAGATATTGAATCCAAAACAAGTGATAAATATATAATGTTGAGTGATTTAGAATAATGAGGGTTTGAAGAGATATTTAAGGAATTTGGAGATGAATTTTGTGATCACCATCAGCTGAGTTGTTTTATCATATCTTTAGTGATATTCTTATCAAAATCTTGTATGATGAGTCATATTCATTCAAGTCATTTTTGTGAGTAATATCAACAAGAGTTTAGGGGTTGCTTCTTCTTGTGGGGTTGGTGCCTCACTAAAGAAATATCTTGTGATGTGTAATATTCACTTGATTCTTTGTTATGAGGAATATTATAAATGTTTTTCGTGGGTTTTCTTCCTCTTCAGGATTTCCCACTTACATATTATGTTATTTTTCTCCTTCATTTTTATGTTCTTTTGGATGGTAGTTTCTTATTATTGAGATATCATTAATGAATGGTTAAATGTTAATGGTGTATAAAGTTAATTTGAAAGCTGTTTAAGAATTTTAAAGGATTGTTTATAGAAAATTGTAGTCCTTTGATTAAGGGGAAAAAATAGGTATAGGAATTCTTGTAAATTTGAATTCCTTAAGTGGTATTAGACACTTTATAAGGTTACATTTATAGGCATCATATTCAAGGTTCATTTTATTGTTTGTAAATAAGAAAACTAGGACTAGGAAGGGTAGGTGAAAATTTGTTGTTGAAGATATAGAAAATAGTTCGGAGGATAGTAGTCTCTCCTCTTTAATGGGGAGGTTCCCTGATTCATATCAAAATTTGGGACTCTAAAATATTTAAAAAATAATAATTTTAAATTAGGATGTTGGTAGAATTGATTAATTTCATGCTTTCAAATACAAAACAAGGGTCAAGAGGAGAATAGTCAGAAGAATGCAATTTTACAGGATTCTTGGCAAGATGGATGAATCTGAGACACATAGTTCCTTTTAAAATTTATCTATTAAGGATTCATAGTTCATTCTTAGTCATTAAAGATCACCACACCTACATGGATGAAAATAGGAAAGAAAGAGATAACACAACTTTCAAATAAGAAGAGTACAGATCTTATTCTACTCATACATGCCAAAATAACTTGATGATATACATGTCTACATAATGAATTTTATCACATTAAACAAGATTTAAATTGAATCATAGTTCAATAAATCTTGATCTATGCATAAGAACACAAAGTTTCAGAATCCAAATAATGCAAACAATATACATGAAATGTAACAAAACTAGGAAAGAAAAATAGAGAGGCAAAAGGAGAAAAATTAGGGTTCTTATTCTATATTCAAAATCAATATTTCTTACACCAAAATGTACCAACATCCAACCCCTTTTACAAATAAAATGAAGCCTTATATAGGCAAAGGGGAAAGGAGTAACCACCCTAACTAACTAGTTGTTTTAATTAAGTGATAAAACACTTAATTAAATGAGTTACATTCAAATGACTTTATATTACATATTTCCTTTTTACACAATAAAGTCCATGATAAATAGAAAAAATAGCAAGGTTAGGATCTTGAAGAAGAAGGGAAGGAGGAGACATCAGATGAGGAAATTTTAACTTTAAAACATGCCTATTTCACCTTATTCTATATCATTTCTTTGAATATTGGACTTAAACAGATAAGGGTAAAGGGCTAGGAGGAATACTGTCAAAATGTTAGTTATAGGTTATTGCGCATGTATGAATTCTTAATCCACTTGATTGATCGTGAGAGCTTCCTTTTCTTAGAGGAACTACTTAAAATGGAAAACAAGACCATCAAATGAAAGTTAAACAATATATGCAGTAGACTACCTAGCGTATGCTAGATCTAGGAAGTGTGATACTCCCTAGATGGTTGTCAATCCACTATTTAAAACAACTTAATGCTAACAATAAAGGAAATCCTACTATAGTTAAAATGATTTAGGTATCTCATTTGTCTACAATAAGAAAATTCATTCACAACAAGCTAAGTTATGACTGAATCTGAGGGTCAAGGTATTTGTTAGGGTATTGGTATTGGTCAAGTCATGTTATGGGCTGTTTTGGATATTGGGTAGAGAGTTCAGGATCTGTTCTTAGTTTGATGGTAAAAACATAGAGACCGACATCAGTCTGATAGGAATGATGTCATTTTAATTGAAATGGAAATGGTTGAGAGTAACGGCATCAATGTGGTTGGGGTACAGGAAACTCAATAAAAGTTTGAGGTGAGGGATGATCCAAGGCTAAATGGAAATGGAGAGGGCTATGACAGGCTCTGTGTAGGTCTTAGGTATATTCATCGATGATTAAAATACAAGTATGGGTAGTTCAAGGGTGTGGGTGAAGGAATGGTCAAGTTTTCATGGAGGAAAATGGTGGGGGAATGGAAATGGGAGCAAAAATAATAACAAAAGTAAAATAATCTACTAAAAATGGCAATGGACAAGTGTTGGTTAATAAAACACTTACTGTTGTATGAGCTTGATGTCTGGTTGGTAATGGTGGGTGCTCAAATGAAAGGAACTCGGTGTGGTGCAGGGAGCTTCCCTGGATGCTCCCGTGAAGGAAAATGGCTCTGTGGTTGCTTCAGGTGTTGGTTGTGGATGCTCGATGCATGTACGAATGCTGGTTCTACTTGCATGCAGCTCTGGTTTCATCTCTTGCTCTCAAAAGATGTGCCAACCTCTTAGAAAATGTCCCAACCTCAAAATAAGGTTGTTTTAGGGATTAAATGGTAACCAATGATGGTTCTAGGTTGACCGGTGGTGGTTTAGGGTAACCGGCATTGGTTAGGGTGGGATTTCCTAGGTTTACTAAACTAGGTAGATCCCCTTGATTTTCTAGGATCTTGTTCATTTTTCTCCCACGGATTAGAATGGAAGCTTCCTTTCTAATGGGTGGGAATGTGGTTAGAGGGAATGTAGGCTTTGATTTTTAGGGTTTAGGTAGGTCTTAGTTAGTTATGGAAACATACTAAGAATAGGTTTTAGGGTGAGGTGGCTAGACGAGGTGTATAGGTGAGGTGGATATGTGGGCATTATCCAATTAGGATATTTAAATAATAAATATTGTGAGGATAATGAATTAATTTAATTAAATTAATATTAGAGTGGGATGAAAGGGGCCATGGTTAGGTGAATGTGTTTAAGGTGTTTATTTGACAAGGGACCAAGGAGAGTGTGACCCAATTTTGGTGTCTACATTTTGCCCCTTTTTGTTGCGTAGCTTGTATTGGTAAGTGACACTGAAAAAAATAAGATGTGGTTTCCCCATGTGTGGGTGAAGGTGATCCCCTCAAAGTAGGGATTGATGAGGCGAAGGCGAATCGGTGAGTGGTTTGATAAAAGGTGAATGTGAGGAGGAAGAATGTGGGTGACGGTGGTAAAGAAGGTCCACGGTCAAGTAATCCGGTAATGGATCGTGGTCAAAGGTAGTAACAATCAAATGCATGCACATGTATAAACTACAACATGGTTTTAGGTTGAAGTAAATCAAACTCTACATTGTTTATGGTCGATAGGTTTATCCAAACAAGGTTGAAGTTATTCTAGTATCCAAGGTATAGGATATGGTCAAGAAACATGACGTAGGTCAGGTGTAGGAACGTTTAGGTATGTTCCGGTACACCAAAGGTTGGGTCAAGATAAACGGTCATGGAAAGAGGTAAGGTAGGGTCAGTATGTCCATCAACATAGGTAACAGTGCCACAAGGTATAGCGAACACATGAGGTCACAGGTCACTAGCAATGTTCTAGGTCCAAGTATCTAGGTCATGGCACGGGTAGGGCCGAGGTATGGGTAAAATAATGAGTCCCCAAATGAGGACGAGGTGAGGGGGTAAATGATAAGGTCAGGAAGATAAAGTGGAGTGTCCAAGTGAGGTGTGGGTGAGGTAAAAAGGATTCAGGTCAAAAATTGGGGGTAGGGGGTAGGAAAAAGACTAAGCAGGTAAACCAATGATGATTTGAAGGAACCAATTCCAATCAAGATGGACCAACCATGGTAAGCTAGGGAACAAGACCAATGTTGGTCAAGGGAAAACCATCACCGGTCAAGTTAGGTAGGTTATAGAAAGAAAAATTACCATATTTTCCAAATCATTTGTCTTTTATCTAATTGGGGAAAACAACAAAAGAGATAAAAAAAGGTGGAAAGTGACAGAGTTAGATGGGGACTAAATTGACAAGCCACACGACTAGGGATAGTTAGTCAAGAGGTGGATCCATGAGTTGGGTTAGATTGATTTGATTGGTTAGAGAGTGAGGGTTAATTCGTTGATGATAGAGGCGGAGAGAGGTATTGGGTGGACCACCGTGCGGAGCCCAACGTGCCACCATGACGACGATGGCATGATGAGGTAAGGGTCAATCCTACTCTTTGTTTTGTTTACTATATTGAATTAGAGGTCGGGTGGGTGAAAATGGGTTTTTTTGGGGGAGGGAATTTTAATTTTGGGAGGGAAAATTAGGTAAAATAGGAATGGGGAGGGAGGTGGTTGGGTGAATTAGGGGTGGGGGTGGAGGGGTATATTAGGTCTGAATGGGTGGGTAGAAGGGAGAGAAAGGGGATTTTAGGAAGAGGGGGTTTTTGGTGTCATGGTTTTCAAGATTTGACAATGACCGATGTCGATTGAGGTTTAATCGACATCGGTGGTGTAGAACTAGTATCGGTCATGAAATAGGTGACCGATGCCAGTTTAGGGAAGACCAGGTCGATTATAGATAATTAGTACCAGTCATGATTTAGGGAAAAGAGGGCCAAAAGTTCCCTAGGTTGGGTGGGTGAGGTAGGTAGGGGTAAGAGAAGTGGTTTCGGTGAAAATCATAACATAGGTAAGGGGTAAAAATAGGTAATGGTGGAGTTGTTAGGGAAAAAATGTATAGATGTGTGGGAAAATAGGAAAGATCATGGAGTGGGTCAAAATGGAAGTAGATGAGGAGTCGGGGTGTGTGTAAATAGGTAAGGTGATATTGGGTTGGGTAAGTTTAGGGAAGGTAGGTCAGTTGGTTAGGGTTGGGTTGGGGTGGAGGGTAGGCCATGGGATAAATAGGTAAGTAGCGAAGTAAAAGGGGTAGGGTAATGGGAATGGGTATGGGTGAATGGAGATATGGTCGTGTTTTAATAATACGATTGTCTTTTTGAATGTAAGTGAGAGATCGATTGAGGATGCGAGATAGGGTACCACCCTTGCTTGTGACGATTCACGGGGTGGCGGCTTGATCAAATGGGAGTGGAGGTATGTCACCGATGTTGGCCCGATCATGGTCTCGATGTTACTTGGCATGTGGTCTAGCAGCTGAGCTTGATGGTCACTCTCATCGATAGATGGGATTTCATGACCAACACATTCCACCTACCGATAGGGGAGATGACCATCACCCTAGAGGATGTGTATAGGATCCTGCAATTACCTATATTGGGGATGCAGGTATATTCAATATCCTTAGAGGAGTCTGAGGAGTTGATGCTAACGGTATTTGGTGAGGGATTGAAAAATATGAAATTCTAGAATGACAAACTGAGTTATGACGAGATGTACCTAGCCCATCTAGAGGAGATGAGGCTAGTAGTATTACTGATGGAGGTAATATGTTGTTTTTCACTACCAGATGCAGAGGGTGGGAGATTCCCATGATCCTTGATGGGTGTACTACATGACATGATTATGGATAGGACCTACTTCACATGGGTGCCAACATTCCTAGTGTAGCTATACAGAGAGCTATGGGCATATGGGAGGCTCTGCAGGTTCAATCTGTGTTGTACATTTATTCTTCACTATTGGGCCTATGAGAACATTGTTTGTGCTCATCTAATTGGATACCTCGGGTAGATGCATTTGAGCTCGGTTTTTGTGGGTGGGGTATAGGCGATGGGTGCCTGTGATGGGAGAGAAAGCATGACTAGCAACTTGATGTCACACATGATGTAGCCTATTACGGGTGGCTACCTGGAGGTATTTTACGGCGTGGACATTATTTGGAGACAAGTATGCGGCGTATCCATCATACGCATGATGATTGATGAGCTACATGGCCTTGACTACTCGGATGGATAGAGGGGCACCATGTAGGGGAGTACAAGATGATCCTAATTGATAGGGTCGAGACGGTAGTTTGGGCTACACAAGATATACCTCCACCCTTCCCATAGTACAGGAGAGATGACGTAGAGAGGCCATTGCATCTACCACGGTCGATAGTGCCTATGGGCGGGGAGCGAGTGAGGTGATAGAATGGTGGATTGATGATGCCAAAGAGTGACATGAGATAGATATAGAAAGTGGTTAGATGCCCATTTATGAGAAGTATCACCTAGGCTGGGGGTAACCAGATTTAGTCACTATCATAGTGTAGAGAGACACCCTACAAGGGTAGGTGGTGACCCTGATTACCTAGTTAAGGATGGTATAGGGGCGTTAGTAGCTTCAGAGGAAAAGGTGGATGCATTATATGCATAGGTAGTCATCTACAATGCTTATATGTCCCAAGGTGGAGATGGAGAGGGTGATGATGAGTAAGTGGCCACCCTGCGCAGCATAGGTTACGAGGTTGCAGGGCGAGTTTTCCACTACACGAGCACAAATTCGGGCATTAAAATCTCAAATAAAGGCGAGAGGGTGCAAGGCCGATGAAACCCCCATAGCACCGAGATAGTGTCCCGATTCACAGGAAGGGGTGGGATAGGGTCCCACAGATAGGTACGTGGTAGAGGCGATGGGACAACCACGAGCATTTGTACCCATATCCAGGTTACGAGATGCCTTAGGTGAGGCTAGATATTACCAGGACTAGTTGATGGCAGTTGGGATAGATTTTCTATCTTATGGAGAGTACAGGGCACAATAGGCCTTAGTGAGAGGAAGCAGATCCTATACCCATAGCTTGGAGAGCACAGAGGTCCATCAAGCTTCGAGATAGGATCGTGGTGAGGCCACTATTTCACGAAGGCTAGCTCCAGGTGATGTACCAATAGGGACCTAGCCACGGCCTATGGCGGGTGGTGAGATGTTATCAAACATTTGGGTAGGAGATGAGGAGGAGATAGGAGAGATGAAGATGGAGGATGTCTAATAGGATGATTCCGATGCACATCCCTCTATTTTGATGTATTTGATTAATTTTTGATATATACCAGCCTGTGTGCTAAAGAGAGTGAGGATGTATGAGAGTTTTGTATATTTTTTATCATATACCGCCTGCATTTTGAAGAGAGTGGGGATGTATGAGAGTTTTGTATATTTTTATCATATAATAGCCTACGTGCCATAGATGGTGAGGCTTTATATGAGAGTTTTGTATATTTTTGATCATATATTGCCTTTCATGTTGAAGATATTTGAGAGTTATGTATATGGAGACACATGTTTGGATATTTTTATTTAAAGAGATGATGATGATTATGGTCATTATGTGTATACATGGTTATGGTTATCTTTTTATTTTGATGTGTATATGTGATATAAATCAAGTAGTGTAGGCATGATAGAGTGGGTTCATAGGCATGGATCGAGTCAAGTTGTGGTCTAGGAATGGATTGAGTCGGTCATAAACATGGATTGAGTTAGGTTGTAGACATGGAATGAGTTATGTTATGGTCTAGGCATGGATTGAATTAGGTTTTAGGCATGGTTGAATTTGTAATTCATTAATTTATGCAATTAATGATGAGATGGGCCATGGTTGAGATGTTGTTATAGTAATAATCATGATAACGGAAAATAAATGGTAGACATAATAAATGTATGTTTGATGGTAATATAGGTGGAAAGCAATTTGTTGTTTGTTTAGTGTAATTCCCAAATATTGATATAAAAAGAAATCTAACAAGGGTAGATTGTGATTTAGGGAAATGAAAGGTGAATTGGTTAGGGTAGAGAGTGGCTGTACGTACCCAAAATTATAGGGCACAGTACCACTGAAACAATGTTACACATTCCTGAATGATGATACAGGTCTCCTCGCAAGGTTTTCAGCATCCAAAAAATCTCTCCAAGTGTACGTTAACATCCCACATACCCTGTTTAGCCTCTACATGCTCTGTTTTACTCTTTCCCCCTCTTTTCCTTTGCATTTTGGTCTTTAGTGACGAAATCACTACCCTACCTGGATGGCGGTCTCGTGACTGCCCCCAAGCACGGTGATAGTCCATAACCACCACCTTGCTCAGGGTGGCAGTCCTTCACGCATTTTCTAGCATGCTTTTCTAATCGTGACTCACATAAATTTTAAACTTTTACCAGCTTTCTCATCCTTTTTGCTTGTATTTAGGATTTTGAATCCCTGGAATAGTGTTTCTTCATTGTTTATAGGAAAAGAGTCCTAGTTGGAGTTACCTTTGGGTGAATGGGAATTCTATAAATAGCTGGTTTGATTACAAGCAAATGGCCCCTCAAAAATGCCCCTCATCCTCTCATTTCAATAGTTTAGTCTTTCAGTTCTTGCTTAGGAATTCAATAGTTTTCATTTGTTGCATGCTTAGTTAGTCTTATTCTACTGCTTATAATCCACATGATCTTCTTGTTCTAGTGTTATTACTATTTCATATAATCAATTGAGGTAGGATAGTTTCATTTTTAGTCTGAATCCATTAGAGTTGTAGGTTTTTTTGTCAAGAAGGATAGTTTCAGGTTCTAGATGTTTTGTGTTGTCTGAATCACAATAAATCCCACTAGGAATTACATAAGCCAAACTCTATTCTCTTGTGCTATCCCTCTCCTACTCGCATTGTATTCAGTCTACATCCAAAGCTACCATTGTTCCAATACCTACTCCTGTTGATGCTAGCATTACACACTTTTCTGGATTCACGTGAGCAAGAAGGAACGAGGAGACCACACTGAGGGGACAAAGCCACACACAATCAGATTCGCCATTGTTCTGTAAAATCCAAGTTCAAGCTATCAAAGTTCTAGTTAAAACATATCAAATAGAGTAGTGAATCATTTCATTTCAGTTAATCTCGCTTTTGATATTGCTAGGAAGTTATGGGGATTGATAGTTTCTAAGAAACTATGATTCATTCCTCACTTTTGAGGTAAGATCGGGGGTCTTTCAAATAGATTAGATCAGTTATTTGGTTATTTAGAATAGATTCACAACTGCACAGGTAGGTAGCTATACTCGGCTACTTTGTTTGTTTTAAATTTTGTTATTAGCTTAGTTGTCATTTTCTAGATATTAAATAATTTTTCTTTCAATTCTATTAAATACTCTGTCAAAAATACAAAAATAGAGAATTTATATATGTTGTGGATATACTTTACATAATTAGTTTACTTTGCTTTAGTTAGATTTATATTGTTTCTTTTGTATGACAATCATGGGACCTAGGGAGCCTAGAGAATACGTATTCGAGCCAATCGTGCCTCAACCCAATCTTGTTGCAACAATAACTGACATAGACCAAAATATCAAAATTCAAGTCTTCCGAACAATAACAGACCTACAAGAAATTAGCTCACAGTTAAGAGGATTAAACATAGAAGATGACAAAGCGCATACGTTTTGGTCAAACCAACCAAACTACAGATTGCCCTAATAAATATCCGCATGACTATAGAAGGGCTTGAAAAAGAGAAAACATTCAGTTGTGATCCTTTGGTCCCATAGCCAGATGCGGGAGACATCCTCATTAACATAGACACTAGCTTAAGAATTCAAGTTGCCAAAATGCCTGTAAGGTACTCTGAGAAGATTGCACAACTTTTAGTTCTAAACATAGAGGCCGAAAAGGCATATGACTATTAGATATTAGGGATTAGGGATTGATTTTGCACATGACCATAGGAGGCCCACAACAACCACAAACCTATGGTTATGATCCATAGGTCCCACAACCCAACGGGCCCAGATCAATCAGACGTTGATGCTGGTTTATGCACATTAGTATTTAGATCCTCTCCACTTCCACCAATCATTATCACACAACTATCCTCACTAGACGTAGTAGCTAATCAAGTTAAGGATTTGGACTAGACCAAAGAATTGCCCATAGAATCCACCATACATCCATCATCCATTTTTCATGACCTTGTCGAGGGGATATCTACGAAGCACCCACAAGTTATCTTCCACATATCCCACAAGCTATAGATCAGATCACACTAGAGTTCGATATTGATTGAATCCTTGAGTAGTTATCCTCAAGCAAATGATCTATCATACCAATTCAGGTTTTGAGGGTGTTCTTTTCCTTAGATTCATAGATTCCATTAGTGCACGTCGAAGACATAATATTTCCTAACTAGTTTATCTGCACCCCATGTATATTACATCCCCACCGGCTATCTTGGCATGACCTCGGGAGGTCGGGTACGAGGAAGAGTTACTTGTAGATTCCCATGCTTGCTTGTCACTTTTCCATTGTACAAAATTGGTGAACCCAATGTGAAACACACAACCATTTCACCCTATCTACCTCATTAGCCTTTCACATCAGCTTTACCAACAAAATTGGTGAACCTGATGTGAAAGGAACAATTGCTTCATTTTCACCTTTCCCCTTTTAGTGTTTCATTTTATTTCATCCATCTTCGCTTCTTCCCATTATTCTGCGGGTATTCATATACCCCCCGAATATGTCAGGATTCGATGCATATGGCAGACCTCTCCTAGGTCTTGAAGCATACTATGATCAACTAAATAGACAACCATCACCCTCGCTCTCAGCATGGGGTGACAACTATTCAATTAACCGAATTTCAACACAAACTCTACCTCAAAGGACTAGATATAGTTCTTCTTTCCAAATAGAAAAGTTGGATCAGCTCACTCAAACGCAACAACCATAGCCTTGGTCTCGAATAACATGACATTCACTTTGGAGAATCTGGTTCATCTCCTCAGGTGTTGCTTAGACCGCAAATTAGTAGACAATCAGATCCATATCTATTTTTAGATGATGAACATTTAGCATGTTATGCCAGGAGTGAACAACACTCTCCAAGTATGTATCCACCTATAGGAGGTTTGCAAACACAACCCAAGGTCTCTTTTCAAGAAAACACCTCCATTCCTCCACCTATAGGGAATACCCTAAGTGAAACTTGGCAGGTCACCGATCAATTCATAGCTGGGTACCATATGCCTATACAACCTCAACAAACACCACTAAGGAAAAATATTGTATCTTTACCAAACGAGGTCATCTCAGCCTTAATTGAGAAAGTTAGAGGGTTGGAACTTGCTCAAGAAAGTAAAAATTTACAATTCATGCAGGCAGGAAATTCTAATCCTCCACATCATCCTAGCCAAGTAGACCTCCTCATACGAATAAGCACATTAGGCATTCCTCCTCGGTATTCAAAACAAATGCCAACTAGAACTGCGTTCTCTAACGCCACTCCAGTAGAAAATATGATAGCCCTCGGTTTAGTACAAAACAATCCATTTCTAAACAATATTCCTCTCGTATTTAAACATGTATTCCAAATCACCATAGGGAGATATTTTCTCTTCTCGACATGTTCGCTCAACCATAGGAATTTCCTTATGTCCCTGCAAATGCATACGCTACGCCATATCAACAACCCATTCCACCTCCACCCCCTCAGCAAGCACCATCAATGGTCGAAACCTATGTGATAGGAAATTATTCATAATATTTGAAAGAACCTTTAGAATTCACTATACGAAACATCATGCTTTCAAGACCTCTCCCTGATCTACCCAAATACAAAGGAGAGGGAGACCCGAATGCACATATTAAGGCCTATGCCACAGCCATTTGAGAACTACTCCCTTGGGATGGAGTTGTTGGTAAAATATTCCCTAAAACTTTATAGGGCATTGCCCTCGATTGGTATTATAGAATACCTAAAGCCTCAATACATTCATTTAAACAACTCATTTCAAATTTCATCAGGCGTTTGACATGAAAAAATTGTTGAGAACAAGAATCGGGAATTATTACATATTAAACAAGAACACAATTAATGTTGCTCATTTCATCCAAAGATGGTGCATGGTCCTTTATTATTTAGCAAGTGCTCCAAACATGAATCGAGATGGAACTATGTGATTTATTCCTTCATTCTCTCAAAGAGAGATAAAGGAAGAAGTCCAGAAGTTCCCACTAATAACTTACGATGAAGTTCTTGAGAGCGCACTCCGAATAGATCAAGCTACAATAGATAGCGGTCACATGGCATATGGAACAAATGGAAGGTTAATCATCCCCAACCAAAATACTATGACTTATCCCACTATCACAAATGCCAATAAGGACCTAAAATCCTTAACAAAAACCATGGGGTCACAACACATGGAGTAACTGACCAAGCAAAAAAGACAAATGTTGTAAATGCTCCACCACCAATTAACAATCAATAAAACAACAATTTTACCCCAACAATCAATGCGGTGGATTTTAATCGTCCACAACAACAACAATAACAACAGATCCAGACACAGGGTCCAAGTCAAAACTCAACTGGATATCAAAACCAAAGGCAACAAATGCAAAAGTTTAATCCTAATGGTCGTCGGCAGTTTAATCAGAGTTTTTGACCACAACACGTGCCAAACCAACAACCTAGGAATTACAATCCCAACTTGTATTGTGGTTTCGCAAAATTTGAGGCCATAACACTAGGACTTGCCATGACTACAATAAATTCATGCAACATTTGCTAGAGGAACAAAGACAACTTTTCATAGATATGTTCTTAGCAGATCCTACATCACCTGTGCCAAATACTTTCACGGGGTGGTCTCCCCTCAAAATGCACCCCTCAAGATCTTCAATGATCTGCTCCCAAATCACAATAACAAAAATTAAATCCAAATGGGATGAACAAGGGTGTAATGATAGGAAACAATGATCATGAAGCCTCGACTTCACTAAATCCACCTGTTGCACCACAATTAGGAAATCAGCCATGAACCAAGATAGTCGGTTTAGTGGAATTAGACACTGAGCTACATGTGGAAGCCATAACAAGGACACGAGAGTATTCCTCTCAGCCAAATCCAAGTTACCCACTAGAGCCAGATAACATTCAACAAACATTAGTAAAACTTGTGGGTTCTTACAATTTAATTAATGACCTAACAAATACCTTCTCTCACATCTCCTTTTTGGACTTAGTTGAAGAACTCTCCTGCCCATAGGGCTGCTCTTTTAGAAGCATTAGGTTTAGGTCATTTAATTAACATCACTCCACCTCCGAAACATAGGTAAACCATATAGACTTTGATATCCACCCTCCGGGGCAGCCGGATAGGGATACCGAGTTTATATTCGACATAAGAAAAATGCCAATAGATGCTAAGATTACACGTAGAGGTGATCCAACCTTACATTTACAAGTGTGGGTTTATAACAATTATGTTAAATGTAATGTGTGTTGGTTGATGATGGGGCAGAAGATTAACATAGTCCCCTTCTCTTTCCTTCAAAAGCTAGGGTATGGAGAGACAAACTGTTCCACAACAAGAAATACACTAAGAGGTTATGATAGCCTTAAATCCACTTCGATTGGAACTATAATACTACTAGTCACCTTAGGATCCAAAACAATCCTCACTGAGTTTTATATTATAGATCAAGAAACCAACTATAACATGATCCTCGGCTGACCATGGATACATCATATGAAGGCAATCCCTTCTACGTTATTTCAAGAAATAAGGTTCTTTCACCTAGGAAAGATATTCGTAGCAAAAAGTGACCCAAAAAAATTCGACATACACCTAGCGAGATCTGAAGAAAAGACCGGTGTTCACTCGAGTTCAAACTCCCAACAAACCAACTTAACAAACAAACCAACTCAAAACCAGAAGAAAAATTAATACCTACAACAGAACTAGAGATTACGAACCTAGTCAAGAGCATCCTAGCCCTCAAGGATGAAGCTAACATTGTAGAAATAGTGTCATTAGGAACTACTACAAAAATTGTTGAGTTGCTAGAACAATATCTACCAATTTTCCTACCATTTGATTCCACAAGTATGGGATGTACCCTAGGAGTTGGTTCTCTTCCAGCAGAGGAACTCTGCATGGTAGAAGTAACCGAAGCAAAAGAAATAGACATAACGAATGTCCCAACATCCATCTTCCCAAATAAACATTGGACTCTCCACTTTGATGGAGCTAGATGTCATTATGGGGTGGGGAGGTGTGATCTTTACTTCTCCCGAGGGAAAGATCCTACCATTCACCTTTAAATTAAATTTTGAATGTACAAACAATGGTGTTGAGTATGAATCCATCCTTCTTGGCCTCATCATAACTAAAAGGCTCAGTGTTAATGACATCAGAGTGTTAGGATACTTTCAATTAGTAGAAACCAAGTCTCTAAGGTGTATGAGACTAGAGCTAAACATTTACAGACTCTACAAAATAGCAATATTAGATTTGAGCAAAGGATTTAACTTCATATCAATTGAAGCAATCCCGTGAGAACAAAACCTTCTCGCAGATTCGATAGCAACCTCAGCTTCACGTTTCACTCCAAACAGTGAGTTGGAGGACACCCGTTTCATGGTATCCCTTCGTACTGAACCGTTAGTAAAGAAAACATCAACAAACCCTCTTATAACACACATAGCTAAGAATAAATCTACTATCTTAGGTCACGTTGATAGTGATAGAGCCATTCTTGATTACCTAAATGCCTATTCGAGTTACATCTCACCCATCACATGGTAGATTTGTCCTTAATCCCACATTTGTCTTCTTACTTTGGAAATCCCATGGTAGAGCTTCCCCCACAAAAGGAACTCGACATATACATGGTAGAGAATGGAGAAGATATGGAACTACCTCCATCCCCACCTGAGTTTGAAGAAGGTAACACTTCTTTAATCGAAGAAAAGATTGATATAAACATCGAAAGAGAAATAACCAAATATCTTGAAACTAGGATCTTTGTTAACTCGGAAGAAATAGAAATACACACTCGAATCCTCAAAGAACATCAAAAGGATTTTTCATTTAATTATAAAAAAATGACGAGAATTGTAGTGCACATCACAATACATAACCTCATCACCAAATCAGATGTAAAGCCAATTAAACAAAAATCAAGACCAATGAAACCCAAGGTAGCTCTCATGGTGAAGGAAGAGGTAATGAATTTTCTCCAGGTAGGGTTCATCAAACCAATCGATTACTCTCAGTGGGTATCTAATATTGTACCCATTCTCAAAAAGAATGGGAAGATACGCATCTGCATAGACTTACGAGACATTAACAAGGCGTGCCCCAAGGAAGACTTCCTATTACCATCCATTGATGTCATTGTTGACACAATAACTAGATTTGAGATTTTGTCTCTCATGGATGGGTTCTCGGGATACAATCAAATTAGAATATCTAAACAAGACCAAGCCAAAACCACATTTATAACTCCTTGGGGAACTTATTGCTACGTTGTTATGCCATTCAATCTCAAGAATGCTAGCACTACATACCAGCGGGCAATGACATACATATTTCACGATCTTATTCATAAAATCATGGAATCCTATGTAGATGACTTGTTGGCCAAGGCCAAGAAGCATTGTGATCACCCGGAAGTGCTCCACATCATTCTTTCACGTTTGATCAAATATGGAGTCACACTAAACCTAGAAAAATGTGTATTTGGTGTGACAGGAGGGAAACTCCTAGGTTACATTATATCATCACGAGGGATCAATGTAGACCCAGCCAAAATCCAAGCTATTCTTGAGATGATCCCACCATCAGACGACTCTGGCATTAGATCGTTTCTTGGAAATCTCGGTGCAATCTAGAGATTCATTCCAGACTTAAGTTTTGTTGTACATCCGATCAACAATTTGTTGAAAAAGGATTGCTGCATTATTTGGACAAAGGAATGCCATGAGGCCTTCAAAGTAGTTAAATGCTTCTTATTGTCTCCTCCCACGTTAATGCCACCTAGACTAGATCATCCTTTGATCTTATATTCACAGCTATGGATGTCTCGCTAGCCTTGCATGTTGGCTCAAGAAGACGATGATAAACGAGAACGTGCGGTCTATTTTATTAGCCGAACATTACTCAATTATGAAACACGTTATACGCAGGTAGAATGAGAATGCCTTGCCATAGTCTTTGCAACCAAATGCTTAAGACATTACATGCTAAATCAAGAAACAAGGGTCATTGTAAAAACAGACCATTTACAAACTTTCCTCACACAAGGGTCTTTGTCTAAAAAGGTTGGATGCTTTATAACCTTAATGGGTGAATTCAAATTAAATTTTATAAACCAAAAGTCCGTTAAGGGACAAATCATTATAGATTGGTTAGTGCAACCCGTTAGATGGAGGCGATCTAGTAGATCTAGATTTTCCCAATGAATGCATATATTACATCGAAACCAAACCTCCCATCTTTGAATGTCCTTGGTATACTGATATTATCAATTTTATCATGGACCATACATATCTAGAAGGTGCTACACCACAACAAAGAAGGTGGTTACGCATTATCGTAGCTAAATACATTATTATAGAACAAGTGCTCTATCGTAAAGCTTTCGATGGAATGCTTCTAAGGTGTGTTGACATAGAAGAATCCAAGAAGATTCTCTACGAATCTCATAGTGGAATATGTGGAGGCCACTTTGGTGGTCACACCACCGCTCACAAAATACATTGAATGGGATATTTTTGGCCCACTCTCAAACACAATGTAGTAGAGTTTGTACGTAGATGCCATAAATGCCAAGAATTTTCCCACGAGATTCACATGCCGGCACAAGCTCTACAACCAATCACGACTCCATGGCCCTTTTCTACATGGGGCCTAGATTTGATAGGGAAATTCTCTCCCTCATCAATGGATGGCCATAACTTCATAATCACGGCCACCGAATATTTTACCAAATGGGTAGAGGCTATGCCTCTTACCACTGTACCAGGAGCCGTGATTGCCAAGTTCATTTTGAACCAGATCATTTGTAGGTACGGTGTCCCACAAGTCATTATCTCAGATAATGGCACATCCTTTAAGAATGACAAGGTCCAGTGAGCTATGCAAGTAAATTTAAAATAAACCATCATACGGCTTCCCTGATACCCTCAAGCCAACGGGCAGGTGAACTAAAAACAAGACATTGAAAGCTATTCTACTCAAAATGGTAAAAGAAAACAAAGGAAATTAACTTTTAAAGTTATATTTGGCCTTGTGGGCCCACCGAACCTCAATAAGAATACCAACAGGAGAAAATCCTTTCTCATTGGTATTCAGAGTAGAAGCAGTTCTCCCACTTGAGGTTGAAATACCCAGTCTCCACATCTCATTGCAAGGGATTCTAGATGAGGAATCTTATAGAGAGGCATGCCTCTCCTAACTAGAAAGCCTAGATGAGGCCAGGTTAAATGTTGAACAATGGCATAGAGTCTATGCTGACCGGATGTGCCAGCAGTATAACAAAAAGGTCTATGAATGAGAAATATATGAAGGAGATCTAGTTCTAAGACTAGACAGCCGGATCGATAAGAAAATCGGCGAAGGAAGAAAGTTCGGCCCAAGTGGTTGGGCCCATATCGAGTTATGAAGGACTACGGAAATGGTGTGTATCTCTTATGTACACTGGAAGGTGAGGAATTCAATGAAACTGTCAATTCCTTGCACCTTAAATGGTTTTACGCATGAAGCATCGACACTATTTGTATAATTATATCTACATTGCATTTTCATTTAGATAGGTTCATTTTGTTCACTCGTTTCATAAAACTTGGTGATCAAGGGACTTGCTCTTAAGCAATTCATTACAAACTTCTGATGGTATTGGCAGAAGCATTCAAATCATACTTCTTCTTCTTCAAACATCATCAAACTATTTTTGAATCATTTCATCAATTAAAGCTAGATATGACAAAGCCTCAATGGTAGCCATACCAATTCCTGCATGCTTGTTCTCACTTTTGTTTCTTCCTCGAGATAGGTGTCTTTCCCATGGTTTGTTCTAGAAGCTTCATGGTGTCACATCTATCCCGTACATAGATCTCTTTGGAAATAAGAACATACTGACATTTTCTCAAATAAATAAGTCGAATATAGATCAAACAAAAAAATTACTTTTACACATTTCCTTGCCCTACCAACCTTTGATGATGAGCTTGTGTCTCTTACTAGTGACATAGGGTTGGGAAAGGATGGGAATGCCCTTACTCGCCTATACCTTGTCCATGGTGATAAGCCCATGCTTCCTACTAGTAGCATGGGGCAAGGTGTAGGGGGTCCTCTTGACAGTAAATGTTGAAGGTCATAAGCAAGTAGTTCAAATAAACCTTTGAAATCTTGAGTCAAAAACAAGTGAATCAGATGTCCAAAATTCCAAGAGAGTTTAAAACCTTGAAAACCATATTTTGTCAACCAAGTGGCCATCTACGGATCTAAGTCTAGAAAAAATACAAAGAAAATCACATTCTAAGCTATGGAGTCACTTGAGTAGGATAGGTTTATAACATCCTAATTTGGTTCCACCAACTCTTTGTCTATCTCCCATCATTATCATTTCAACACTCCTCATAGCTTGTGCCCTTTCTAGCTCTCGGTGGTGAGCCCTCGCATCTTACTAGTTGCGTGGAGTTAGGAGTGGGGCAAGTTCATCTGCTCATCATATCAATTTATCATCACATTTTGTCAAAACAAATATGAAATACCAGAAAATTTCTTATAGAAACTAAAGTTCAAAGATCACATTGTGTCTACATTATCATACATCAAAATCATGAAATACAAAAAGGAAGAAAGAATTTATATCATTTGTTCTCCATTACATACATTTTGAAAAGCATATAAAAACAAGAATTCTAATAAGCATCTAATATACATGTGGAAATGAATCACAAAATCCTAGACACCAAGAGTCTGGTCCAAAAAGAATATATATATATATATATATATATATATATATAATCAAGTTTTATGTACAATGCCATCATGCGCTAGGCATGGTCAAAACGCTCAATGAGCCTGGAAAATACAAAATGATCGTATAAACAATCTAACAAGAGTCACTACAAAAAGATCCAAGTGGCCTCTTAACCCCTATGAGATCCCTCCAAAGGTGCATGACCACATCTAGGACTCCAGCTACACTAGCACTCTGAGTGCACTGAAGGCTCACGGTCCCGAATAGTAGCTATGGCCTCGCATGAGTGACTCCTCATCAAATTCTCTGTAGTCTTATACCTAGCTAACTCGGTACGGAGGAAGTCACCATCTTGGCCACGTGCCAGACAGGGGCAAAGACATCACTATGCCTACTAGCTGCTGAAGGCTCCCCTGCATCCATGGATAGCTCAGCACGAGTCTTCTCCATGGGGAGCATTAGGGTATCAGTACATACCCAGTGAATCAAGTCTCGCCACTTATCAGCGGTCTACGTAATAAAGGAGAAGACAAATTAGAAATAATCAAAAGATAAAAACAAACATTAAAATAAGAGTGACAACTCACTCGGATCTCTGGGCCTCCAAGAGGGATCCCTAGGATCAGCGCCTGCCATAGATGTTGCCATTGATTAATGTCCTCCTCCTATGTCTGGGGCAACATAGTGTCCTACTATGGACTCATCCTCCCCACCTAGGTCATGAGAGGGAAACTCCTCTGAGACTAGAGTCACCCTCTCCGCACTGTGCTATGCCCTCTCAGGCTGTAGGATCTCCTGAGTGTCATGCCACTCGAGATCACTATCCTCCTCTCCACCCGACTCGCTGACCTCCATGTCCTTAGTCTCCTCCTCCATCTCTCCCCCTGTGAACTCCTTAGACTCAGAGTCTATATCAATAGGGTCATCACTGCTATGGGCAAGACTGGCGACAATCTGAAGTAAAGGTGCCTAAGGAGCACCGACTCTCTCTCAAAGCACGTACTATTCGCCTAGCATGTAATAGGGACGCGGGAGTAACAATAGTCCAACCCCAGCCTCTAGGATCTCCCTAGCCTCCCGAACTGATATAAACACCGGCACCACTGGGGAAGCATACCAACATAGGCAAGGCCAAACTGTTCAGGCACTTTAATAAAAGGGTGTGTCTCTACCTTCCCCGTCTTGTCCACAAGTTTCCCTGTAGTAGAGTAGGAAATCAAAGTGAGGGTCTCCTCACCCCACAACCAAGCCATGGCCTGATAAGGTGTGGCCTCCATATCATTAGTAGTCAGGGAAGTAATTTGGCTGGTGGGGTTCTCTAAGCACTGACATCTCTATCCATCATCGGCTGCCCTAATGGCTCTAGGATCCGCCGCCTCTACGCTTCTCCCATAGGGGATGATACGCTCATAGACCCAGCTCAGAACCAAGGTTGGATGGCTCAAAGACTGTCCCTATAAGTGAACCACCATGTATAGGTTGTGGTAGGTGGTCCCAAGTATATCGGCTCCCCAGGCATAAATCTAACCATGTGCCTCAATCTATGCAATAATAGGGGACCAACAAAGAGAGTAAGGTGTCCCCGATCAATCTTGAGGCAAGGATCCCCATAATGGCCTTGACAATTCAAAGGGATAGGAAAGCTAGGAATGGAATGGACCCTCACCCCCTTCTTCGAACCAATGGAGACAACTGCGTCTCCCATATATGTAGCCCACCGAGCTATCTCGAACCTATGACCCCACTTTGCTCAAGTGTAAGCAATCTCCCATGATCGGGACTCCCAAGATGTGGTAGACATCCTCTAGGGTAATAGTCCACTCACCCCTGACTCCTAGAAATCAGAAAGTGTTCCGATCAACATCCCAATACGAAAACAAGTCACACTAGTATGTGACTAGAAGGTGTGACATGAGGAACCCATGATATACATAATATGCCGGCCCTCTGAAGAGTATCCTGCTTGGCTTGAGAAAGTGCATCCAACACTACTGGAAGCCAATCACACTCTCTCTCACGGCTCCATCTAATGTACTCTTCCTTCTTCTGTAAAACACACAAAAACATGTAAAAAAGGAGTAAGTTAGTATCAAAATTGCATTGGAAAAACCATTAAAACATATGAGAATACTAAAAATGCAAAAATGGGTTCAAAACAATGTTATTTTAGCATTCTATAAAAGACCACCACCCTGAGCAAGGTGGAAATTCTGTAACCATTGATTTGAAGGGTGGTGGTCCTATAACCACTGCCCTACTCAGGGTGGTGGTCATGTCTCATGTTTTCAAACGGGTCACGTGCCCTAAAAAATGCTCAAAAACACAAAAATGACCATTTTGACCAAAATGAGAGCCTACTCATTAGGCGTCCCCCCCTAAGGACATATTTAAAACTAGAAATTTCAAAAATTACCCCCCCATGGCAAATATTTCATCATTTTTACATTTTAGGTATAAAAATGGTAAATCGAGAAGAACTAACCTGAGATCTCACGGGTTGATGTTCCACTCACAGAGGCATGATCACTATCTCATCATGAACGTTTTGACTATACTCTTGTCAAAAACCATCACCGTGGGTCCCAGAGCTCAAAATCAATCAAATCAACACGTGCAAATGAATAAAGAATGGGCTCATTTTTATATATATAGCATTTTGACTCATTTTGGATGCCCCTTTTAACAGGTTTGGAGCACCGATGGAGGTAAGTTATTATCCCCATGCAAATGGTAAGTTCTCACTTTATATTATTTTAGTATTTATTTTATCTATTTGCACTTGAGTCTTCTTTTCATTTTGCAGGTAGCGGGAATTTTGGATGGCGTCATTTCGACACACAGACGTGTCAGGTATAACTTCTAGTTTCCCATTTCGGGACCACCATACTCGGACCCACCGTTTACGCCTCTTCATGGCTAAAACGCTTCTCTGAGGGGGCAATATGTACGTACCCAAAATTGTAGGGTATAATACC
This sequence comes from Taxus wallichiana var. yunnanensis, assembly GCA_018340775.1. Lineage (NCBI taxonomy): Eukaryota > Viridiplantae > Streptophyta > Pinopsida > Cupressales > Taxaceae > Taxus > Taxus wallichiana. The sequence continues at coordinate 226,838,947 of CM031242.1, forward strand.
ACTAGAATGATGTTACACATGCCCCAATGATGATACAGGTCTCCTCACAAGGTGTTCAACATCTGGAAAATCTCTCTAAGTGTACATTAACATCCCGCATACCCCGCTTAGCCTCTGCATGCTCTATTTTACTCTTTCCCCCTCTTCTTCTTTACATTTTGGTCTTTAGTGATGAAGCGCCACCGAGGCAGAGTGGCGATCTGTAACCGCCACCGCTCGGGGTGGTGGTCCTTCACGCATTTTCTAGCATGCTTTTATGATCACAACTCGTGTAAATTTAACTTTTACCAACTTTCTCATCCATTTTTGCTTGTATTTATGATTTTGGTTCCTTGGAATAATGTTTCTTCATTGTTTATAGTAAAAGAGTTCTAGTTGGAGTTAGCTTTGGGTGAATGGGAATTCTATAAATAGCTTGTTTGATTACAAGCGAATGGCCCCTCAAAACTACCCCTCATCCTCTCATTTCAATAGTTTAGTGTTTCAGTTCTTACTTAGGAATTCAATAGTTTTCATTTGTTACATGCATAGTTAGTCTTATTTCGCTATTTAGAAGCCACATGATCTTCTTGTTCTAGTGTTATTACTATTTCATATAATTAATTGAGGTAGGATAGTTTCATTTTCAGTCTAAAGCCATTAGAGTTACAGGTTTTGTTCATCAAGAAGGATAGTTTCAGGTTTTGGATGTTTTGTGTTGTATGACTCGCAATAAATCCTACTAGGAATTACATAAGCCAAGCTCTATTCTCTTACACTATCCCTCTCCTACTTGCATTGTATTCAATCTACATCTAAAGCTGCCATTGTTCAAATACCTAATCCTATTGATGCTAGCATTACACACTTTTCTGGATTCACGTGAGCACGAAGGAATGAGGAGACCACACTGAGGGGACAAAGCCACACATAATCGGATTCGCCACTATTCTGCAAAATCTAGGTTCAAGCTATCAAATTTCTAGTTAAAACATATCAAATAGAGTAGTGAATCATTTCATTTTAGTTAATCTCGCTTTCAATATTACCAGGGAAGCTGTGGGGATTAATAGTTTCCAAGAAATTATGATTCATTCCTCACTTCTAAGGTAAGATTAGGGGTCTTTCAAATAGAATAGATCGTTATTTGGTTATTCAAAATAGATTCACAATTCGCATAGGTAGGTAGCTATATTCTATTTACTTTGTTTTTTTTTTTAAATTATTAGCTTAAGTCATTTTCTAGATATTAAATAATTGCTCTTTCAATTCTATTAAATAGTTGTTATCTTAATTTTGTTAAATACTCTATCAAAAATACAAAAATAGAGAATTTATATATGTTGTGGATATACTTTACATAATTAGTTTACTTTGCTTTAGTTAGATTTATATTGTTTCTTTTGTATGACAATCACGGGACCTAGGGAGCCCAGAGAATACGTATTCGAGCCAATCGTGCCTCAACCCAATCTTGTTGCAGAAATAACTGACATAGACCAAAATCTTAGAATTCAGGTCTTCCGAACAACAACAGACCTACAAGAAATTAGCTCACAGTTAAGAGGATTAAACATAGAAGACGATAAAGCGCATACATTTTGGTCAAACCAGCCAAACTACAGATTGCCCTAATAAATATCCACATGACTGTAGAAGGGCTTGAAAAAGAGCAAACACTTAGTTGTAATCCTTTGGTCCCACAGCCAGATGTGGGATACATCCTCATTGACATAGACACTAGCTTAAGAATTCAAGTTGCCAGAATGCCTATAAGGTACTCTGAGAAGATTACACAACTTTTAGTTCTAAACATAGAGGCCGAAAAGGCATACGACTATTGGATATTAGGGATTAGGGATTGATTCTACACATGACCATAGGAGGCCCGCAATGACCACGAACCTATGGTTGTGATCCACAGGTCCCACAACCCAACAGGCCCATAGATCAATCAGACGTTGATGCTGGTTTACACACATTAGTATTTAGATCCTCTCCACTTCCACCAATCATTATCGCATGACTATCCTCACTAGATGTCGCAGCTATTCAAGATAAGGATTTTTGGACTAGACCAGAGAATCACCCATAGAATCCACCATACATCCATCATCCATTTTTCATGACCCTGTAGGGGGATATCTACGAAGCACCCACATGTTATCTTCCACATATCTTATAATCTATAGATCAGATCACACGAGCTCGATATTGATTAGATCCTTTAGCGATCATCCTCACCAAATGATCTATCATGCCAGTTCAGGTTAGGAGGGCCTTCTTTTCCTTAGATTCACATATTCCATTAGTGCGTGTCGAAGACATAAGATTGCCTAACTAGTTTATCTGTGCCCCACGTATATTACATCCCCACCGGCTGTCTCGGCATGACCTCGGGAGGTTGGGTGTGAGGAAGAGTTACTTGTAGATTCCCATGCTCGCTTGTCACTTTTCCATCGTACGGTGGCCAAACTAACCTCCAAGAGCCCCTTTCCTTGGAGTGCTGCCTACATAGTCCCGAAGAAAAGGGACCTCGGGGACGATGTAGTTCTCCCATAAGCTAGGGATGAATGCGAGGAGGTATGAGTATGAGTTGGTAGGTTGTAGGCATGATTTGAGTCTAGGTTTTGGTTAGGCATGGGTGAATTGTGGGCACATTGGTATGGGTGATGTTGAGTTGGTTACGAAAAGAGAAAAATTACCCAAAGATAAGTGTCGAGGATCTAATCATGTTCAAGGTAATCAATATGTAATGAAGAAGGGGAAAAGACAAGAGGAGGTGAGGGAGCCACCTAATTGGTAAGGATCATAACAAGTAGGTCATACCTTAGATAGTCTAATGAACATAAGACCCTAAAGACATTGCATGATTGATTATTCTAAAGGTGAAGAAAAGTCACATGATCACCAAATGTCACAGTTTTAGCAGGTCCCTTGAGGCGGTAGGAAGTGAAAGTGTGAATGGTGAGAGGGTAAAAAGTGGTTAGTTTTTATATGGTACTAGGTAGCATGCCTTTTGGTAAGAGATCCAAGGTCACAATGGGCAATTCCATGATGAATTTTTTTCTTTTTGACTTGTATTTGAGATAGACTGATCCATGCGGGAAGTCCATATGGGATGAGGAAATTAACTCCTTGAGGTCTTTGTGAACTTGATCAATGTGGGAAGCTTCAGATTTTATCTCTCTCTTTTTTTTGAAGTAGGCTTCACGTAGTTGCCCTTCGAGGGAGTAGTCTATTTATAGCAACAATGTAGAGATAAAGATGTCCTTTTGAGGGATTCATCCTTTTGTTGGATGTTTGACTCAAGGAGTTGGATCTCACATGAGGACTTTGAAGTCATGGACAAGACTTAAGATGATGAATTGGATTCTTTTTCAGAAGCCAAGGTGAAACGACCAAGGGATCTCATGTAAAGGAAGACCAAAAGTATCCATGAGAATCATGCCATGTGTAGTGTTGTGGTACACATATATAAGAGAATATAAAGAGAGCAATGGGTACACACATGATTCTTATTTAATCATTGGTGATGGCGTAGGAAGTGGGTAGCACATAAGGTATGAGCATGAAAGAGGTAGAAAGTGAGGTTGGTGAAAGTCAACAAAGTAGAATGGCTGAAGATGTAAGGCATTGAGGGGCTCAAGTTTAGGTTGACCATGTAATAAAGATAAATGATAAGAACCCGATCCATAAGTATGAGTGAGTCACAATGTATGGTCTAAGCCAATTAGGAGAAAAAATTTCCCGTTTACTTTTTTATTATTTGGTTACATGTTGATTTTCTTTCGGACAAGGTCACCGAATTGGAAGGTTCCTTCATGGACGCATTTTTCATAGGCACGTTTGATACATTTTTAGTAAACTTGAAGATGGTCAAGAGCATTAAGACAACATTCATCTAATAACTCAAGTTGTGCTAAATTGTCGACAAAATTCACCATCATTAAGCATGTCATGGAGAGAAATGCGAAGTGAGGGAATTTTTACTTCGAGAGGTAGCACAGCCTCTATACCATAGACGAAAGAAAAAGGTATGGCAGTGATGAAAGTGTGAATACTAGTATGGTATGCCGATAGGGCGAAAGGAATATGTGTATGCTAATCCTTCCCGAGTATCGTTAATCACCTTCATGAGAATTTTGTTTAAGGTTTTATTAGTGAATTTGGATTGGCTATTGGTTTGTGGGTAATATGGTGATGAGAAACTGAGATGAATGTTGAAGGAATCACAAAGTTTCCGCAAGGTTTTATTTTTGAATAGCTTGTTGTTATCGGTGATGAGGTGATGTGGGACACCAAAGTGACATATGATGTAATGATTAATGAACTCACATATTTTCTTAGCTTTTGTGGAGATGAGAGGTATGGCCTTAACCCATTTTGTGTAGTATTCGGTAGTGGTGATGATCCATTGATGTAATTGTGAAGAATGGGGATTGATCTCTCGACGAGATCCAAACCCTATTGAGAGAAGGGCTAAAGATCACGAGTGACCTGTAAGGCATGATTGGGTGTATGATGAAGGTTGGCATGTTGTTGGTATTTTAAACACCGCTTAACATAGTCATGCAACAATCATGGTTGATGGTCAACCAATAATAGCCTAGGTGAATAATACGCTTAGTAACAATAAGGCCATCAAGTGACCGCCACATATGCCATCATGAACTTCCTTAATGGTATAAGGAATTTCAGAACTCTTAAGGGCTGTAAGAGAATGCCATCAAAGCCATGCTTATAGAGGAGGCCACCCATGATGACGTAATAAGAGACCCTTTTAGAAAAGCACGTTTTCCATTACAAGTGAGGTCGGGAGGCAAGATGGAGAGGGAAAGGTAGTCTGAGTATTGTTTATACCAAAGGTCACTTGGGTTGGGGGCAGCGGTTCTGATAGAGTAAATTTCACGAGGTAAATAAGAGGGTGATTGGAGTCTTTATACGGTGACAAAGATTTTAGAATCAATGGGTGAAGTGAGTATTTGAGAGGCCAAGCAGGCCATGGTATCTACAAATTTGTTAGTAGAGCGGGGGATGGTTTAAAGGTCATAACAGTCAAAAGTTGTCAAAAGTATGTCCACATGATTTTTATACTTTTGAAGTGTCTCATTATGACATTGGTATATACCATTGACTTGGTTTACGACCAATTGGGAATCACCAAAGATGTTGATGGATTTGACATCCAAGGCATAGGCAGCTTGGAGACCTAATACGAGCGCTTCGTATTCGACAATATTGTTTGTACAATCAAAATCAAGTTTGAAAGACAAAGGCATGGGTTCACCATCAAGCGGAATGAGGATAATTCCTACCCCACCCCCACACTGACACTTGGAACCATCGAAGAAGAGTGTCATTTGGTATGCGGGCTCATCTAAGGAAAGGGAAGTAATTGAATCATCTGGAAAGTCAAAATTAGAAGGTTGATCCCGGAAATAAGTGTGTTAGGAAATTGGTCGAGAGATGGCTTGGCCCTTGATGGAATTTTTATGGATGAATTCGAGGTCAAGGTCAGCCAAAAGCATAAGCTAGCATGTAACACGTTGATTTTGGTAAGGTTTGGCATACATGAAGTGTAGGGGGTCGAGTGTTGGTCACAACATAGGTTTTGTGGTTGAGTAGGTAATGGTGAATTTTGTGGCAATGAACACTAAGGCTAAGAAAAGTTTTTGGCATGGGTATAGTGGGTTTCGTAGTATAAAATAGTATGGCTTATGTAATAAACTACCTTCTCCCAATGTTGTTTATCATGATGAGCGAGCATGGCCCCCAAAGAATGATTAGTAGCTGAGATGTATAGGTAGGGTTGATCATCTTTAGGTGGAATGAGGACAGTGGTTGGAGAAGGTATTTTTAAGGCCTCAAAATCTTTGTGGTAGTCATATCCCATTTAAAGGAGAATCCTTCTTGTGAAGATGATGAAATGGTTGACAACTTCGATCGATAATTGTGAGATGAAATGGTGAATAGACTAAAACTTACCTTGTAGGCTACGAGTTGCCTAAGGTTAGTGGACAGAGGAATTTCAAGAAGTTATTTGACTTTAGTAGGGTCAACCTCTATACTACGTAAGGAGACAATAAATCCTAGGAGTTTTCTTGAGAGGACTACGAAGACACACTTCTTGGGCTGAAGGTGAACGCAATACTTGATGAGGTGGTCAAAGATGGTTTTTAGGACGGTAAGGTGTTCGAGCTGCATTTAGATTTGGCTAGGAGATCATCCACGTAATCTTCCAATATATGATGCATGATGTCATGGAATATGTAAGTCATAGCCCGCTGATATGTGGCACCAACATTTTTAAGGCCAAAAGGAATGAATCGATAGTAGAAGGTCCCCAAGGGGTGATGAATGTGGTTTTGTGTTGATCCTTTGGTGCAAGAAAGATTTGGTTATAACCAGAGAAACCATCCATGAGTGATAGCATCTCGTGACCAGCGGTAAGGTCAACCAGTTGGTCAATACCAAGTAGGGGAAAGTCATCTTTCGGGAAAGCTAGGTTAAGGTCACAGAAATATGTGCAAATATGAAGTCCCCCTGTCACCTTAGTGACAAGGACAATGTTAGAAATCCACGAGGATAATCAATGGGTAAGATGAAGGAAATGGAAAGAAGGCGCTGAAGTTCTTCTTTGAGAAGTATAATGTGAGGGTGTATTTTCCTCAGCTTTTGTTTTATGGATTTGGCATCAGGAATGGCTACGATATTATGGACCACTATGGTGGTGTCAATACCAGGCATGTCTGCATAAGACCAAGTGAAAGCGTGGTTATGGTTTTTGAGAAAAGAAGTGATGGCTTATTGTTCACCAAGATCTAAATATTTTCTAATCTTTAGAATGTGTGGGTCGTCCAGGAGTATGGATGTTGATTTCAATAGTCGATTCATTCAACATGGTTTGGATCTCATATGGTAACGATCGATGAATATATGAGTCTTCAACACTAAGGTAGGTGAGTATAGATCGATCATATTGACATTGAACAATGTTGATCAAAGGTGTATCGTCGTCGATCATTTTAGGATACGGGAAGGGAAGAGAGGAGGGAGCCATGCCCTTGTGTTGGTAAGTCGAGGCCCCAAGGAAATTGTATTTACAAAAAAAAAAAAAAATTTAGGAGGAATGGATTTTGGATCCATCGACTCTATTAGCGAAAGGTGGTGAAGAAGGTGGAGAAGGGGTGATGTCCTTAATGAGTTCAATGTGGGCCTTCTTGCTAGGTGGTTCAAGCAAAGCCGATATCACTACGGTCGTTATGTTTGTAGGTAGTACATGAAATAACAATATGGTGGCCTTGCTCATAAAATACAAAACCAAAACCCTTCCATACACATTAGTGCGGGGAAGGTGTGGGAAAAATGGTGATTGGTGAGTGAATGGAAGTCAACGGAAAATGGGTAGATTTGTGAGGGTGGTTCAAGTGTGTAAGTGGAAGTATCAAATCCCCCATAGGTGAGATTAGTACGAAGGTGGGGAGGACAATAAAGGAGGAGCTCTCCTATATGGTGATGATAGCAAGGGTGATGGTGAAGACTTTCATACTCTTGTTGAGTAAGGAGTGTGTTGACACTATATAGGTGATATTCCCCTAGAGTGAGGCATTATAAAATGTCCTCCAAGGGATCGGTGGTTAGTATGCGGGTAACTAGAATAGATGATGTGTCAGAGGTCAGATCAGAGATGGGGTTAATAGATTAGGATGCTGACGGTTTGGCCGTGGAGGTTGTGAGAGTGGTAGGAATGGAGGAGGTATGTACGGTTGAGGTAGCGGCTGCACTGGTGAGTGTAGGTATAGGTGAAGAAGCAGTGATTGTGGAGGTAGATGCTTTAATGGGTATAAGCACGTCATTGGGTTGGTAAAGCATCTTGCATGTTTTGAAAGGTGATGGGTCAGATGGAATGGTATAGGTGTGTCCCCCATGCTAAAACTTTACACAATGATGTAAATTGGAAGGAACACAACCCATAACATGAATCTAGGGTATACCAAGCAACAAGTTGTACTTAAATTCCCCACCCAAGACCTAAATAGCCCTAGAATAGTGTGGGGACCATGTAAACATGGAGGATGATAGTGCCAAGTGTAGAGGTGATAGCGTCATTGAATGAACGCAACATGATGGGATGTTTATGCATGTAATTTTCAGGTATGCGCATTTGAGAAAATGCATGGGAGGAAATGATATTAATGCTAGTGCCCCCATCAATCATAACATGTTGTACACATATATCATCAATGTGGATAGAGATGAAGAGAGTTAGATCTGGGTCATCGGTTTGGTGTGGTGTGATCTCATCCTTTGAGAAGCTAAGGGAGGCTACTTGGTGAGTAGGTGGAGGTGCAGGAGAAGATGGTAATTTGGTAAGGGAGGCTACATGATGAGGTGTAATAATGGAGGCCATGGTGTAGGGTCATTGGGTAAGACCTCAATAGACTAAAGAACCTCCATGAGAGCTTGATGATGGGATTGTGAGGTTTGGATGAGGTTATATAGGGACATTTTGAGGGGGTTGATGTATTTGTTTAAGCATCGTGCGATGTGTAAACCTATTAGACATAGGATATGTGGGGTCGCAGATAGTGATTTTATGTGTGGGTATAGATGGTATGTTAGGTATAGGATTATTCAGTGGATCGGTTGCCTTTTCCTTGCCTTTATCCTTCTGAGCACAAGTAGCAAAGTGGATCATGTTTATTTGAGGTGGGGAGGTGGGTGAGGTGGGTGAGCCATGAAAGGTATAATGACAAGAAGGGTAGAAGCCTAGGGTTGGGAAGGAACCTTGTGAGATGAGTTGGGCACACCGACATTTGGGTGGAGGTTTGGTGAGTTCTCTAATGTGAACCATGTTAATTTCTAATCATGGGGATGGCTCTAGGAGTTGTGGGGGTGGAGATCTTGTTTTTTGAGTAGGTAATGATGGAATAAATGTGAGAATGGGTGCTGGTGAAATGAAATCCTCATTGAGAAGGTCATCATCATCAAAGTTTTCTTTGGGAGGACACAACTAGATAAAAATGGTCTTGAAAGCCTTACAGTTCTCCACATCTTACCTTGGCACATGATGGTAGGCACAAATTTTGGTGTCATCAAACCCCTTTGGTTTGGATTTGAAAGGGTCATAAGGTCTGAGAGGTGGTAATGTGGTGACAAAAGTTTCAAGGAGGTTGGTTAAGATTTTGGCATAGGATCTCGCTAGTGGATCACAATGGGAAGTGAAAGTGGGTTTAGGTGTAGGTGCGGCTAACTGTAGAGGAAGGGTCTTTGCATGAGGGGGATTAGGTTGAGCCACGGTTTTAGGTTATGGTGTGGTCTTAGGTGTTGGTTGTGTTTTTTGGGTAGGGTATGGTAGATGAACTAGAAAGACGTGTGTGTGGTGGGTGAACTACCTTATTAGAGGGTAGCGAATTTTTGTATTTAGGTTACACCTTCTTGGGTAAAGGTGATACGAGCACACGAGACCTAGACGGAAAAGTGGATGGTAGAAGAGGGTGAGTTACCCATGGGGATAAGCGAGGTGTTGTGAAGGTAGATAATATGGATCATGCAAGAAGTGTGAGGGAAAGAGAGTGAACTATTATGGGTTATGAAGAATTTATCAATGGTATTGGAGGTATGGATGGTAAAGATGTTGCAGGTGTGGGTAGAAGCCGTGTTGGGTGCTTGGGTATGTTAGAGGTCTATGAGGGAGGAATGGGCTGCTATGTTTTTAGTGTACCAATGGGTAGAGATTTCTTACCCATGCCGGCAAAGCAGAAGTCCTAAGATGGATGGAAGGGGTGGAGGTGATGAAGGTGTGATCGGCGAGGCTAGAGTATGAGATCTATGGGATGGGTTCTTCTGTTTGGGTGTCGGAGTAGGTTTGGTGTTGGCTTTGGAGGGTGTAGCTAAATCTAATTTGATGGGTGGATGAGTAAGGCTGGCGGCTGGGATGACCCCTAAGGTAATAATAGGTTTAGGCAAGGAAGATGATGTAGGTGTAGGTTTGGATTTTGATGCATGTTGGGTTATGGGTAGGGGTGTGAGTTGAGCCATGAGTGGTATCGTGGTGGAATTTGTGATAGTTGTGGTTATGTTTGGTTCGATCGGCTAAAATATTTTTGGATATATAGTGGAAGTATCAACAAGTGACATTTGCATTTGTGTGGAGATAGGAAGCAGAAGACACCCCAAAGTAAGGCTCTATCCACATAATCTAGGCGATTGGATAAACGTGAGAAAGGCACTATTGTAGGTGAGGCTGATGAGGATCTAATGGAAATTCCCGTAAAATGTGTCTTAGAAATGGGGAATTTGCTAGCTTCAACTTCTATGGGTAAGAGAGCCAAAAGTAAGTCCATAGGATCTTGGGTAACTGATGGAGAATGGGCACCTAGAGGTAAAGGAATTTCTACTGGATTTTTGATAGGTGGAGGAGAGGATGGGTGCTCCTCTATGGGTGGAGGAGATGATGGGTGCTCCTTTGTGGGTGGAGGAGATAAACAAGCCTCTTCCGCGGGTCGGAGAGGTACTGCAAGTGATAGATCTCTAGGTGGAGAAGCCAAAGGTGAAATGGTTTCGATGTTAACAGGAGTCTCCTTCATGGGTGAGGGAGGAGACGAAGGGTGTTCCTCTATGGGTGGAGAAATAGGTGAAGTGGGTTCAAGTGTAGGTGGAGGGATTCGGGCTAGAATTTCCTCTATGGAAGGAATATGAGGTAATTGGGAGGCAACGGTGTGTCACTAAAAATAGCATGGACCTCGCGGGTATGGCTATCATGAGTTGAGGTCTCTCTAGTTTGATCAACAGAAGGGGCATGATTAGGAAAGGGTTTCTTGAAGATGTGTAGGTTTTGATTGGTAGGTGCATTACGATTATCCAAGGTTAATTTGGCTTTCTCGAGCATTTCTTGGACAATGTTTTTAAAAGTGATGTAATTGCCATCACTATGAAATTTTACTCGATAATAGTTACCGAAGTCATTCTCTTTGTACCACGTGGGTGTGGGTGAGAAGGATCAAAACCAGTGTGTGTCTTTATGGGAGGAAGGGTGATGGCCCTAGCTTTAATGAGATTTTCTAAGATGGAAGAATAAGGTTCCCCAATTAGGGTGTATTTCCATTGTTCCCATCTGAATTGAAAAGTCTGGACGGGTGAGAGATTAGATGAGGGGTTAGCCTGATTTGAGGGATGAGCTGGGACGGCCTTGAGTACCACTGCATTAGTGGTTCCCTTGGCTTTTGAATAATTTTTTTGTGGTTTCAAAGAAGAATAGGTATCATTTGACTTAAATGTCAAGTTCTTATTTTTAGTTGGATTTTCTTTTCTTCGATGGCCTAAATCTCTAACTTTTGTGCCATGGTGAATGCCTCATCAAAGGTTTGAAAAGTATGCACCTGTAAGGTTGGTGATATATGTCTAGCACAAGCCTACGTGAAGAGCTCTATGAGTTTGGTTTATGGTAATTGGAATGTGATTTGATTGATCAGGCTACGCCAATGAGTGACAAAATATGTGATAGATTCATCGTCATATTGATGCATAAATTAGGGTCGATCATGGTAACCTTCTTAACAACATTGATGGAGAAGTGATCCATGAAGGCTTGGGCTACCTGATTAAATGAGAAGATAGAATGTCTAGGTAACCCACTATACCAATCTAACGCAGGACCGGTCAGAGACATGGGAAAAGTCCTCAAGAGCAAAGCATCATCATAGGTAATAATATAACACTCATGTTTGAAATAATGCAAATGTTGTTGTGGGTCCTCCTTTTTGTTGAAGTGGTTAAATTTACACATTTCCCAATGTACGGGATATAGAAAAATAGAAATGGATGGGTGGATGGTCTCATTACAAATCTCATTGTAGGTAAGAGAATTTCATGTGCCAGAAATTGATGCCTCTAGTGTCTACATCTTGTCCATCATTAACTTGATTAGGTCGTTGGTAGGTTGTGATTGTTAGGTACCTCTTGTAGTGTAAGGAGGTTGGTGTTGGACATATGATGGAGGTGGCATTCCTGTATATGGTGATGCCATATAGATAGATTTAGAAGGAAGAAATTAAATAGAGGGTATGTACCAGAATGAATGATAGATGAAATGGGAGGCTGTTGATAGTACGTATATGGAGGTGGAAGGGTCATGGTGACCCTAGTGGCAATGGGGGCTAAGGATTGTGGAATAGAAAGAACAACGTTTTGAAAAGGGGTAGGGGTCACCGACACTAGGGGTGGTTGTGTAGCTATGGGTATATGTGAGATAAAAGGTGCAGATGAGGTTATGTTCTAGGTGGTTAGCTAAGGTATATTGGATGTGGTGGGTGTAAGAGATGTGGCGGTCATAACAGGTATGGGGCCTAGCTGTGAAACGACTGAGGGAAAGGTAGGTGCAGGTAGCGCAAAGCCAGAGGAGGTTGGAGAAGAAGTAGGAGTGAGTGTCAGGCAATATATATGGGCATGCCATATATCAATTGATCTAAGGCATCTTAAGTGGATGAGCGGGAAAGATAAAACTACAAGGTGACAGGGTTATGGTCAAGGAGTAATGCAAACTCCTCATCCCCTGTGGAGATAGTGATAGGTTGGGTAGGATCCATGGGTGATAAAATAGAAGGTGGTGAAGGGATAGGTGGGATTGGTTGATAGCTAGCATGGAATATGATGGTGTTTTCTTGGCTACGTGTCAGCACCATGTGGATAAGTACAGACGTGGGAGGATTGATTTTTGTAAATTCCCCGAAATATAGTAGAGATAGGAGAAATAGGTGGTGGTAGGTGGGTGGGGTTAAAATGTTAGTTGGAGAATCACACAAAGCTAACTCGATGATAGTTAGGGTAAACCGACATCGGTCATAGCTAACCGCCCTCGGTTTGTCAAAACAAGGTAAAAGGCCAATAATTTGTAAAGTATGTAAGATCTTTGATGGAATTTATCTAGAAAGCTAATATGTTGAGAGTGACAGAGGCTCTGATCAAAAAAGAAGGTGTAGTGGGTGTCCTTTTGAGTAGGTTAACCAAAAGAACAGTAAACAAATGCCAGTTGGGTGAAACTGTAACACCCTTGACAGTTATTATTTTCCTCCTTTACATTCCAAGTGTTGACATGTGATTTTCCTTATAAAGATATGTTCTTTTGATTTTTGGAGATCATGCTTGATATGGATAAATCATCTTATGTTCTTAAGATCCTTTGACTAAATTAGAATGGCTTCCTTGAATCCATTTTTCACTTCTTATAGGTGATTTGTAATATGGTTTAAGAATTGTAAACTTATCTATTAATCTGACTCATCCTTGGATCAATTTCAGTGATCCAAGGAATGTTTTAAATTTTCTCTGTTTAACAAATGGTAAATCGACATTCCATGAATTAAAATATGTATGAATGAACTATGATTGATTACAAGTTCTTTGATTGTTGTGTAAACATGTTTCTATTTAGTCGTATGTTGTGTTTGGATCTTTTCATTTTGATCATGGTAGCATAATGCCGACGCAAATGAACTATAGCCTGTTCACGGCTAAGGAAATATTTTGGTTCCTAAAACTAAAGGGACTATCCCACAGAATCATAAGCTAGGTAAGAATATACATATTTACTACCTAGATATGTTAACTAATTGAATTTTATTCTAACCTAAGTTTTTTTCTAATGGATTATGGAGAGGTTATTAGGTTATTTAAATTATTTGAAAACCTAATGCTATATGATTATATCTAACCTAATGCCTAAAAACTATTGTGTTGCTATTAATATAACCTATGTAGAAACTACCTAAGGTGGTAATTTATTTATGGGTTATATCCTAAGGTTACCTATCCTAAGCTAACCTAAGATCTAACCTAAGAAATTATGTCTACCCTAAACTAGTGGGCATGAAGGGGACTTGGTGGTCGCATGTATCTTAGGTGACGGTTCCAAGGCATTTAAGTTGTTGATAAGGTTTTTAAAAGCATACGTAATGTCGGTATTGGAAAGGGCTAGTTGACTTGGTGGAGGATTATGTGCAAGTGTCACTAAAAGGGAATTCCTTATTAAATTTTATTTGGAATTCATAAAACTTGGAAGGTGGTGGTAAGGAAGGATAGGTGGGAAAATAGGAATTAATGGAATTTATTGTTTTTGGTTTTTGTGCTCAAACCATTTTGGTAGGCATGCAAATGGGTTTGTATGGGGTCATTTCACTTTGCATGTTTCACGATTTTCACTCTGCATGCTCTCTGGTTTTTCGAACCAGCAAATTGAACTACACTTAATGGCTATTCTTGAGGTTTTAGACCTATTTTTCAGTTCGTGGGATATATAAGAGGCAGTGTGGAAAAAGAATGTGGTTTGATCTTTCGTGGAGAAGAGGAGAAGTTGTGAGCTCGGTTGGAGGTTCTCTTCAATTTGGTAGAAGTGCTATCAGGCATGATAGGCTCTAATATTTAAGATCTCTTGCTTTCTTATAAATGTTTCATTAAAACGATTATGCTCTTTTGAGATTCTTATATTACATATCTCATCTGGTTATTTTCTTATTGGGTTTATTAAATCTTGTGATTTTGGTTATGAATCCTTGGTAAATGATGTTCTTTATGGAAACTTACTATGTGTTTGTTCTAAAAAAAATGCATATAAAAATGTATTGTTGTAACTCGGCTTTTCATTCAGAGCGGGTAATGGAATTGTTCTGTTTAAATAATCTTCGTTCTTTACTTAAAAATGGTTCGAGTTTTTAAGAACCTTGGGTTCTGTCGATCTTGTTGGATATTGTATTTTTTTTTTATCGTGAGCTTGTGTTGAGCTTATGTTTTAGTAGAGCTTGTATTCGAGCTCGTATTTGGTTTGGAACTTGGTTCTGGTTTTGTGTTTGTTGAGAACTATTGATAGAGGTTCTTGTTGTTCTGAACCATGTTGGAATATTGGATATCCTGGATTGTTGTTAAAGTCTATATGTAGCTTAGTGCTTGTGTTTTATTTCCTTATGATAACCTGAATTGTTAATGTCAGTTCATAATGTACACAGTACTTGTATTTTATTACTCATTTTGGGGCTTGAACTTTGGTGAGAAACTTGAGTTCCGTTGGGGATAATATTTGGCTTCACATTTTGATATGAATTTGTGTTGGAGCCTCTAGTTGTTCTAAACCAGTGTTGAAATCTTGGGTAACTTGGGACTATTGTTGAAGCCGTATGTGGCTCTATACTCATGCTTTACTCTTGTGGTATTTTGGACTGTTAATGGAAGTTCATGATTTCACCGCACTCTTATCTTGTTATTTTTTTGATTCTGAACTCTCGTTGGAAACTCATGTTTCATTTGAGATAGGAATAAGACTCCTTGTTTTGAATATGAACTGTTAATGGATATTTGTATCTTATATTGCCTCATACTAAGATACTGTGCATATCTGAGCTCATGTTGAGTTTTTGTAATTCGACACTATACATGAAATTTAGTACTTAGTGTTTGGAAATAGTAGTAGGAACGATGTGTCGGTTCTGTTTTGGTATGTTGAGTTTTCTTTGTTAATGATTTAAACTTGGATGGGAACTTGTTGTTTCCCTGAACCATGAATAATTACTTGGGTAGTCCTGTACCTTTGTGAGAAGCTTGTGTTCATCATTGTGCTCGGATTTTGTACTTTTGAGCTCTGAGATGGTAGTATTATCGACATGTTCGATTTGGTTTTGGTATTTGAATTGGGTTTTCTTAACTTCTTAAAGAGTTTAAAACTTAGAAATTTTCTAATCGAACTACTTACTCAAGGAAATCTGGGAGAGTAGATTAAATCGAGTTGTTTAAATATCCTTGGGATTTAACTAGAAACATTTTCTAAGGATAATGGGATTTCAGTCTGAGTTTGTTGATACTTCTGATCATGTTTAAACTATTGATAAATTATTTTTATCTCTTGATGGATATAGTAAATACACCTTGTGTCTTTATAAAAGAAAGGAATGTGATTCATTTAGAACAGATTGTGTTTTAGGACTGTTATTTGTATTTCATTCTGGGTATGGAATTGAAACTCGTGTTCATTAAAAGTAAAGAAGTGTAAGGAATATGGCAGTGTGCTTTCTTATTATTGGATAGATCATTGGTTGAATTTTTTTTTTTGATTCTCTTTTTATATAGAGATTTCTTTATGAGTTGTTTGGTCTTCCTTTACCCAATCATTTGTAGAAATGATGTTGGAAGAGATTATATTATTTGGTTTTATTGAGCTAGAAATGCCAGCTTGTTTGGTAGACTGTTGTTTGACAAGACTTTACTTGTTTGGTTTGAGATGAGTAAGTTTGTCTCTTGCACTCTATCTTTTAAGAATTCTCCTTGGATGAACTCGAGTAGAGATTAACTCCTGTATGAGTCTACCTTGATTTTTGAACGTTGTTTCAGATCTTTAAAAGTTAACTTCTATATGTGGAAGTAGATTTAAACTTGTAGGTAGACTGATTGATTCTCTATTCCTTCTTGGATTAAAATGAAATTTTGTTCTAATGAATATCTTAAATGTTAAATTTTAAGGTAGTTATCTTTTAAAAGAAACAGTTAAATCACATTTTGAATCTATTCTGTTTCTTGGATGTTTTGTGTTTGGGCATAGTTTGTAATGGTCCTTATTCTTCTTTTGTTTAGGATTTATATGAGTCACCCTAATAAGAACCATGCTTTAAACCCTTATTTTGGCTTGAAGCAATGATAAATGTTGTATTCTTTTATGAAATATTGGGAACAATGAGATATTATGATCTGTTGTTTGACTAAGGATAATTGATGGAATCAATTAGACTCTATTTTGTAAGGTTGATATGGTGGATTATATTATGTCCTTTTCTTGAAAGTGAATTCAATTGGTTAAAATGTACTTCTTTTCCATTGCTTTGGATATTTTGATTATATGATGTAATAATTGTCTCATTAAAGTAGATTTGTTTTAATGGAACAATTATTAGAATGCACTTCTTTTTAAGGCTTAGTGCTTATCATGCTCAGTTCATTGAACTGACCCGTGCTAGCAATTTTTGTAGATGGACTTCATAAGTGATAAGGAAGGAAAAAAATTATGTGATGCATTGGCTGATTTAAGTCTGATTTTGTGAAGAACTCTGAATCATTCTTGAGATTGTATTGAAAAAGAAAAGTAGTATTCTTTTGTAATGAAGGTAGTTGTTATGTAGCATACCTAAATGTATAAGTTTTAGAGATGAATTAAATGTTGAGAATTTATTTACATTGGATGTGTAAATTATCTTGTACTTTCATTACATAGATGGAATCCTATCTTGTTGATATTCTCCATATTATTTATATGCTTAATGGGGTATTCTTAGATAAGTTTGACAGTGGGAATTGGAATAATCTCCCTAAATAGGATGTAGCTTCCTAAGTTGTAGAATTTGATGGTCATAACTAAACAATTCAATATAGTAATATGATGTGGAATGAACATTTAGTAATAACTATTGAATTTGTAAATGATTTATAGGGGTGCTAGGCCCTAGCACTTAATCATGTAAAGGAAGATTCTTCCTCTATCTTAAGAATGCAAACAAAATGGAAGCCGTGATTCCTAATTATTAGAATTCATTTAATAAAGTCTACTTAGTTACAACCTAGATGGTTGTTACACTTCCTTGAATGGTTAAGTCATAATAAATGGAACTTATGATGTTGATATCCTGTTATGGTTAATGGCTTGTTAAGTCAATTAAATAACATTAAAGGAAATATTAAGCTAAGGAAGTTCTTTAACAATCAATTGAATCTGTTGTAGAAATGAACTTAAGGAGTGTTGGATTAGGGTTAGGCAAGGTTGTTGAAATCTATTTTTAATAATCCAAATTAATTAAATTTATAATAAACTCCTTGAGGTATGTACATCTCGATGAGGCTATTTTGTAGGATGCTGGTACATGCCAACTGCAGGGTTGTACCTTCAAGAAGATTAGGATCTTCTCAAGGATACAATGATGCAAGTTGACATGTGGCAACACCCTTCTACATTGATCATCTAGATCTACACACATGGGACTTGATCTTAGTTTCTCTCTAGGTCTAGTTAGTAACATGTCTAAGATATGGGTTATCCCCTAAAACTCATGATACTTTAGCACATGGGGTGACTTAGGTTGACCCAAGATGCCAACTTACCCTAAGTCTTAGTGAGCCTCCCCCTATCATTTCATATGTTGTTAACTCGAACTAGGGTTAAACTTTGGGCAAGTGGACTGACAAAAGTTGGTAAAGGACATTCTAGATAACAATAGAGTGGGGTGAAGGACGTATTCTAGATTGATGAGTATGCCATCAATGAATAGTAATACGAACAATATGTTAGAAACCTTTGGCCAAAGTATCGCAAGCTACTGGTTGCATTGTCGTATGTCACATAGTCTAAGGTTTATGATGTAGATAAATACAAATATTCAAATAGGTTCCTTAAACAGATCACTCAATACCTTGAACAGGGAAAGAGAACCAAGTATATGTAGTATACGTAAAAGTATTCAATACTTAATGTTAAACATGAATAGATTGGTAGTTTACCAAGTCATGAAATGAATATATTGGCAAACACACCGAGTCATTACAACCGCATATGGTTATCCGTTATATGAATGGTTCATAAAGAATGTGTGTTCTAAATTATGAATTTAGAGTAGAAAACATTATTTATAAAAAAATTCTTGTTTCTAAAGTCTTAAAAAGGGAATGTTACATCTTGGTATTAGAGCTTAAGGTTGCAGCTCTTGGACCTATTCTCATCCACAATACGATTAAACTTAAATTTTCTTGTAATAGAAAATGGTGAGAACAAGAGAAAATGTTACAAATAACCCTCCACTTGAGGAAGAAGTGGTAACTACCCATAAACTTAGTGAGATCCTTATTTCCCTATTAGACATAAGAGATTTTTGGTTGTGCTTGAACAACAAGTAATGGGCAATGAGGAGGAAGAAGAAGCTGATAACAATAATCAGCCACCTCCAGGGGACAACACCAATGTGGGTGTTGATAATAACAACATTAGCATACCTGTTCAACCTGGAAAAAAAAAAGGCTAGACTAGTAGTAGAACTCACTAATGACATAAAAAGGATAATTCCACCCAAGTTTGATGGCACCACATTAGGAGATGGAGCTAAGAATTGGCTCAGTGAAATGGAGAAGTACTTTGCAATAAGGAACTTCTTAGAGGAAACAAAGGCAATATGGGGAGCATATCAACTTTCCCATGAAGCATCTTCATGGTGGGACAATCGTAAGGATGAGTTAAATATTGATGAAACTAATATCACTTGGGATCAATTTAAAAGTTATTTTAGGCAATGATGGCTGCCAAAACTCTACTATGATAAGAAAATGACTGAATTTCAGAATTTAGCTCAAGGAAAGCTAACAGTAACTAAGTATTGGGAACGATTTACAAAACTCCTCAAGTATGTACCTCAGTATCAAATTGATGAGAAGTTCATGATACAAAAATTCATTATGGGATTAAATCCCATTATTGGTGGAGAAGTTGATGTTCACAGCCCAACCAAGGGGTTGTTGAGAAAGCCATAAGGTAGGAACAAAAATTAAATTCTATTTCTTCTCATAAGGAGGAAGTAAGGAAGAAAGTTCCAAACCCCTTTTCAGTTCCTTAATTATTATGAGAATTAGTAGAATTAGTAGAGATTAAGGATCAATTACAAGAAATTATAGAATTAGTAGAGATTAAGGATCAATTACAAGAAATTTTGTCTAAAGGTTTTATTAGACCAATCGTTTCACCTTGGGAGCACCGGTGATCTTTGTGAAAAAGAAAGATGGAACACTTAGATTGTGCATTGATTATAGGATGTTAAACAAAGCAACAATCAAGAATAGATATCCACTTCCTAAGATTGATTATTTATTTGATTAGATGTGTGGATCATCGATATACTCCAAGATAGATCTTCGATCTGGGTATCATCAATTGTGAATTAAAGATGAGGATATTCATAAAACAACTTTTAGAACAAGGTATAAATATTATGAGTTTACGGTTTTACCTTTTGGATTAACTAATGCACCTACAACATTTATGAATTTAATGAATAATATCTTTCAAGAATACTTGGACAAATTTGTGCTCGTATTCTTGAACGACATTCTCATATATTCTAAAATCATTGAAGAACATCATGAGCATTTAAAAGTAGTTTTGGAAATTCGAGAAAAAGAAGGTTGTTTGGTAAGGTTTGTCCAAATGTTCTTTCTATGACACGTAAGTCCACTACTTGGGACATGTAATAAGTAAAGATGGAATTGTTGTAGATCCTTAAAAATTACAGCTATAATATAATGGCCTACACTAAAGAATGTACATGAAGTTAGAAGCTTCATGAGACTTGTTGGCTACTATAGGAAATTTTTAAAATATTTTTCTAAGATAGCTGCACCAATAACTTCCTTACAGAAGAAAGATAAAAAGTTTTTTGGAGTGAGAAATGCGAAATTGCATTTAAAACCTTGAAGAGATAGTTAACTTAAACACATATTATTGCAGTACCAGATCTTGATGGAGATTTTATGGTGGTAACTAATGCATCCGGTGAAGGTCTAGGAGGTATTTTGTTACAAAGTGGTCATGTAATAGCATACAAAAGTAGAAAACTTAAGTTACATGAGTTGAATTATGCTCCACATGATTTAGAGCTTATTTCCATTGTTCATGCACTTCAATTTTGAAGGCATTATCTACTTAGTAAACCATTTGAGTTGAAAACTAATCATCTTGGGATGAAGTACATTTTCACTCAGCCAAATCTGAATGCAAGACAACGTAGATGGTTAGATTGTTTGTCTCAATATGATTTTAACATAAGTTATATAAAGGGTAAAGAAAATAGATTGGTGATGCTCTAAGTCGTAGGAAGCACATCTCTACTCTTATAACACTAAGAACTCTGTTTAAAGATGAAGTAAATTTTTTTATGGAATCGATTCTTACTTTCAACAAGTAAAATTAGCACTTGCTATAGATTCTAATGATTTTAGGTATAAAGGTTTTTTCTTTGATAAAGAAGTAATCTTACGATTTGAAAATATAGTGTATGTACCTTTGCTTAATGGTTTGATAAAGAAATTGTTAGTTGAATTTCATAATTCACCTTTCTCTAGACACCCTGGCATTACAAAGATGCTTGCTAATATAAAACAACAATATTTCTAGAAAGGAATGAAGAAAGATGTTATTGATTATGTAACACATTGTCTAGAGTGCCAACGTGTTAAGGTGGAACATATGCACCCAGCCGGTTTATTGTATCCTCATAGCATACGACAATATAAATGATAGGTAATAAGCATGGATTTTGTACAAGGGTTGCATATGTCAAGAAATAAACATGTTATTTTGGTAGTTGTTGATAAACTAACAAATGTAGCTTATTTTATTGCTGGACATCTGAAGGATGATTCACTGTTTTGGCTAAAAGATTTGTACATAAAATATTCAAATTACATGGATTACTTGAATTAATCATATCTGATAGAGATCCTAGAATGATGCCAAGATTTTGGAAAACGCTTAATGTAGCTCTAGGAACTAAGTTAAATTTCAGTTCTATGTATCACCCGAGAAAAGATGGATGGATGATTTGAAAAGAGTAAATCAAGTTTTAGAAGATATGTTACAGATGTATTGTATGGATTAGCAGTATAAGTGGGAGGAATATCTTTCATTGGTTGAATTTGCTTACAATAATACATATCATGATTCTCTTAAAATGGCACCTTTAGAGGAAATTTATGGAAGAAAATGCGAGAACCCCTGTTAGTTGGGATAGCATAGAGGATAGAGAGGTAATTGGACCCGAAATCCTTACGGAAATGGAACAACAAGTTAAGTTGATTCATGAACGCTTGAAACAAGTAGCAGATAGGAAAAAGAGTTACACTGACTTGAAGAGGATTGATAGGAAATTTGAACTTGGTGAGAAAGTCTTTCTTCGGGTTAAACTGAAAAAGAGTTCTATAAATATTGGCAAGGCTGCCAAGTTATCACCTCGTTATGTGGGACCTTTTGAGATAGTTAAAGTAATCAACCCTGTAGATTATCGTTTAGCATTACCTCTTACTTTGTCACGAATGCATGAAGTTTTCCATATTTATTTGCTTAAGAAATATGTTTCACATTTATCACACGTGTTAAATTGGAATTCCTTACAAGTCCAAGACCGAAATAATCGTGGTTAAACCCATTCAAGTGCTGGAAACTCACCAGTTGCATTTAAGAAACCGAGAAATAAGTCAATGTAAGGTCCAGTGGGACCAATTTAATGAAGAGAGTGCAACTTGGGAAAATCTAGAAGATATGAAAACTGATTTTCCATATCTATTTGATCAGAATTAATTTTGTTGATTAATAAAAATTATGATTTTATCTTTATATAACATTAAGTATACCAATTTTGGGTAGATATTTATTTGATTTGGATAAATGACTATTTAATGTTGATTTCTTGAACTATAATATTCTAATATATTTTGAATTATGGTAAGAGAAGTTAATGAAGTGATTGTCCGAGGTATAAAGCTAAAAAATGGGCAATCATCGAGATGATGATTCTTTTAAGGAGGGAAGCATGTAACACCTTTAACAGTTGTTATTTTCCTCCTTTACATTATTAAGTGTTGACATGTGATTTTCCTTATAAAAATATGTTTGTTGATTTTTGGAGATCATGCTTGATATGGATAAATCATATTTTGTTCTTAAGATCCTTTGACTATATTGGAATGGCTTCCTTGAATCCATTTTTCACTTCTTATAGGTCATTTACAATCTAGTTTAAGAATTGTAAACTTATCTATTAATCTGGCTCATCCTTGGATCAATTTTAGTAATCCAAGGAATGTTTTAAATTTTCTCTGTTTAACGAATGGTAAATCGACATTCCATGAATTAAAAGACGTATGACTGAATTATGATTGATCACAAGTTCTTTGATTGTTGTTTAAACATGTTTCTATTCAATCGTATGTTGTTTTTTGGATCTTTTCGGTTTGATCGTGGCAAGACAATGCCGACACAAACAAACTATAGCCTTTATGGCTTACAAACTATTTTGGTTCCTAAAACTAAAGGGACATGTCTATGAAATCCTAAGCTAGGTAAGAATATACATATTTACTACCTAGCTATGTTAACTAATTGAATTTTATCCTAACCTAAGCTTTGTGCTAATGGATTATGGAGAGGTTATTAGGTTATTTAAATTATCCAAAAACCTAATGCTATATGGTTATATCTAACCTAATGCCTAAAAACTATTGTGTTGGAATTAATCTAACCTATGTGGAAACTACCTAAGGTGTTAATTTATTGATTGAGTTATATCCTAAAGTTACCTATCCTAAGCTAATCCAAGATCTAACCTAAGAAATTATGTCTACCCTAAACTAGTGGGCATGAAGGGGGACTTAGTAGTCGCATGTATCTTAGGCGACGGTTCCAAGGCATTTAAGTTGTTGATAAGGTTTTTAAAAGCATACGTACTGCCAGTTTGTGGCAAGGGCTAGTTGACTTGGTGGAGGCTTATGTGGAAGTGTCACTAAAATGGAATTCCTTGTTAAATTTGATTTGGCATTTGCCAAACTTGGAAGGTGGTGGCAAGGAAGGATAGGTGGGAAAATAGGAATTAATGGAATTTATTGTTTTTGGTTTTTGTGCTCAAACCGTTTTGGTAGGCATGCAAACGGGTTTGTATGGGGTCATTTCACTTTGCATGTTTCACAATTTTCACTCTGTATGCTCTCTAGTTTTTCAAACCAGCAGATTGAACTGCACTTAATGGCTATTCTTGAGGTTTTAGACCTATTTTTGGTTCGTGGGATATATAAGAGGCAATGTAGAAAAAGCATGTGGTTGTTTGATCTTTTGTGTAGAAGAGGAGAAGTTGTGAGCTCGACTAGAGGTTCTCTTCAATTTGGTAGAAGCACTATCAGACATGATAGGCTCTAATCTTTAAGATATCTTGATTTTTTTATAAATGTTTCATTAAAATGATTTTGCTCTTTTGAGATTCTTGGATTACATAGCTTATCTGGTTATTTGCTTGTTGGGTTTATTAAATCTTGTGATATTCGTTATGAATCCCTAGTAAATGATGTTCTTTATGGAAACTTACCATGTGTTTGTTCTAAAAAAATGCATGCAAAAACGTATTATTGTAACTCGGCTTTTCATTCTGGAACCGGTAATGGAAGTGTTCGGTTTAAATAATCTTGGTTGTTACTTAAATATGGTTCAGAGTTTTTGAGAACCTTGGGTTCTGTCTGATCTTGTTGGAGTTTGTATTTTTTTATCATGAGCTTGTGTTGAGCTTATGTTTTAGTAGAGCTTGTATTCGAGCTCGTATTTGGTTTGGAACTTGGTTCTGGTTTTTGTTTGTTGAGGACTATTGATAGATGTTCTTATTGTTGTGAACCGTTTTGGAATCTTGGATATCCTTGGACTATTGTTGAAGTCCGTATGTAGCTCGGTGCTTGTGTTTTATTTCCTTATGATAACCTGGACTGATTAATGTCAATTCATAATGTACACGGTACTTGTATTTTATTACTCATTTTTGGGCTCGAAATTTGGTGAGAAACTTGAGTTCCATTGGGGATAATATTTGGCTTCGCATTTTGATATGAATTTGTGTTGGAGCCTCTAGTTGTTCTAAACCAGTGTTGAAATCTTGGGTAACTCAGGACTGTTGTTGAAGCCATATGTGGCTCTGTACTCATGCTTTACTCTTGTGGTATTTTGGACTGTTAATGGAAGTTCATGATTTCACCACACTCTTATCTTGTTATTTGTTTGATTTTAAACTCTCGTTGGAAACTCGTGTTTCATTTGAGATAGGAATAGGACTCCTTGTTTTGAATATGAACTATTAATGGATATTTGTATCTTATACTGCCTCATACTAAGATACTGTGCATATCTGAGCTCATGTTGAGTTTTTGTAATTTGACACTGTACATGAAATTTAGTACTTAGTGTTTGAAAATAGTAGTAAGAATGATGTGTCGGTTATTTCGGTATGTTGAGTTTTCTTTGTTAATGATTTAAACTTGGATGGGAACTTGTTGTTTCCCTGAACCGTGAATAATTACTTGGATGGTCCTGTACCTTTGTTAGAAGCTTCGCTTTTTCATTTTGCTTGGATTTTTTACTTTCAAGTTCTGAGCTGGTAGTATTATCGATATGTTTGATTTAGTTTTGGTATTTGAATTGGGTTTTCTTAACTTCTTAAAGAGTTTAAAACTCATAAATTTTCTAATTGAACTACTTACTCAAGGAAATCCGGAGAGTGATTAAATCGATTTGTTTAAATATCCTTGGGATTTAACTGGAAACATTTTCTAAGGATAATGGGATTTCAGTCTGAGTTTGTTGATACTTCTGATCATGTTTAACTTATTGATTGGTTATTTTTCTATCTCTTGTTGGATATAGTAAATACACCTTGTGTCTTTATAAAAGAAAGGAATGTGATTCATTTAGAATAGACTATGTTTTAGGACTGTTATTTGTATTTCATTCTGGGTATGGAATTGAAACTTGTGTTCATTGAAAGTAAAGAAGTGTAAGGAATATGGCAGTGTGCTTTCTTATTACTAGATAGATCATTGGTTGAACTTTTTGTTTTGATTCTCTTTTTATATAGAGATTTCTTTATGAGTTGTTTGGTCTTCCTTTACCCAATCATTTGTAGAAATGATGTTGGAAGAGATTATATTATTTTGTTTTATTGAGCTGGAAATGCTAGCTTGTTTGGTAGACTGTTTTTTGAAAAGACTTTACTTGTTTGGTTTGAGATGAGTAAGTTTGTCTCTTGCACTCTATCTTTTAATAATTCTCCTTGGATGAACTCGAGTAGATTTTAACTCATGTATGATTCTACCTTTATTTTTAAACGTTGTTTCATATCTTTAAAAGTTAACTTCTATATGTGGAAGTAGATTTAAACTTGCAGGTAGACCGATTGATTCTCTATTCCTTCTTGGATTAAAATGAAATTTTGTTCTGATGAATATCTTAAATGTTAAATTTTAAGGTAGTTATCTTTTAAAAGAAACAGTTAAATCACATTTTGAATCTGTTATGTTTCTCAGATGTTTTTTTTTGTGCATAGTTTGTAATGGTTCTTCTTCTTCTTTTGTTTAGGAGTTAGATGAGTCACCCTAATAAGAACCATGCTTTAAACCCTTCTTTTGGCTTGAAGCAAAGATAAATGTTGTATTCTTTTATGAAATATTGGGAACAATGAGATATTATGATCTGTTGTTTGCCTAAGGATAATTGATGGAATCAATTAGACTCTATTTTTAAGGCTGATATTGTGGATTATATTCGTTCTTTTCTTGAAAGTGAATTCAATTGGTTAAAATGTACTTCTTTTCTGTTGTTTTAGATATTTTGATTAAATGATGTAATGATTGTCTCATTAAAGGTGATTTGTTTTAATGGAACAATTATTGGAATGCACTTATTTTTAAGGCTTAGTGCTTATCATGTTCGGGGAATGATCCATGCTAACAATTTTTACTGAGATGGACTTTGTAAGTGACAAGGAAGGCAAAAGCTTATGTGATGCATTGGCTAATTTAAGTCTGATATTGTGAAGAACTCTCAATCGTTCTTGAGATTATATTGAAAAATAAAAGTAGTATTATTTTATAATGAAGGTAGTTGTTATATAGCATACCTAAATGTATAAGTTATAGAGATGAATTAAATGTTGAGAATTTATTTACATTGCATGTGTAAATTATCTTATACTTTCATTACATAGATGGAATCCTATCTTGTTGATATTCTCCATATTGTTTATATGCTTAATGGGGTATTCTTAGATAAGTTTGACAGTGGGAATTGGAATAATCTCCCTAAATAGGATGCAGCTTCCTAAGTTGCAGAATTTGATGGTCATAACTAAACAATTCAACATAGTAATATGATGAGGAATGAACATTCAATAATAACTATTGAATTTGTAAATGATTTATAGGGGTGCTAGGCCCTAACACTTAATCATGTAAAGGAATATTCTTCCTCTATCTTAAGAATGAGAACAAAATGGAAGCCTTGATTCCTAATTATTAGAATTCATTTAATAAAGTCTACTTAGTTACAACCTAGATGGTTGTTACACTTCCTTGAATGGTTAAGTCACATTAAATGGAACTTATGATGTGGATATCATGTTATGGTTGACAACTTGTTAAGTCAATTAAATAACATTAAAGGAAATCTTAAGCTAAGAAATTTCTTTAATAATCAATTGAATATATTATAGAGATAAACTTAAGGAGTGTCGGATTAGGGTTAGGCAAGGTTGCTGAAATCTATTTTTAATAATCCAAATTAATTGAATTTATGATAAACTCCTTGAGGTATGTACATCTCGATGAGGTTGTTCTATAGGATGCTGACACACGCAAACTACAGGGCTGTACCTTTGAGAAGATTAGGATCTTCTCAAGGATACAATGATGCAGTTGACATGTGGCAACACCCTTCTCTATTGATCATCTAGATCTACACACATGGGACTTGATCTTAGTCTCTCTCTATGTCTTGTTAGTAACATGTCTAAGATATGGGGTAGCCCCCTAAAACTTAGGATACTTTGGCACATGGGGTGACTTAGGTTGACCCATTATGACAACTTACCTAAGTCTTAGTGAGCCTCCCCTATCATATCATATTTTGTTAACTCAAAATAGGGTTAAACTTTAGGCACGTGGGTGACGAAATTCAGTAATGGACATTCTAGATAACAATAGAGTGGGGTGAAGGACGTATTCGGATTGACGAGTATGCCGTCAAGGAATAGTAATATGAATAGTATGTTAGAAATCTTTGGCCAAAGTATTGCAAGCTGTTGGTTGTGTTGTCCTATGTCACCTAGTCTAAGGTTCGTGATGCAGATGAATATTGGTAACAAATATTTAGATAGGTTCCTTAGATAGATCACTCAATACCCTGAATAGGGAAAGAGAACCAAGTATACGTAGTATATAGAAAAGTATTCAATACTTAATGTTAAACATGAATAGATTGGTAGTTTACCGAGTCATGAAATGAATAGATCAGTAGCACACCGAGTCATTATAGCTACATATGGTTATCTGTTATATGAATGGTTGATAAAGAATGTGTGTTCTAAATTATGAATTTAGAACAGAGAACATTATTTATAAAAAATTAGCTTTATTTTAAAGTCTTAAAATGGGAATGTTACGAAATCGATGATGTTTAGAGGATAAGCGATGACGGTCACTTTGGACCGACACTAATTCTTGTGAAATTGAAGCAACAAAGAAGAAAATGTGGTTGTGAGTTAAAATTAGATGTGGAATCAAGCCCAAAATTCTAAGAATGAAGATAATATGGTCCAGGAACACTCAGATTAAGCTGGAATACACCAACTATGATGAGGAGCATGCAAGGGGAAATAAGAAAATGAAGAACAAATCCTCTCACCTCAAAATGCAAGCTAAGTAGAAACACTAAGAAAAACACGATCCTAAGAGTGCTTTTTCTATTATGTTTATTTAGCTTATGCTATTTAAGGACTGAATCATGAACTTTAGAATAGAATTTTTGGTGAGGATGGATTCCTATGAAAAATGATATCTAAAAGGAGAGGTTTCAGGTTATTTTATGGTGGGGGTGGGCCGTCCTCTGATGGGGTACTAGACAAAGATAACCAGCGTGGTGCCCTTTTGTACTATGATTGTGTGATCACCTACAGCTTCTTCCAAGTGAGATGTTGTTTAAGAATGTGTATATTTTCAATTTTTGATGTTTGGTAAGACTCAGAGAGAGAAAGAGAAAGAAAGTGCTTTTCTACAATTTGTTTGTCAACCATCAGTTGGGCATGACTTCCAGCGTATAGGTCACCCTCATTTAATGTGAGCTAATGTAGTAAAGTAGAATGAAATGTAGTTAATTTTAAGCCCAAATCGAAATGTTGAATTTGATGACACAAAAATATGAACATGAGAAGGGATGCTCTTTCACTAATGTGATACTAATGAAAGGGAAGAAATTTTCTTTTTAAAGCACCAAAATACAATTTCTTTTAGACAATAGAAGAAGAGAAGGTTCCAAGGGAGAAATTTTAATGTAAGAACCTTTTAGAAAGGAAACAAACATGCAAATTTTCACCTAGAAATGAAATAATGCAAAGAACCCCGAATGGGTCCCACCAGGCATGCCAAAATGTTTCACCTGATTCTAGATCGTTTCTTCGAATGTTAACGAAACAGATAAGGGTAAATGGCTAGGAGGAATACCTATTGAAATTTTGGTTGTAGATTGTTGCACGCGTATGACTTCTTGATCCGCAGTTGATCATGAGAGCTTCCTTTTTCTTGGAGGAACTACCTAAAATGGAAAAAAATACTACCAAATGAAAGTTAAACAATTTATAAGTGGGTGCCTAGCGTATGCTAGAGTCGGGAAGTGTGATACTCCCTAGACAGTTGTCAATCAACTATTTAAAATTACTTAATGTTGACAATAAAGGAAATCCTACTATAGTTAAAATGATTTAGGTATCCCATTTGTATACAATAAGCAAATTCGTTCTCACAACAAAAAGCAAGCTATGACCGAATCGAGGGTCAAGGTATTTTTAGGGTATTAGTATTAGTCGGGGTCAAGTTCTAGGTTGTTTTAGATATTGGGTAGAGATTTTAGAATCTGTTCTTGGTCTGATGGTAAAAAACATAAAGAGCGACGTCGAGTCTAATAGGACCGATGTCGGTTTAAGTGAACCGACGACGGTTGAGAGTAACTAGTGTCGATGTGGTCGGTACAACAAACTCAATAAAAGTTTGAGGTGAGGGCTGATCCAAGGTTAAATGGAAATGGAGAGGGCTATGGCAGGATCTGTGTGGGTCTTAGGTATACTCAAGGGTGATTAAAATACAAGTATGGGAAGTTCAATGGTGTGGGTAAAGGAATGGTAAAGTTTACATGGAGGTAAATGGTGGGGGATTGGAAATGGGAGCAGAAACTAATAATAGAAGTAAAAGAATCTACTAAAAATGGCAATGGACAAGTGTTGGTTAATTAAACACTTTTGTTGTACTGAGCTTGATTTACGGTTAGTAATGGTGGGTGCTCAAATGAAAGGAACTCGGTGTGGTGCAGGAACTTCCTCGGATGCTTCCGTGAAGGAAAATGGCTCTGTGGTTGCTTCAGGAGCTGGATGTGGATGCTCTAATGCATGTACAAATTTTGGTTCTGCTTGTATACAACTCTGGTTTTGTCTCTCGATCTCAGAAGATGTGCCAACCTCTCAGAAAATGTCCCAACCTCAAAATAAGGTTGTTTTAGGGATTAAATGGTAATCGGCGGTGGTTTCGGGTTGAGATGATGGTTTAGGGTAATCAACATCAATTAGAGTGGGATTTCCTAGGTTTACTAAACCTGGATAGATCCCCTTGATTTTTGGGATCTTGTTAATTTTACTCCCACATATTAGAATGGAAGATTCCTTTCTAACGGGTGGGAATGTAGTTAGAGGGAATGTAGGCTTTTATTTTTAGGGTTTAGGTAGGTCTTAGTTAGTTATGGCAACATACTAAGAATAGGTCTTAGGGTGAGGTGGCTAGATGAGGTGTATAGGTGAGGTGGATATGTGGGCATTATCTAATTAGGATATTTAAATAATAACTATTATGAGGATAATGAATTAATTTAATTAAATTAATATTAGAGTGGGATGAAAGGGGCCATGGTTAGGTGAATGTGTTCAAGGTGTTTATTTGACAAGGGACCAAGGGGAGTGTGACCCAATTTTGGTGTCTCTGTAATGCCTTCTAAACTTCGTGACTACATCGATATCTCTATTTCCCATAACATAATGGTGTTGGTAAAATTCATCATTCATACCCCAAGTAATTATCTATCTTTGAACTTGGTCCACCATCTTTGGGAGAGTCCCTTTACAACTTCTATAATAACATTGTTGAACTCTAAAAATTCTTTCATCTTATTCTTATTAACGAGTTATGTCTTGAAAAAATATTCCTTAATAAGAGCATTAAAATATTTCTTGATTTGGTCAATGAGTTATTTTCAGATGAATTGTATTTAATGATGTGACATTGAAGATCCCGTAAGTCTGTAAAAATTTATGCTTTTAAATATTCCCCTTTCGAACCACATATTGTAACTCGGTTGAGGTCTCTTCCAAACTTGCATTCTCTAATCAACACCTTTGGAAGAACATGTTCTAGATAGATTACTTTTAAAGTCATCAAAAATATTCTTAGAGATAAGGATTTTATCTTCTATAAGGGCCATGATGCAAAGGTCTTGAATAACATATTCCCAAATCTTGATCTCCTTATCAATGTTGTCAATACCTAAATTGATTTGTTCTTGTGTTGAAACAATGTTGTCATAGGTCTTACAAGCTTCATCAATGAATTCCAATCCCATGATTATAATTTTCTCCACCCAAGGCTTAGATGTTTTTACAATAATGGCATGTTTATGGATTTATGTTATTTCCTTCAAATCTATGTCAAAATTATAAGCATTTTTGGAAGTGCAAATAGAGGATTTGGATCCAATGGAGTTTTATCAGATGATAGAAAGGACTTAATGAAAATTTCTAGAACTTGTACATATTCCTCCATCTATTCTATAGTTTGTTCTCTTTTTCATCTCTTTCAATAACCTTGAAGATAATTTACCTAAGGTTGTGCACTTCACCTTCGGGGGTTGATTCTCCCAAGGAGATTCTAGTCAACTCAAAATCTGATATTGAAATATCCTTCTCATTTTTATCCTCCTTTGGTTGAGAAATGTCTAATAGATGATGTCCAATAGAATCAGAGACAAGAAAATTAGTACTCTTGGATTTCTTGGGAGGAGGAGAAGTGCCGAAGAGAGTAGCTACTGCATCATATTTAGGAACCTCAATCCTATATTGGGCCTTTCTCTTCTTGTTTTCTAAAATGGGTTGAAACTAGGTGAATGAGTCCTCAGATGATGTTTCTATAGGAGGGAATGCAAGGGAAATTTTAGAACTAGGAGGCTGAGAAACTGAAACCTCTATAGTAGAAGTCACAAGAGAATAAGAAATTATT
The DNA here is from genome assembly GCA_018340775.1 of Taxus wallichiana var. yunnanensis. Classification (NCBI taxonomy): domain Eukaryota; kingdom Viridiplantae; phylum Streptophyta; class Pinopsida; order Cupressales; family Taxaceae; genus Taxus; species Taxus wallichiana. Next base: position 226,871,047 of record CM031242.1, read on the forward strand.
CTCACCACTAACTTAGGCCTAGAAACACTAATATTTCTAGAATCAAGAGTTTTTACTTCAACTACATCCTCTTCATCATCACTTTCTTCACTCTCTTCTCCTTATTATTCCTCAACTTGTTTCTTTTCACCAATCTCTTCCTCATTCTATTGTTCTTACTTGAAGGGTTATTTCCCCTCCTTCATATGTTTCTTCTTTATCATCGTCACCATGTCTCGGTGTTTCTATATTTTTTCTCACTCTTTAGATTTATATTTATTAGTATTGAATTTTATCTCATATTATAGAGGAGAAGAAGAAAGATTTGATAAAGAGGGGTAACCTTATCTCGAAGAATATGCATCTTAAGAAGAAGCTTACTTTTTTGAATCATTGAATTATTTGACCTCCTTTTTCAACCAATACCTTTTCCTTACAAGAATAGGAGTGTTAAGATATTTTGGGTTATCTGTCTCCTTTTTGACCAGTCAATGGTGGGAAGATAATTATCTTGAATGGAATTTTTATTTCTATAGTGAAGATATATGAGCCATCATTAATCATTCCCTTTGGTACTTAATAAAATTTTAAATCATGGACCTGTTGTAAGTTTAATTTGATGTATTCTCTCTTTCTAGCCTCATATTGATATACAAAATCCTCCCAATAGTCCTCAAATGTTGGAAAATGATGATATGTTAGCGAGATATTTTTTTCCAATTAAGGTTTTTTTAATCAAAGTACGCCATATTCTAATAATGGTGTAAGTTGAATGGAGATATATTTCTCTCAAAAAATTTGCATCTAGAGATGATTTGCATGTTTAATTTCCCAAATTTATGAAAAATTGTATGTCATAGTTTTATCTCTCCAAGTTTTATCAAGGATTTCTAGTTGTCTAAAAAATTCAAATAGAATGATCTTGTCACTATAATAAATTGGAAGCTTGTATGGAGCTCTCTCGAACCCATTTGTTTGGATATAAGAAAAATTCATGAATTGGATGAATAGGTTGTCATAGACTAAGATCAATAGTCTATCCTCTGGAGAAACTCTAGTTGTTATATTCCCCTCTAGTAGCCTCACAAAAACATCATGAAATTTTCATTCATTCTCCTATAATGACTCTTATTTTTATCATAAGTCAATTGTGTGTAGAAATCATAGATTGATAGATTCTTTCTTCTCTCCTGGATTGAAAAATCAATCCATATCTTATACCTAACTATGGTGTACATCAAATAGGAGCTCATGTAGAATTTTTTTTAGGTGTAATTGGGTGAGGTGTTGAGTCATATTTTCATAAATGATATCTCCCTATTTCAAATTTTGTGTTCCTTCATAGATCAAGTTTATGCATACGCACATCTATTCCATGAATTCTTGAGTGGATAGTAATCCCATCACTCTTTCCAATAGGATTATGATATTTAATAGCTCTTCCAAAAATTCAATTATGTAGTGATTTTTTTGAATCTTTAAAGGCCCTCTCTTCTTGGTTCTCAACCAAGATTTAGCAATCTGGTTTGATTTTGTTGGGAGTAAGGTTAAACCCTCTTTGTGCATTATCTTTAGTTAGGGTCTTCGATCCTTCAAATGTTGGAATTCCCATAGCCAAGTTGATGTGATGTGATTCTACTTATAATTATATAATAACTTACCCCTAAGCATCCTTCAATTCCTTGGTTTGGGGATCAAATAAAGATGCACATTCTAAGACTAAATCAACACAGTGAACTTATGTAGGAAAACCCCTTCATGAGATAATCCAGTATTAATAATGCTTTATGATAATATGGTCAGGTTTTCATCTTTAATTTTGTACCATAATTCATCTAACTTCATATGTTTGATGTCATTGTCCCTATGTTAGTAACATATGTTGCAATCAAGAAATTTTTCTTGTATCTAGCATATTAGAACTCCATATTTGCAATTTGGATAGGAATCAAGGAACAAATTGGTCTTGCAAAGGCTATTTTGAAATGATTTGGAGGTAAGGGCACTATAACTAACACAATTGAAAAAGTGGGTGAAATAGGGATGAATTTAGTCATATGATGGATGAAGATGAAGGAAACCTCCTAATGTTCACAATACAATTTGAATTTTGTAATTTGGTTTCTAGAAGAAGGAGAAATAAGAAAAAGGGTACCTTTGGACATGGGAGGAAAGAAAAAAATGATAGTATCAAGTTTTTTTTTAAATGTGAGGGATAACATGGAGTGGGAGAGTTAAATATTTTCAATTCTTATCTTTACTTCACAATTTTTCCACTCAATCTTGTTAAAATGGTTGATCAAATGAAAAGAGGACCGATGGAACAAACTTCACCAAACTCCCACTATCCATATATTGTTTTTATGTATTATGATGGGTAAGTTGAAATTTCGGGAATAGATGGAAGTTTGGAACACTTCCCTTGATTACTTAGGTCCCGTAATAGCCACCTCAATCAACGGTGGAGAAGGGATTAGGAGGAGTGGGTAATCGGGAGTGGGAGACTAGGAGGAACAAGGGTGGAAGTTCCCATTGTACATGATTTCTCCAAAGTATATGATATGGTGGATTAAGCGGGAGGTGAGGAACAAAGGTAGGAAGAGAACAAGGTGAAAGTTCCCAAGTTCTCGATAATCCTATGTGGTTGATGAAGTTGGTAGAAGTATAAAAGGTGGCAAAGCAGAGAATAATAGGAACAAAGGAAAAATTACTCTTGTTCCTCACATTTCTAGTTTATCCTATCAAGCCCTCACATCACCAATTTTTCTAAATCCAAAGTGCTTCTTCTTAAAAATTAACAAACATAAGACAAATGTGACCGGGAGAAGTAAGATGCATAGCCTCAATAAAAAAATGAAAATTCTTATGTTTTAGGTATCACGACAATAAGGAATCTTGTAGGATAACATAAATGGGTGGTATGGGACGTTTTTCAATGTTTTATTATTTATGTTTTAATTCTAGTTTACCATTTTTGAATACTTGGAGAGAGGGAGAAGATTTATTACCAATTTCTAATTGGTAAAAGATTATGTTTAGGAGATGTGCTAAGATTAGGGGGTGTTGGTATAGATAGGGATAAACATCCTAGTACATAGAATCACATATGACAATGTCTAAGAGGGGATATAAGGTAGACAACATATTGACTAGTATGATACCCACTTAATTACTTATTTTAAACTATTTCATGCTCTATCATCTTGTTGGATTTTAGGGGTTAGGTGGGTACGTCATTGTTATCCTTAGAATTTTGACCAAAACTAAAATTGTTGTGTTATGATTTTAGGATGTATATTATTCCTACCCCATATTAATTCTTCCATTTGATAGGGTAAGCTGTTATACAAATAAGACTATATCTTTCCTCATTGATTACCACATCTTCCTTCTCGTGAAAGGTAGGGTCACTCTTATATTGTGAGAGGTGTATAGGGATCCATAAGGATCGTGGTTAGATATAAATTAATATGAGAATACTCTTCCTTTCACGGTATTTTGACAATAAAATGGTTCTCTTACGACTAGCGATAATGGTGTCACTTTGCGGAAGATTGTAATGTTAAAGTTTTAGTGAGATATATGTATTTTATGAGATTGGATTTTGTAAACCTTTTCAAATTGAAATTTTATAATTCAAACTAAGTAAAGATAATGTGTTTTTATATAAATGAAATATGGTTTTGAAACACATTGTGTCAAATATGTTAAATACATTAGAATACATACTTTAATAGTAAAATAAACTTATCTTTGAGAGAATAGACATATATGGATGATGAAATTGATCATAGTAGTGCACTAGTAAACATAATTCAACCATGTAGTTAGATTATTGTGATGGATTTATGATTATGTGGCATAGAAATAAATGAATATGTGAATGGTTAAATAAATAAATTTAACTAATGAAATCATCACTTGGTTTATGCTTGATCTTATGTATGGATCTATAATGAAATGGAATTATGGATACACATGTTTTTAGAGTTAACTATAATTTCTTATATAGTAATGGATCAGCTACTAATATGTGAGCTCATTTAAGATAATACTTAGTGATTACACAGTTAATTTATCTATTAAATTTAGAAGTAAACTATGCAAGTTAAAATAATGTGTATATTATAGTTTATTGAGATAAAATGAACATTATATAAATGTATGTTGTTATTATTATTATTTATGCCTCTTACATCTGAATTTATATTTAAGTAGGACTATGAAATTGAGGGCATCAATTTCCATTCACAATTCAAGGGTGATTAAGATTTCCAAAGAACAACATTTTTTCCAGTGTAACCGATCGGAGGTTATTTACAAAATTCTACTATATCTTAACTATTTCTAGACTATATTCTTATATCTCTCCCTCCAATTATTGAGGTTGATATAAGAAATCCACATGCTATACCTTTTGATTATAATGCCTAGTAAGATTTCCATAGTTATTTCAAGCATTTTACTAATTAATGTGTCATTTTTTCATATTATCTAAGACCTTATCAATACAAATTATTTATTTTATGAAATTCAAATCTATGTAAGGACACTAATGATCCGATAAATATGAAAATATTCATGTAAGATATAGATAAATAAGTACAAGAAATATTGAAAGATAGGTGACAAAGACAACTCATCTTTTAACTATAGGTTTGAACTGATTTTGGAATGATGAGTAGGATGGAAAGGCTGATTCTTGATTGTGTAAGCTATGTTTCTAATTTTGGAATGTGACAATCTTAGGGATAGGATCTCTTGGAATAAGATAGGGCTGCCTGAATGCTAGTGTCTATTAGGGGTGTTGGTTTCTACGGGATAGTTAAAACTTTGGTTCTTCCTATGTCATTTATTGCCACCTTTAAACATTTTTCAAGTAAATTTGGACTTATTCTATTCCGAGAAGATGAAATATATAGCTAATATTGGAATCCGATATTAATAGTTTTCGATTCCAAAAATTTAAATATTGTAATATACCATACTATAAAATCAAAAATATTGAAATTAAAAATCACAAATATTTGAATCCAAAATCGAACATATTGGAATATAGAATTACGAGATATTAGAATTTAATATACTAAAAATCATAGATATTTGAATCCAAAATCATAGATTTTGGAATCCAAAATTGCATAGATTGGAATCCAAAATCACATATATTTGAATCCAAAATCACATATATGTGAATCCAAAAAATAAAATAATTAAATCCAAAACTTAAAATATTGGATCATGTTATACCTCTTTTTAGAACATAAAATTTTTAATGCTTTATGTACATTTTGAAAAAATCTTCTTTTCAGTTGTAAAAATACTTTAGGATTGAAATAAGGTGATTTAAATAATTAAAATGACTAGTGGCTGCTAGGATATAATTATGATTTTAAATATTTTTCTTTTAAGTTGTTAAAATCCTAGAGGTATTAGGCTTTAATTATGATTTCAAATATAGTTCTTTTAAGTTGTTAAAATCCAGCGGACACTATGATTTAGTTATGATTTAAAATATAGTTCTTTTAAGTTATTAAAATCCTAATGAATGTTAAGATATAATTACAATTTCAAATATGGTTCTTTTAAGTTTTTAAAATCCTAATGACCACTAAGCTTTGATTACAATTTTAAATATGGTTATTTTTAAGTTATTAAAATCCTAGCGGCCACTAAACTTTAATTACAATTTGAAATATGGTTCTTTTAATTTTTAAAGATCCTAGTGACCTTTAGGATTTAATTACCATTTAAAATATGGTTCCTTTGAGTTTTTTTGAAGAAAATTATATAGGGTGGTGATTTTGATGTGGAAAATAAATTGACAATGCTTTTAGATTATGAAAACTTTGACCTTATTAAAAAATTTAAAGTAATATGATTAACAAAAGGTTTGGCGCACTCATCGAAAATGAGAGAGCCATCCCTTACTAAAATCCTTGTGTATCTACATGCTAAAATGGTCATTGCTAAGGAGTGAAAAAATAATCTTAAGCGTAACAATAGGAATGAAGCTAAGAAATTAAGAGATGATGGCAGAGATGGAGAGACAATGAGGGAGTGGTAGAGATATAGAAATAGAGAATAGGTGGATAAACATAAAGTGTTAGATGTTAGATCTAGATAACATTTAATTCCATCAAGGAGACTACTAATGACAAACAAGAGATATGAGATACCTCCAAGTTCATTTATAATTTTGAGGAAAGGTTATGAGTAAGCTCATGTCCTTGCTTCAAAGCCAAAACCCCTTCATGAAAAGGGGAGAAACTAGTCAAAAATATCAGACATGTTGGATTGGGAAGAGTATACATTCAAGGAAATGAAGCAACTGAATAGAGTGCAGAGAAAAGATTTTTAAGCTTCACTATTTACCGAAGAGAATTTACTTTTTTGGGTAAGCACACGTACTGATAATACTAATGTTGTGATGTTAACCATACTTCAAAAAATTGTTGTCATTTAGAGTCTAGATGGTTCCATTGATTCAATTAAGTTTAATATTGTTTGCATAGTACTTATGAAAACACTATTTATGGAGGTGATTGGGAATTTTTTGAATCCTTAAATTCCTGACCACCATTGAAACTAGTAATTTCACAGGTGCCATGAAAATAATCATAAACTTAATCAAGTCAATATAACCATATGGACTCCTATTGAGATAAATATTTTGAAGTATGGTTAGCATGGATACATAAGTCTCACCAACATCTGTGGTTATGCAAAAAAAAAATCTCATTGGAAAATAATGAACTTTGATATAATATGCTTTACAATCTATTTAGTTGTTGCATTCCCCTAAATGTAGGATCTACCCAATCGACATTTCTTATATTTTTACAAGTTCCTTCCCTTATAAAAGGGCTATTAGTATCAAATATGGGATCTTAAATTCCTCTTGAACTTTTGTAGGAAATCTATTTAAACCCTGATGTAGCTCAAATATCCTTCTTTCCATCAGTAGCTCCCCTTGGCAAAATGAAATACTATCAAAATCCAACATCTAATATTGTCGTCTCAACTAGCTATTCTCTTAAATATGTTTATTTTAAGTTGTTAAAATCTTAGCATCCTTTCGGCTTTAATTTCGATCTGAAATATGGTTCCTTTTAGTTGTTTTAAATAAAATTATGTAGGGTGATGATTGAGATGTGGTGAATACATTGGAAATGCTTTTGGATTATGAAAAGTTTGACCTTAATAAACTTTTTAAAGTAATAATATAAAAATAGCTTCTTGTACTCGTATTACAGGAAATAAGATAAGAAATAAATTAAGAAGGATGCGTATGAAGTGACAATGGGAGAGCTTACCCTTACTACAATCTTTGAGTATCTAAATACTAAAAGGGAAACTACCAAGGAATACAAGAATAATCTTCGTCATGAAATTAGGAATGAGAATAGGAAATTAAGATATGAGACTGGAGATGGTGAGAGGGGGAGGTAATGGTGGTGAGATAGAGAAATAGAGAACATTTGGATCAAATAAAAGTTTCAAATGATGTATATGGATAAAATTTCATTCCATCAAGGGAGACTGCTAATGAAAAATAAGATATGTGAGATACCTCCAAGTTCATTTAGAATTTTGAGAAATGGCTATGAGTAAACTCATGTCCTTTCTTCAAATTTGAAACCCCTTGCAAAAGGGGAGAAACTAGTCAAAAATATCAGACATGTTGGATTAGGAAGAGTATACATTTAGGGAAATGAAGCAATTGAATAGAGTGCATACTATAGAGTTTGAAGGTTCACTATTTACCAAAGAGAATTTACTTTTTTCATAAGCATAGGTGGTGGTAAGACCAATGTTGTGATGTTAACCATACTTCAAAAAATTACTCTCATTTAGAGTCTAGATGGTTCCATTGATTCCAGTAAGTTTAAAAATTTTACATGAAACTAATGAAAGCATTGGTTGTGGAGGCAGTTAGGAATTTTTAAAATCCTCATATTTGTGACCACCGTTGAAACTAGTGCTTTCATAGGTGCCACAAAAATAATCATAAACTTAATCGAGTAAATATAACCATATGGAGTCTCTTTGATAGAAATATTTTGAAGTATGGTTAACATGGCTACATTATTCTTACCAGCATATGTGGTTATGCAAAAAAAGAAAATTCTCGTCATAAAAATGAATTTTGATACATTATGCTTTGCACAATCTATTCATTTATTTCATTGCCTAAATGCATGATCTTTTGAGCCGGCATGTCGATACTTTGATAATTTGATTCCTTTCTTCAAGGTATTTTGGCTTCAAATATGGTAACTTAACTTCCTCTTGATCTTTCATAGTCGATCTAATTGAACCCGAGACACATCTTAGATATCTTACTTTCCATCGGTGGTTCCCCTTAGCGAGAATGAAATGCTATCAAAATCCATTATCTAATATTGTCCTCTCAACTAGTTATTCTCTATTTATCTATCTCCCCATCACTCCCTTTCCCTCTCCATATCCCCCTCATCTCTTAATTTAATATCTTCCTTCTTGAAGTAATTTTGAAGCTTGGTGCTCTATGTTTTAAAAGTGGCACTTATAGCATCCGACGTCGTAAGGATTGTAGCAAGAGCGGGCTATCACATTGTCACTTCATCTTCAATCCTTTTCCTTTCTTTCAAATCCTTTGACTTGGCTAGATGAGTACACCAAACTATCTTTAGATTGTTACATTAAATCAATTTTAAAAAGATCAAACCTTTAATAATCCAATAACATCACCACTTGTTATATAATTAATTGTAATACCATTCCTCTAGTAGGCCATATTTACATATTATAACTTTACTAAAGGAATAGTCAAACATCAAGTAAATTAAAATTAATCAAAATAGAATCCACCATATAGAAAAATATTATTTAAACTTTTTATATACTAGCATATCCATTGAAAGAAAACATTTTACACTTTTTCCGTATTATAAAATTGCTAAAGAAAGGCTTACATTATACATAAACATAAACATTTTAAGATTTTCTCATAACATGGTTATGCAATTGTAGTTCCATTTCCTTGCATCCATAAATGTACATATGATACCATTACTAAAGATAGACTCACACATTACAGAAATAAATTCTATGTTTTTTTATAACATAGTTAAGTGTAAAACCATTCCCGAAGATAGACTCATAAATTAAAAAAAGAAATTACAAAATGGTGCTTTCAAATAAATTTAGGTACATTAAATAATTATAATTGGATTTTTTATTTAATGATATCTCATATGTCTTCCACATCCTTCAGTGGTTGCAACATAGGCCACAACTCATCTATCAAGTAATTTTCTATCGATTTAGATCATATGTTAAATGTCTTAGCATCATTAAAAAGAAAATTATCCAAAGAGTCATCTATAAGAACTGTATTTTTACAATTGTAATATGCATTAAACTTGAACCAAATGACACTAATATTTTTGAGAAATAAGTTTGGATTCCCGAACTTTGATAATCGGTACATTTGGACATGATGTAATCTTAGTTTGTAAATATAAACTTGAATATGTCTACATCCAAGAAAATGTATAGAAGGAATGAAGGCATCATATCATTAACATTTGAATTTTTGTTGATGTCCATAACACTATTTTTAAATGTTTTTTTCAACGGTGCAAGAAATCATTTACATTAGGTCTAAAAAATGATATTAATTTTTGAGGTTGATGCTACCAAGTTTTTTTAACATCTCATGCAACGAATCAGCCTTGTGAATGGTGTGGGCCAAAATTCCATTTATATAGAATATTAGTAGTTTCATGTTTCATTTGTTATTATTTGCAAATGAATAAAAACATAATCAAATGGTTTTGGATGGTGAATTAGGCCCAAAATAAAAGTTGTATTTCGTTTTTCACATTATACTAGGAATAAATTTTTTTGTTAAAGAAAATTGAATTGGAAAATTTTTTTGGGGATGATGAATATTTAAAAATTTGAGGAAGTTATTTTATTCAATATAAATGTGATATATAATGTCTATTTTGGAAGTAATAAATATAATTCAAGCAAAGTAATATTGTGTTTGAAGGTTTTCAACAATTTATACATGTTCTTGTGTTGTCCTACACAATCCAGCCATGTACACAATTGACTATAAATCAATGAATCCATTTTATATTTTCCATCAAATCTCTAGCAAGTTGGGGTTTTGAGAGTAATTTTTCATTAACATTGTAAGACATGAATCTCTCGTCATCGATAAATGAATATTTTTTTCACCATAGACATTACCAAAAATGTCTAGTATCTACTAACTGGTATTTTTCAATCTTAAATTGGTGACATCTCCAAAAAAACTAAGGTGGGTATCACGCAACCAACTAAATTTTTAAATAAAATGTTCTTCACAAGTGTTGAATCCATACATGTAGACCACAAGGCAATGTCAAAATGTTATGTTGCAATTCTTATCAAAGAAGCACTAAATACTTGTTTAAAGTATTTAATATTCCCAATGTAAAATTTGGACCCCTATCATGAGATATTTTGTTACCAATACTAGAAATTCCAAATAGTAAACCTTCAACTCCCAAAACTAGTAATTTGCAAGGCTTCCGATTGAATCTATAAACAACTCAAAACTAATTTAGGATTCCCCATTTGATCAAAAAAAACTCACAATATTTTTATGGTAATATTTTATTTTGGTAATTCACAAAAACAACTTATAAATTTATACTCTCAACTTATACGTAGTGAACATATAAATATTCCCAACTAGTAAATGTAAAATCTCAACATATATATACAAAAGGAAGATATGAATGTATCTTCTTCACAATGTTTAGTAGTATCATTTAAAAACATTTTGAAATGGTAAATAGTTATTTATTTATTTTTAATTCAATTTTTTATGCCCTCTACAACATCATAATCTCGAGACGTTATCGGTGATAAGTTTGTATACAAATCAGTCACCAACCACATATTTGTGGAATAATTTTCTACATTTATTTTCCTCCCCATCATAAAATTTCTTGTAGGGTTTCCCCTTATAATTATTGTGATACACAATGTGTCTCTAAAGCTAAAAATATATTCTCTTCTCTAAACCTTATATATATATATATATATATATATATATATATATATATATATATATATATATCAATTCTATCTTGGACATTGCATGATGTTTTTTGCCCTAAATAAGTATTGGTTTCAATTCAATTACTATTTTTTTCAAAGCCTTTGTCATCTTTCCAACTTCAACAAAATCTATATTGTTAGACTAGAAACCCACTTCAAATTTTTGTGATAGTAACTTAAAAATTCTTTGAGGCCTCCTCACAGGTTGATAATCTCATTCCAAACTTGAATGCCATCTCCTTATGGTTTTGGTTTTTCTCATACAGAAAACCCTCCAAATCTAAAATAAGTAAATAATCCTTTTGGATAACTACATGGAAGTAAATAATTTTATTTTCAATCAATCATTATACAATTATAATCAAACAAAATAGACAGTTCATTCTAGGAAACTACAACTCGCCGATTGAGCTCACAACAAGGCTTGTTTCACCCTCACCCACTATCAGTTCTTGTGATGGATATTCTATTTAAAAAATCATTAATCAATTCATAATCAATTTCATGTCATGGTAAATAAAATAATGATACTACTTTTTTCTATGTGTTTTAGATTAGTGAATGCTAGGAAAATTAACAGTTCCCTTTTGTGGAAATTATTTCTTAGATATAGATGTAAATTAGTGACCACTACGAAAAGACACTATTGGTTGAAGTATACTTGGATGGACAACCCATGATGAAAATGGGAAGCTTAGTAGCCATCAAGATTTATATGGGTTTGGTATCAAATAAAGATAAAAAATAGACCACTTTGTTATTGCTTTATGAAAACTGGTCTGTTTTCTTGATATAGTTATAATGGGTTCCTATAAATTTGTGGGGATTATAAATGGTTTTGTTTATAATTACACATCATTGATATACCATATTATGACTTCCTATTCATGCATGGTGTGCTCATGCCCTCCACATTTGTCATCAAAATTGTAACAAAATAAATCAATGTTAAGTAAATGAAAACTATGATAACAAAAACTTGACGTAGTGCTTATTTTATAAAATTATTAAAGGCTAATCACTTGGTATAGATTCATTGGTTTTTTGGGAAGTGACTTCTAGCAGAACTGAAAAACAATAATACTTATATGTAATTATGCATAAGACATTTACAATTATATAGGAAAGGTTGATCCTACATCTAAGGAGAACCTCCTCCACAAATTTCTCACCCAAATCCTATATAAGTGATTTGTTGTAACTCAAAACTCACCTAATATAGCATTTACATTACATAATGATATTTAACTATAAGTAAATATCCAATCATCCAAATATAAATGGAGCACTAAATATTAATTTCCTAACATTCCTCCTCTTAGTTCAAACATGGGGAAAACCTTCCTTGTATTGTAATGTGCTTCTTCATATATTTCTCATGGTCTGGATAGTTTCTAAGACAATAAAAAAACCTATGGATGGTTTTCTATGTGGTTTACCAACAACCACACTAAATATAGTTTTATCAGTAGATTACTAGCAACCAAAACTATAGAATAGTATTCCCAAAGTGGATTACCGACAACTACAACTATAGATGGTTTTCTAGTGGATCCAACAACAACAATATCATGATGATGTAGTATTATCATCAAATCTCATCACTATCTCACTTTAGGTAATAAGATAGGATTTTTTTGAATAATATTGCTCATACACACAAACTATAAACCGGAAACTATAAATGGGACATTGATGTCATGTTTCCCTCTTGTAGACAACTAATTTCGAGTATCTATATTCTCTTCACATGTGTGTGCATATTTTATTATCCATCCTCCCTATTTAATCAAATTCACTCTTTAAATTTAATTAATTAATCCTTATTAATTAATTAAATTCCCATCATCTTAAAATCCTACTCAATCCACATTAATTAATTAATTAATTAATAATGACCTAACAAACTTCCCATATTGGAATGCTTCATTCCAAATATCCAGAACCTAATTTTCCCTAAGATTTTCCTATCTCATATTCACTAACAACTCACCTACATCTCACCCCTAAAAACCCCTTCCTACCTAATGCTTTAAAGAATTCAAACACTCAAAAAAATAAGAAATCACATTAAAAATAGGAAAATCTTCCTATTGGGGAAACTTTCCCGCAATCAATAGCAACCCAGGTTTGGTCATCTCCAACCCTATAAATTGGTTTCTTTATTTTTTTCATCATCATAATATCAAGTGCAAGCATCTTTTCTCACATATAACAAACAATCTTTCATGCCTGAACATTCTAAAATCCATTACAGACCTCCTTGCAATGTGCATGCGTCAATTGTGATCAGTCTTTTGTGAGATTGTTGTCAATTTACAATGCTTGTAAAATTTATCGTATTATCTTGGTATTTCTTATGATGAACCTTTTTCAAGATTAGAACGACAACAAAAGAGCTCACAAACCTCATTATCAACCTCTTTCTATAAATATACACTTGCAGTTTTCCATCTAGCTCACCTTTCCCGACCCTTATTCATCTCTAATTTAGTCACCATCGACCCTCACATATCACAAGTAAAATTTTCCTCAAGAGCTCTTTCTTTTTCTCTAGGGCCATCCCTTTGAATGTGTTTACCCTCTATTCCAGTATTGCTAAGCTCTTATCCTAGTTTCTCTATCACAAGTAAAATTAACTTGTTTATACCTTATTTGTCATTCCACTGGGTCCTAGTTTCAATCCCCATCCTTAATCCCTATTTTTCATTATCTCCTAGTTTCTATTCATTAAGATTTCCTCTACAAACTAAAGATATTTCTATAACACATATTGCTTCCTCCTATACTAATCATTTAACTCATCAAACTACCCGGATAGTCACCCCGAACCCTCACAATCTCCCCCCGATCAAAAAAACACTTAACACTACTCTTCCCCTCACTTCTTCAATTTTCATTCCCACTACCATCCCGGTCAATATACTCAAACATCACACCCTTTATCCAGACAATATGATCTTCTTACATCCAACAAGCTAATTAATAATTCCCATTACCCTTTCACGGGTGCCTTACATTACACAATATCTAACCCTTTTCAACAACAATATCAACATGTTCATACCCATGTTCTTATTCAGCACCTACCATAATATCTTGCCCAATCCCAACAATCCTATCATATTCCCACCACCCAAAAACAATTCTTTCAAAAACCATCCTTTCAATCACATCCCATGGCTTACCCTAAAAAATTCCTCAAACACCAACACATCCACAAGTTTATCAAAAACCCATCTAACTACTTCTTACATGCAGCCACCACCTCTCATCCCCCAATAGACTCTTTCAAATGATCCCATGCATGCCCTTGTAAATAGGTTAGCCAACCTTGAAGCTGAAAATTTAGGGACCAAGGTCTCATTATCATATGAGAAAATATGCAATGATCCCATTCACCCATCCATACCCATTAAACCATATCCTCTACACTGGGAATTTCCAAAATTTTCTAAGTTCAATAGCAAAGAAGATCCAAAACAACATCTTCATGCATTTAAACATGTATGTTATTTTATTGTCCATGATAAGGACTTGATTCTTCACACTTTTCCCATGTCCTTGGTTGGTCCCACCTTGGACTGGTACAATAACATCCCCCAATATTAAATATTCTCTTTCTCCCAACTTGCATAGTTATTTTTAGAACATTTTTCGATTAACATTGCACAAAAAATAACCATCAATGATCTATATGCCATCCAAAAATTTGAAGATGAATCCATTACAGAATTCATCACACGATGACACCTCACTATAAGCCAATTATCCTTTCCTCTTCCATAAGATGACCTCATTGACCTTTTCTCATGTTCATGTGTGAAGAATATATATTCAAATTTACAAATCCAATCGTTTTGAACCTTTGACGAGGCCTTCACCATGGCCTGAAAATTAGAAACATGTGCCCTCAAGAAAGGCCATTTAAAACTCAAATCAAATAAACCCAAACATGATTTTACTAAATCATCCATGCCAAATGAAAAATCAAAGGTAGAAACTAATTTCATGGTTGTTAAATCATCTCTCGCACCTACATCTAGCATATTGACTCAAAAAGAGTCACTCGACTAGAACCCAACAACACCCCCTGGAGATTCATACAATATGATATTTGAAAAATTAATGACAAAAAACTTTTTCACAATTCTTCCTATCCTACCAATTGATGATTCAAAACTGAAACCTGTATGGTATCATGAAGATCATTATTACAAATATCACCAAGTCTGAGGTTATGAAATAGAAATATGTCATACTTTTAATGATTTGGTCCAAAGACTCATCGATTAGGGTGATCTTCAAGTCAATAATCCAAATTCTTCACCCAATCAACCCCTTGATATTTTCAAACAACCTTTCCCAAATCATACATTGACTAGTAAAGATACCACTTCTACCACAACCCAAGCACCTAATGCTCATCCTATAAACACCCTGAACACTAATGATCAAGAGCATGTTCCATCCACAAATTCTTTATTGAATTCCTCTATTTACTTTGACATCCTCCCTACATATATTACACCTACATGTGTCTTGGAGTCTACTCCTACATTTACAACCTGTCATAACCTCGTTGGAAAATATATCATTTATACCCTTAAAGACATTCATGAAGCAATCATTTTAGTCTATCTCCACATCTGACATTGGTCCTTCATCAACCCCATTATCTTATTCATCCATTCCAATAATCTTGACCACTTCTCCCATGTCTATTCCACCCTTACTTGGCATATCATGTGTGGAAATTATACGAGTTCTTTATCCCACTCCTTTACCCTCATTGACTCTTATGGTTACATCCCCACCATATTCTTTTTTCACCCAAAAATTTTCATTTTAAGAATGATTAAAATCACTTTACCTTTCCATGATCTTGGATGTTCCTTCCACCTCATCAACACAATCCATCAATCCCCGTCTTCCACAAATCATCTCAGGACATATGTTTTTTCTTATACCGAATCAATCATAACATCACCATCTGAATGCCCAATTAATATTGTTGATGATCCTACTGATAGTGTGTCCCCACATAAAAACCTATGATCCCTCCTCAAGGTAAACAATCTAGTCCAAAATCATATTCTCTAGAACCATAGACATTTTAATTCACCAATACAAGATCATCCTACAGTAAAACACCAATCAACAAGTAAAATTGAATTGAAATCTTCAAAGCATCAATACACTAAGATCTTATCTTAAAAATCCTAAGCATTACATAAGACATCTTTTAGCACTCTATTTAGATCATACACAAATATCTTCCAACACTTACTACAAACCTTTGCAATTACACTTCCTCCTATCAAAGCCTTCGACCCAAAAGGAAAGAATCCTCTATGGTTCAATCCTAACCTCATGTGTGCTTTTAATCATACACTGGGCATGACACTAGGTATTGTAGACTACTCCAGGACATTATTCACAATCTCATTAAAGAGGTGATACTTTTCCTTGGGCCAATATGGTCCCTTTCTTCCACATCTAGTTCAACATATGTTATTTTTCCTTCTAGAGAGGACTCACCTAGTGATGACCCTCCCTTGTTCATCAATGCAATTCAGGTAACCATTCAATCTAGACCATGTAACCCCATATCAGCCTTTGAACCAAAGGCTAAGACCTACATCATCATTCCTCCTCCTAAGGATTTAGCTGCATCATCAAAACCAAAGGTTTCTATTGTAGCATCCCATAAGCCTATCAAACAAATTATTGTTAAATAACTTCATCGATATCCAATCAAAATGTCACTCTATAATCTCATTCAAAGCTTTCTAGATCATATGCATTCTCTTATTAAAGGCTTGAAACAAATTCTGACATTTGATGATGAAGCTCACCCCTTCGATCCTTCGTAGGAGCACTTGTTACTTCTCTTTGTTATGTCATTTAATCGATTGAAATTCTAGACATCTTGTTTAAAGAACATGACCTTCCCCTCTTCATTATGGTTAGGATCAATGATACATTCATTTGATGGTCCATGATCGATAGTGGGGAAAGCATTAATATCATCCCTTCACATACTTGATCAACTTAAGATTCCAAAGGAAACTATCGCTCAAACACATGTGGTTATTCATGCCTTTAATGATGCCATCACTCCCACCTTGGGAACAGTTGTTATTCCCATATATTTTGGTAATAAGATCATCTATACAACCTTCTATATCATTAAAGGATAATTTCAATGTAATGTTCTCCTTAGACGACAATGGATTCATGTCTTGTGTTGTGTCCCATCAATACTTCATCACTCCCTTAAATATGAGCATGAGGGAAATATCCTAATGCTTCCTAGGGATTCACCTCCCTTTCAAGGATGCAACATGACTTATAGACCAAATGACATGCTCTTCCCTAAGGAAGATCCATCTACACCATCCACTAGTTCAGCCATTCCCTCAACTAAACTCCGTTATAAATACTCCCTAGATTACTTGGTAAACAAACTCGTGATGGGGAGTATCACCTTCTCATGCTTAATACACTTCCCACTCCCAACCATATTGGTAGACATGATAAGGTTCCTATATACCGATCGGACATCGGGATGTTCCTTTTTGTCAACTAGAGTGTCATACCAATCTTATTTATGGTGGCATTGATATCCCTTCTTCCCACATCGATGAAATTCCACACACCAGGATTTATACTAGTGGCTTTAGCTTTTAAACAATCCATATTTTGCCTATAAATATTTTCATCATTTTACATGGAATGGATTTGGCTTGGGCCATTACGAACATGGCCCACATGGCCTTATTCTTGATCAATGTTGTAAACCTTATGAAAATTTTGGGCTAGGTTAGAAGGGAAATCCTCTCGATCCCATTCCACCATATGAGATTCTCACAAACATGTATCCTCCATATCCTTTTCCTTTTCTGAATTTTGAAGACGAGGGAATACTTTCTCTACCTTCTCCATATTTTCCAACCCTCGAGGATCTTGTCATGCTCGAAGATATGGACATACCTTCTTTACTTTCTCTATCTCCCCTAACTCCCAAGGACATGAACATACCATCCCCATATTTCTTGAATCTTGAGGACATGGAACTGGATGACACCATTTCCATTGCCTCTTATTTTTTTTTAGTCTCCACCATAACTTTGGGACTAGTCACCTATCAGTGTGACAATCGGACTCGATCTCTTCCTCTCTCGCCATTTAGAGATGATAAAATAATACTCTTATACCATTGATTTCCTTCAATGTGTTGACAATGACACCATACTCTCCCACATGGGGTCAATATATTCTTATCTTCGAAGACATTACCATCGATTCACCCACTCATCTTTACAAATCCATCATCGATGTCAATATCGGGAATCTGCAGAGCCTCACATTCTCAAGGTGGGCCAATCGCTTGATCCACATGAGCTAGAATATTTCACCACATTCCTCTCCCATCATAGCCAAGAATTTTCATGGTCATATTTAGACATGTCAGGTCTTGACCCCTCTATCATCATCCATAATATCATCACTTATCCCAATACTAAACTAGTGAAGTAAAAGCTTCACCGCATGCATCCTTGCATTTCTCTCCTTGTTAAAGAGGGATTACAATGTCTTTTAGTAGAAAACTTCATCATTCCCATCAACTATCCCAGTGGGTTTCCAAATTTTCTCCATTGCTAAAGCGTTAAGAAAACTGCACATATGCACTAATTTTTGAGATCTTAATCTCACTTTCCCTAAGGATGACTTCCCTCTCCTGAACATTGATCAACTTATAGATCTTACTATAGGCTATGAGATGATTTCTCTCATAGATAGTTTCGTGGTCACAATCAAATCCTCATTGCACCAAAATATGAACAAAAAACCTCTTTCATTACCCCTTGGGGGACCTTTTGCTATAGCATCATGCCCTTTAGTTTAAAGAATGCCGGTGTTACTTATCAATAGGCCATGACTTACATATTTCATGATCTCATCCACAAAACCATTGAAGACTACGTTGATGATCTTTTAGGAAAATCTAAGCATCAACGTGACCATATTTCTATTCTCAAATTCATTTTCGAGTTCCTCATTCACTTTTTCCTTCATCTTAATCCAGCTAAGTGTGTATTTAAATGGGATCTTAACTGGAAAGCTCATTAGATTTATCATTTCTATTAGGGGCATCAAATTTGACCCGTAAAAATTAAGGAAATCATTGAAATTCCTCCTCCTACCAATCTTAAGAAAATTTATAGCCTCCAAGGCTGCCTTTAATCTATTTTCCATTTCATCTTGCAACTTTCCAATCATTGTCAACCTTTTCATCATCTTCTTTAGAAAGACATTGAATTCGATTGGGATTACAATTGCCAAAAATCTTTTGACGACCTTAAACAATATATTATATTGCCACTATTGCTCACACCTTAACATGAGGGGTATCCATTTTATTTGTATATTTCTGCTACTAATCATGCTATAGGGGCCATGTTAGTGCATTGTGATGACCAAGGTCATGAGAAGGTCATTTATTAAATCATTCACACTCTTCATGACTTTGAGACACACTACACTAAATCGACACCCTATTATTTGCTACATCTAAGATTTAACATTATCTTATCAACCAAAGGACTTATGTCATTACTATATTTCATCTACTTAAGAAATTTCATTCTAAATATTATCATAGTGATCACGTTACCCAATGGCTCACACTCATGACAGAATTTGAACTTGAGTTTATTTTTAAAAATATATTAAGGGAAAGATATTGCTGACCAATTGGCATAATCCCCTCTTCCCAATGCACATTTACCTCATGAGAAATTTCTGGATGATTCCATTAATCAATTTCATCATGAATATGGCACTCTCAAATTCAATCTCTTCTTTGATGGCTCAAAATGTCGAAAGGGGAGGTGTTAGTGTCATTCCCATTAATCCATGGGAAACTCAATTTTGAGTGCACAAATAACATGGTGGAATATGAGGCTCTCATCCTAGGTCTTGAAACTTTTTTCTTTTTAGGTTTTCAAATTCTTAAAATCTATGGAGATTTCGAGCTCATAATCAAACAAGTTACAAGTGAGTATCAATGAAAAAATGATACTCTTCAAAAATATCGCGACATTATTCATCTTCTCCTTAGAGATTTTAAATCTTACATAATCCTTGTTTCCCGATCGTCAAATTGTTTCGCTGATACGATGGTGTTCATCGTAGATCTCATCCCATGGACAATAGAGGATTCTAAGAGTCCTATTTTCATTCATTTCCATGACCGTAATTGTTACGATTTACCTTAGGTTCTAATTCACCAAAAATTTCCTACTCTTAAATATTTGATTATCTATCCAAATCCATCCTTCCTCCTGATCTTTCCAAAAATTCTAAGAGGTCTTTTCTTCAGACACTCACTATTATGTGATCTTTGGTAGGAATTCTTTATAAATGCAGATTTGACAATTTTCTTCTCTGATGCCTTAAATCCCATGGAGCCTCTCGATCAATCCATGATGTCCATGATGGTATTTGTGGTGGAAACTTTAGTGGCTTAGCCATTGCTAAGTGCGTTATTTATCCGGGGCTATTACCGACCTTTCCTCAATTACGAGTGTTGTGAATAAGTTAAGAAATGTGAAAAAATTTAGGAGCATTCTAATCTCATTCGTATTCCTATTCAAGTTTTGCGATCGGCTTAGGACCTTTGTCTCTTTTCATAATGAGGCCTTGATCTTATTTTGTAATCCCGTCCTTCACAACAAAATCACTCGATCATCACTACTATTGAATATTTCACAAAGTGGGTGGAATAAATACCACTTACCTACTCTAAATATGGCCTAATCATTAATTTTATCTATCAACACATCATCTTCCACTTCGGTGTTCCCCACAAGCTTGTTACAAAAATGGTAAATATTTTAAAAATAAAGATCTCAAGAAAATATCTCGACACATTCAACATCCAACTCGGCTTCTATTCCCCATATTATCCCCAAGATAATGGCCAAGACAAGCCTACTAATAAAACCCTTAAGAACATTCTTGCCAAAACCATGACCAAATAGGTCGTAATGGGAATCTTCAACTTCCTTTTACTCTTTGGGCCTTTCATATACTAGCATTTGTACCTCCATCGAGGCTTGAAGTTCAAATCCCATCTTTGATTATGTTCCTTCACAACTTCATCTCTAATGAATATTATCTTCAAGCTCTTTTAGCACAAGTCAAGATACTAGATGAGCATCGTCTTATCACTCTTGAAAACCATCATGTTTATTAGGACACATAAAATGTGATTACAATAATTACCATAAGTAACGTGACTTTAATGTCGATGACCTTGTCCTCAAAGAAAAATAGAACATCACTACTCTGGAAAGGATCCAATGTGGAATTTTTTCCCCTAACTGGATTAGACCATAAATTACCACGCAAATATGGGTTGGGAGCCTATCACCTAGCCTCCCTTTTTGAAGTAAATCAGAAGTGGAACTACTTAATTTATTGTACTTGTGACCATTCTATTGTTAGTACATTTACCAATGTGCCCTTAGTCATGTCTTCAGATCATTCCTCCATCTTGGCATCCTCCATATCTCATCATGATGATTTGGAACTATGTGGTCTTCCACCACTTTCTAGATTTGACCTTAAATACGTGCACCATGACTCTACCAATAGCATATTCCTTATGGATAGGTTCTCTGCTATGGTGAGAACTCCATAATTATCACATCCATCACCCTCTTATTCACCTATTGGAACCATGAAAAGGGTCCAGGATGTCTCTTGCACATTCTTTATCCCCTACTAAGTGGTCTACTTAGCTAGTCCCAACTCTTCCCCATGTAAAATCTAAAATCAAGAATGCTCAAATAAAAATCAAAGTTATCAAAAATAGACTGATCCCTTGAAGGACATTTTTTCATGTAAAAAAAAGTAGAAATCAAAATAAAAAAAGAAAATATATAGACCGATCCCTCGAAGGACAACTATTATTTATTCTTTCCATATATATACTATAAAGTAGACCATACCTTCAAAGCATCCTAAGAAATCTTCCCGTATTGATTGGATTTGTCTTTCCCTTTCCCAGAGTTGGGGCATAGTTTTAGGGAACACCACTTTTGGATAACCATCTCTTCCTCTGTACAAGTTTCATCTCAAACCCCTTTTGTGATGTCAACATTAGGTTTATAAGAACATCTCATCCATTTCTTCCTTATGATCTATGAAATGACTAACTATCATTGGTTATTTTCTAACATCTCGCTTTACGTACATGTGCCTTGTGTCACCCAGGATCCTTTCTTATTTACCTCCAATGTGGTTGGAGGCATGTTTTCCCTCACATGATCCTTAACATAATGTAGTATCATTTATACCTTCATGTCTCTATGCTTAAAGTTGTGCCTTATCGGATTTTAATCTATCTCTATCGCTAAAATTCCCATTGGGTGATACTTATATCCTTTTTAGGTATACTTCCTTTAAAGTACAAATTTGTGGTCATTTCCACTTTTAGGGCATTATCTTTTCAATCTTGAAGTCCACTTCGGTGGCCATATTTACTCCTCCTTCGGGAATTTTACCTTAGACTATCCTAATCTAATTTTCACACAATATCTACTTGGTGTCTATACCATTTTCCCCACTTGAAGCATATTTTACTTTTTAGTTTTTACCTTCGTGGCCATATTTTCCCCTCTTGGGGCATATTATCTCTTCATCCATATTTTTTAGACTCTTCCTTCCTAGCCTTTTTGTGTCCCACTGGCACCATAATTTTTATCTTTGTTCGTAGTAAATGCATAACTTATTCACCGATACCTCGTGTATGAAGGATTTTTCATACTTTTCACATATAGTTGTGCATAGTTTGATGACTTACCCATGACCCATTGGTCATCCTGGCCTACATCCATACTGCAGTGATCTTCACCCACTCATTGGTTTGTAGAATGTTGTTTTCTATCTCTCGTTGAGACTACAATTGTCTCCTACAGATGTGATATTGTAGTCACCACCATATTTTTCCATCTTTATTGTGATCCTTCTTGCTTGCGGCATCTTTCCTTGGTTATAATTTCACCCATCTTTTCATCACCTTCCGTCCTTCATCATCTACCTTTTTCAAATTCATCATCAATTTTCTATCAAGGCGTCATCAATCCCCCCTGTTTGAGGGGGATTTTACTATCAGACCTTTATCCTCATCCAACCCTAATTATTTTTTTCATGAGGCTTGCTAGTGCAAACCACTCAACAAAAAGGAGAAAAATGTAGACACCTAATTTTGGTATCTATTTCCTCTTTGCCTACATGCACATTATTATCCATCATCCCTATATAATCAAAGGAAATATTTAAATTTAATTCATTCATCCTTATTAATTAATTAAATGCTCATCATATTTAAAATCCTATTTAATCCACATCAATCAATCAATTAATTAATTATGCCCTAACAAACTTCCCTTTTTGAATGCTTCATTATAAATCTCCACCCCTTATTTTGCCTACGCTTTTTCTAAATCATCTTCACTACCAACTCACCTACATCTCATCCCAAAGAAACCCCTTCCTACCTAATGCTTTAAATCATTCAATTGACTCAAGAAAATAAGAAATCACGTTAAAAATAAGAAAATCTTCCTATAGGGAAACTTTCCTCGGAATCGACGGTGACCTAGCCCGGTCCCCGCCAACCCTTTAAAATGGGTTTCTTCCTTTATTTTCATAATCATAAAATTGAGTTCAAGAAGCTTTTCTCATAGCTGCAGACTATATTTTGTCCTTGAACATTCCGTGAAGCCATTACATGACCTCCTAGACTTCCTTATGATGTGCATGTGTCAATCGTGATTAGTAATTTTATGAGATTGTTATAATTTTACAATACTTTAGTCAACTTTACCATATTATCTTGGTATTTTTTATTATTAACCTTTTGCAAGATTAGAATAGCAAGAAAAGAGCTTGTAGCCTTGTCATCAACCTCTTTATGGAAATCTACACTTACAGATTATCCATATAGCTTGTCTTTCCTTGGCCTTATTCATCTCTCGATGCGGTCTCTATTGACCATCACAGAGATCATTGTCAAATTAGGCCCAGGGATCTTTCTTTTCTGCTCAGAGCCATCCCTAGAAAGTGCATGTTCTTACCCTTTTTTCCATATTGTTAAGATCTCATCACAGTCTCTCTGTCATAGTAAGATCAACCTATTTATACCGTAGTTTTTGTCTACCGGGGTCCTTGTTTCAATCCCTAGACTTAATCCCTATTTATCATTGTCTCCCTTATTTCTATTTCTTTAGATTCCTCTCTGCAGATTGACTCAAAGCATTTCCGGGCATCTCGTAGCCTCCAGATTACACTACGATCTTGTACATGCAGTCTAAATATTTATTTTTCCTTTCGATCTAGTCCCTCGGGTCACTTTCAATCAATATTGCTTTCATATTCTATACATTTTCATTCTCTACATATTATCAATATAATTTTCCTTTTACGTCACTTTTTTCCTTAAAATGGGGTTGACATCCACCGAGGAAGTTCATGCTTCTTGGGTCCACTTTTTTAGGAAACCCCGCCTAAACCATCCAATCCAAATTAATTTTCAGTCTTGTTTGCAGAATTTATCCAATTTACAAAAACAAAAATCAGCCATCTAGCGCCCTTACCAAGCATAAAAATCCAAGGTAACATAAACCCTCTACCCTTATGATTTTGCTAGTTTCTTTAGTATCTAGTGTATTCATTTACATTAAGAACAAGAAATTTTGACAAAACCCCCACAATGTGAAATTTCCACTTATTGAAAATAGGAACAACGTAAAAAGGAACAAAATGGAAAGCACACTACCCAAACTAAAAGCAAACACACACACCACAAAAAGTCACCGTAGCTAATATGCGGCCCCTGTCGATTTACGAATGATGAGAGGTCACACATTGACCTTCAAACTTTGATGCCTTTGTCCTATAGTTATTCTATTATTAACTCATAAAAATGTTATTTTGAAGCTCAAATACATACCTTGAGCAGACGTCGATTCCACCAGAAAATGCGTCCATAAGGATTTTTTTTTATTACAATTTTTGACACTAATGCTATGAATAATTTTGATGACAAGTGACTTGACACATTTTTACTCATAAGGAATGATGATGATAATGTAACAAAGACTTGTGATTATTTTTAAGACAAATAACATAACCTTTGACACATAAAATATACCAAAACACGTAAGACTTAATTGAGTGATGGAATTAAGACTATTTAAACCTGAATTATAATTCCAATTATTCTCTAATGATTTTTTTAATGATGAATAATGACACACTTATGAAACTCAATTAAACAAATGTTAGAAAAATTATAATGAAGGACTGTATATATAAAAAAATAAAATCAAATGTAAAATATTTGAAAGTCTTGAGCTCTTCACCTTCTAATTTGAGTGCTCCTCAAAAAAATATTCAACTCGATTGGTTTATCAACCATGAGAAAAGTTTCAATACTTGATGAAGGAGAAACAGACATCGCTTAACCTGGTCAAAGTTTCATTAAATATTGCTGCATACAAACCGTAGGTTATATATTCATAGTTTGTGATCTTTTCATAGAGCCACATACAAAAGCGGAGAGGTCTAATATTGACTTTGAAATGACATGTGATTAGTTCAATTTTGGAGTAATCTGAAACGAAATAGATATAAGTGGTCGATAGTTACTAGTTCATTCTGCTTCAAATGACTTCTTCCACCTTAGTTTTCTCTCCAATAATATTATCAGGTTGAAGTTGAACACAGAGACAAATATGACTACATGGACTCGATTAACGCATTATATTTAATATGGCAGATTCAAAATGATCACTACATAAAATTATAAAATATGGCAAAGGCATTACAGGATAAAAAATTTAGGATCTGCTAAAATATTTTCCAATGAGGTGGAAGAAGGCTTAGATTATTCAACCAAGAGTTAATGATATTTTAGTCTCATCTCATACATTGATATGATACACACAATAAAAATAAAATTCAAACGATATTACAGACCTCTCCACATACTATTTTATCATGCAATGGGATATCCAAAAGCACTATAATGGATCTACCCCTTCAATAAATTCAAAATCCCATATTGCTTCCACAAAGAACTCATTTACCATAAGAGGGGCAGCCAAAACCGTATTAGCTTACCCCAAAATTAATATTCAACACAACATACTTTTCTCATGGGATATGGTTGCTACTCTAATACCAATTGCAAAACAATAATGCTTTAGTGTAAATATGCATAGCAGAGTTACAATTATATAGGAGAGGTAGCTCTTACATCTAAGGAGAACCTCCTCCACAAATTTCTCACCCAACTCCTATATATGTGAGTCGTTGTAACTCACAACTCACCTAATATAACATTTACATTACATAATGATATTTGCCTCTAAGTAAATATCAAATCAACCAAATATAAATGGAGCACTAAATATTAATTTCCTAACATTCTATCGGTTGTACAACATGAACTCCATCTCTAGTTGTTTAAAATGACTTGGAACTAACAGTTACTTCCTCTCTTTGTTGGTCATCTACATGGATATTGAGTGTATTAGTAGCATATTTCAGTTCAAAGGAATTAAAAATAAGATTTTTTCAATTTTTCTTAATCGATGAACCTTTTTTTAGTTGAGAATAGTAATGTTTTAAAAATAATTCTTAACTTTGTGTCTCAACAATAAAAATATTAGATAGACCAGTGTCAACCAAAGAACATAATGCAACACTACCATTATAAATCACTATTATTGGATAATTTCCAAAAGATTTTTGAGTGAATATATGAGACCAGAACTCATAAGATATCTCGCAAAGAAAAGGATGTTTCTTTCCCCTTAGGCCAATTTTTCTTGCAATCACAAATTGTTATGGCATTTTCTCCATCAAATCCATGTTGACTACTTCTCTCTCGTCATCACCACTATCACAATTATGCACAATAGTTATTGTTTACAAAAGACACAAGATTTTAAATATCTCATTGTTATCATAAAATCTGTAACATCCATCCATAATTGATTCCCCTTGTCTTTAACCTTTTCCATGTATTTTTTAGTGTTTCTCTTAACATTTTTAATGTACAATTGGTAAGAGAATAATAATAATACAATTCAGAAAACTAGATCTAACAATTGTAAGCATGTCCATTATTTCTTCTGAAGATATATCACTAGACAAATTATAGAAATATATGATCACACATTCTCGCAAAGTAAATCGATTAGTCAATGGAATAAATTATATAGTTTACTGAGAAGATGAAAGGGATACGAACATTGAAAACTAAATTCTTTTATCTTCCATCCTTGTTGGCATATATTCCTCTTTTGAAAACACATAGTTGTCTAAAATTATTTGAGCATTGGTTGGAAGAACCTCTGCCACTTTAAGATCAATTTTTCATTTTATTGATTTTTCACTTCCTTGTTAATCAGGTTTTCATTTTCCTTTTCTCTTCTCCCAAGAGTAAAAACAAATGGTGATAGTGAGATTCATGCATCCTGAATTTTTCAATAACATTGGATTCATTTCATTTGTAAATGTGGTATTATCTAGATATGATTTTTAAATACTTCAATACTTTTCCTCTCATTTTTTTTTCACCACTATGAAACCCGCCTCAGCCAGATTAAGTTAGCCATACATTCGGTTAGCTAGTATTAATAATTCTTCTTTGGTCATTCCTCTTGTATAGTAAATTTCACCAAAAGTTAGTCTAGCTATCCTTCAAAGGAGAACAAGTAATCCCACCTAATCTAAATAACTAAAAGTTTTTGTCCATTTACTCTATATATCATTAAAAAAATAGAAAATTCCATTTGTCATGCAGACTCTCTAGCTTTTGAACGATGAAAATAGAAAGAAATTTCTTCTCAAAGCTCTGCATCCAAAGTGCAATTAGTATATTTAGTTCAATGCAAATTTTACAAAAATAAATGATAAACACTAATGCAATAAAATTAAAATCGGTTACCCTCTACTCCTCATTCTTTATGTTTCCCATGCGAGCCTTTGAAAACATCTTAACAATTACCAAATTGATTGAACCTTGTAGATAAAATCAATAAACTTGGTTTCAATATGAGCTTTGTTTACTTCATTTTGTTGCATACAAATAGTAAAAATGGCTTCGTTAGATTCTTTTGAAGGCAAAAATGATTCTTTCAAAACTACATCCTAGTATGTAAAGAATTATAAGTTCCTTTACCCAATATTTTTTTAGCCAAAAATTGTATGTTGGCCATCCAAAGTATATATTAGTGCACATCATCCCTTTTTAGATCATATGGATACTCAAGTTCCAAAACCTCCTTTGTAGACTGCAAGAAGGGAAGAAGAATTACATCCCTCTATGTAGGAATAACATTTATCAACATAGAATGGACAAGAAGGTCAACATTCTCCTCATCTAGAGGATGGTACTAATACTTTGAAGGTGTTATATGACACTTAGAAACTTTAATTTGAAATACATCACCTTTGAACAAAAACAAATGGAACTGTTGGGCATTTGAATTTTGGCCTTCTTGAATGTATTGGTCATTTTATTCAACAATGTTGCATATTTATTATTATTTTTGCCCATGAAACCTTGAATTAGATGGGTCTATATATAATTTAGAAAAATAATATTGTCTTAACCTTGTAAATAGCTTAGCATGTTTTATTAGAGAAAGAAAACCTTTTTTATTCAAATGATTATAAACAAAAGAGGTATTATCATATCTATATAGTTTTTAAATACTCGAAAGTATGTCATTATGAATTTCAACTACATTTACACATCTAGTTTTTTAGATTTGATAAACATCCAAAAATTCTGATCACATTAAAATAGGAACCGATGTAGAGATCATTGACATATTCAACCAAAAACCATGGTTAGTGATAACTGTTTGCAAAAGCAAAAATCATGCCAAATCAACTAAATCCCAAGAATCTTAATTCTTTCTCAAAACGAAAAATTATTCCAAAAATTATACCAAAGGCTAAAAATGATTGTAATCTACTTCCATGAACAACTACTTCACTAAGATTCAAAACATCATTTTCACCTTCTTCCCTTATAAACATCTCACTTTTACTTCTAGCCCTTAGAAATGACCTATTTTGATGTATCTAACAAATTATACACACTTAATCCTTATTTTCAATTTTTCTAAGTACCTTTTTTGGTCATTTAGGAGATTCTAAAGTTTAAATAACTAATTCGATGTTTTTGCATTGTTATCCTTAAATTATTGTTTCAAGTTAGGTCTTATAATTAGCCTTTCAAATGTACAAAACCTATAGCTTGGAAGAACCCCAGAAACCTTCATGAAAAATTTATTGATGTTTTAGATATATTTTTCCTATTTTTGATCTTCTAGTAAATTTATAATTCTTGTCTCTTTTTGTACAATGCTCCCAATACAACTCTCTCCTTTTTACCTTGTTCAATTAGTCTAGTCTAGGGTTTGACAATAAAAACGAAGGGTTTACATTTTAATTCTTTTATCACTCTTCTAAACACCTTATCCTACTCAATCCCATATTTTTCAAGCTATATTCAAGTTCCCCAACCTTCTTGGATTCATTCTAACCACATTACAAGTTTTGGCTTCTTGGCTTCTTGTTCTCCTTTAAGAACTAAATGATCTCCAACTTTTTTTTTCATCTTGTGAGGATTTATTTGGTCTCTTATTTATTTCTTCTCATTATCCATGATCTCATTTTATTACAATGATCACATTCAATCCCCTATCAGTCCTTTAATGCACTTCTTTATCTTTGGTTCACTAGCCTCTCAAGATGTCAATGACAAAGCCACAAGACAATCATTGGTCTTTCATGTTTGATTGATTTCCATAGGTATTTAATCATTCTCAAGACTTCAAACACATTTTTAAATT
Organism: Taxus wallichiana var. yunnanensis; assembly: GCA_018340775.1. NCBI lineage: Eukaryota > Viridiplantae > Streptophyta > Pinopsida > Cupressales > Taxaceae > Taxus > Taxus wallichiana. The sequence continues at coordinate 226,901,079 of CM031242.1, forward strand.
CCTCCAAAAAAATTCCCTTATCACTTCATTAATGGCTTGGGTTTTAGATCTGCTTTGTCATGTTTTTAAAATTGTCACGGGGATATAAGACTATGTTTAAAGTTCTCTTTACCTATCATTTAGGTTATGAGTTGTATTGTTTATTATTGTATCTCCTCACCTCCTATAACGGTTTCATCACACTTATATACACTTCATTACCACCTCTTAGCCTTTATTTTTGTAATTTTGGCTCAAAACCCTTATGATACTTCAAACCCCAAATTTGGCGGTCTTTTCTCGATGTTGTATCTACACATTTACCCTCTCAATCATTTGGTGTACCACCTAGTACAATGTCTATTAAGAATTTTAAAATAATTCTTGATGCATTTAATGAATCTTCAAGCCTTTAATTGTTCTTAAAATGCTTCATCTCGGTTTCCCTAGACTAGATATACATAATCATGGCAAGATTAATTAAATTTTGATCAAAATAATTTCTCCTACTATATATATTCTCTAAGAACATCCTCATACAACCTAAAACCATGATATCTTTTAAACTCCTTGATCATTTCAATAGATTATGATTTCATAGATCCTTTATTTGTTTGATGCAAACTTATAATGATTGATCCCTAAAACAAGGTATTCCTAAAATGTAGGAGTTTTAATAGCTTGTCAAACCTTGGTTAGTCTCTTACACTTCTTGATATATTTATTAATGATGGAATTGAATCTACAAACATCTTGTAACTTTGTCATACTTCAGATTCAAATTACATGCATATACAATTATCATAAAGTCTCAAAACCCTCCTACAACTGTCAAAGTAGACACATACCTACAATTTTTATTTCACATTCAATATTAAATTACAAGATTTATCAATTGTCACCCTATCCTAATCACATTACTATTAATCTTCCTTTTAATTCATGTAATAATCATCTCCTAACCCCTTTCTCACTTTGTTCTTACATTCATTAGCACTTCATAGTCATACCTTAGCACTTAGTTATTTAACTTGCAAGGATTGTTCAAGACATTTTCACCATTTTTAAGTTTCTCCGTATTCTTCATAACCTACACATAATCTCCACATCTAAGACAACATTCAAAGGAAATTTTCATATAAGGAATAATCACAATAACATACATTCAATGCATATAAACTCAATATAAAATCTCATGCATAGTTTTCCACTCAAGGAGTTCTTATTCGATCATTTCATAACAACTAAGAAACTTCATGAGCCCTAAGGATCTAATATAGAGTTCCACCTCCAAAACTAAGTTATTTTTCACTCTTCCCTTCTCTCACTAACTCTAATACATGATGAATCCCCATAAGTGAAAATAATAATTAAGGTGGTTAGGGCTTCTCCACACTAACCCCAACTAGACAAGGCTAACTCAAGATGAGTTAAGGCCTAAGTAAGGTCAGTGAGCCAAGGAAAAGATGTATAATATGTATTAAAACCTTTATTTCATCATTTATTATAGTTTACTATCACCTAGTGCTAATGCATACCTATAAGATATTAAAATATTCAAATTTACAAATTAGAGGGAAACCCCTTATTTTTACCTATGAAGTCCAAATGGTCTAGAACAAGCTATGACCAACTCAAATAGACCCTAGACAACCCCTAAAATTATAACAAATCCAAAATTAGTTATTTACAAGATGTTCTGGATCATACTCCTAAGGGGGAGAAATTGATCTCGTAGTTGGTTTTCTTCTTCCTAGTCTTCCAATTTCTTTGCATTCCTGAATCCTTTCTCTTCTTCCTTTATTAAGATCTTTCCTTACCGATTCTTATATCTTTTTATATACCTTATTCACTCCTTGTTTTCTTGATTTGTCTTCATTTTATTTGACTTTTTCTTTAATTTTCCTTTTATTTTCTTCTTCAACTATAATTTATGTCATGAAATCAAGTTATTCTTCATATTCACCATTCTATATCTTTCTCAAATATAATTCATATTGTTCTTCATGGTCTTTTTCTTCTTACGTATCATGTAGTATCTTCAAAATTTATTTATCTATTCTCTTATAATCTTTATCATCTTGAAATAAGTATGATTCCCATGTTTCATTCATGATTTTTTCCAAATAATCTCTACATCAGTTGTATATGATTCATTGTCTTCATCCCTTCTTTAATTTTTAGTTTCTTGGTCTTCATTCTTGACTTTTTTTCTATCTCTTCTTTTCTAAGACCTGCATTCACACATTCAAAGGAAATATTAGAATAAAAATAAGGAGGCCTTATATCCTTATAAAAATCTCCACCAATGGGTTCTTATTCACCTTCACTTTGTTTCTTCTCTTCATCACTTTCTTCCTCTTCTTTAAGATAAGCTAAGAAGCTTATAATCACTTATTCTTCATCCAAATGATGAGTTATCTTCATATACAAGTTCCTTGATAACTTATTCCTCTTACTTTCTTATCCTCTTCTCCATTTTATTTACCTTCCTCTCTTCCTATCTTATCCTCTTCTCCATTTTCTTTACCTTCCTCTCTTCCTTTCTTATCACCTCTCTCAGCTGCATTTTTTTCTTCCTCCTCACAAGTAGCTCTATAGGCCACCTATCACCTATCACCTCTTTTCATCATAAAACCAACTTCACTATTATCTCTCAACATGATTATAGATTTTATCAGTTCCTCTAGCTTCTCCACATCTTTCATAAGCTATTTGAGCTCTTGTTCAACCCATTTTTCTTGTTTTCTTGTTTACTCTCTTATATTTTACTGTTTTCTCTTTCTATATTTTTCCTCTTTCTCTCTCTTCTTATGGAACACAAGCTTTATTAGTCCCTTCATCACCTATATTTCTTCTTCTTCCATATTCTCTCTTCCCAAAAATTATTTTTCACCTTGTTACAATTCTCACTTAGGTTCTCTTGCACACCTAATATGTTTACTTCTATTTTCTTTCTTGTCTTTTTCTTATGTTCAATGGATCAATTCCACTTTTAATTTTCTAATCACCTCACCAAGGACTTATACCTGGTATTTTGGCACCAATTACTCTTCTTATTTAACACCTAAGTTTATTTCACCTTGGGGAAATATTCGTTTTCTATATCCTATCTTTTTAAGCCTTCACAATGTTATGTTTTCTTTCACTTTCTTTGCTATCTTCTTCACTTATCAAATTAACTTCTTATTTTTAAGATAAAAACACCCACTTTGATACTAGATGATGTAGATATCAATGACATGTTTAACCAAAAAAATGGTCGAGTACAATATCTTTGCAAAAACACAAAATCATGCCAAATCAACTAAATCCCAAGAAGCTTAATTCTTGCTCAAAACAAAAAAATTATCCCAAAATCTTGTACCAAAGGATAAAAATGATTTTCTGATTAGATCCCTTAGATAAACATAACAATCTACGCTCAATATCTCTACGCTTGAAATTGGGAAGTTGGGAACAGAAAATAGATTTTGAAAATTACCCTCAAAGATGTGAGAAATGTCGAGGTGGGGGCATGCAAAGCACCAATGTAAACTAACTATCTCCAAGGTTTTCAGAGAAAATCATCCAAAGGATATGGACAAAGGTAAAGGAAGTGCCCCATTAGCTACTCCAAAGAAGGTAAATTCAATTAAGGGCATCCAAATAACGGAAAATAATGGAAATGAATCTAGAGAGGAAAATATCTTGAAGTTTGTCTTTATGGATGAAGAAGGTTTCATAGAAGTAAGGAATAAGAATTTCAATGGAATTCCCATTTGAAACCCTAGTTATAAAAGGCTATGACCCATGTTCAAGCAAAAAGGCTCTATCCACAAAAAAAAATATAGAAAATCTACTGAAGGAAGTGGAAATATTTCAATCAAAATATCTAAGTGAAGGAAGCCTCAATGAGGCTTTAGAATTGTGTTCAAATCCTTTTGAAAATATTCAGATTAAGGAAAAGGAAAAGGATATTGTGACTAATGAAAACCAACTAGTTTTAAACAACACTCATGAAATCTTTAAAGAAAAGGTCTCTTCTCATCTTGTTGAGGTCTCGAGAGCTGCTCAAGCCTGGTAAGGAGGAATTTAACCTATCTATTTTTTATTCTTCTTCTACTCCTCTCAAAGGGGAAAAATCTGAAGGGACCCCAAAAATGATGGATCTGGGAGACCCTCCAAACAAGTGGCGAGAAAGAAACAAATTCAAAAGGAAATAGATGATGGTACCCAATCAAAATTGGATCTAAGGAGTTTTAGAAGAACTAAGAATCAAGTGACTAAATGAATATAATATCTTGGAATATCGGGGTTTGAACAACCCGGTCAAGTGGAGATTGATAAAATATCTGGAGAAGAATCACAATTTTGATATCCTGACCCTGCAGGAAACTAAGATGATGGAGGGCCCTTTTCTTGAGACTTGTGGTAGGTCTTACAAAAATTTTAGGGGTTTTTTTGTTAGTTCGATAGGCATAGCGAGGGAATGGCTGTTATTTGGAATGAAGAAAAACTCAAAGGTACAAAGCTCCTTAATAGAAAAAACCATATGGCGAGTGCTTTTTCAAGATAAAATATCTAAAGAGTTTTGGATCTTATCTAATATCTATGCTCCTAATAGTAAAAGTGAAAGGAAAAACTTTGGGCTGATCTCTCCAAATTTCAGAATGTAATCAAAGGCACGAGAATGGGTGATTTTGGGGGATTTCAACACTCCTTTGTGTTCGGGGAAAAAAGGGGGACATATAGATCTCACTAAAAGTATGGAAGACTTTCAAGATTTTATTTCCCTCAATAATCTTATGGATGTTGAGCTTAGAGGAAGTAGATTTACTTGGACTAACAGAAGGAAGGGTGACCAACTGATTCAGGTTAAACTTGACAGAGTGTTGATCTCTTGGGGTTGGTTGAACAAAGAAGTGAGTTATTTTCCCTTCCTTGCATAGGATCTGATCACAATCCTATCCTATTCCAGATCAAGGCTAAGGATAGGAGGAGAGTCCCATTCAGATTTGAAAAGATGTGGCTACTTGATGAGGATATTATTGAGTTGGTGAAGGGGTGGTGGAATATAAAAATAAAAGGTATGACTTTATTCAGAATTGTTAAAAAAATAGAAAGAATGGAATAAAAAAAATTTGGCAACATTTTTGAAAAGAAGAAATCCCTGGCTAAGGATATTTCTTCACTCCAGAAAGATTTGGAGTCATAGGAGGTTTGCAATTCTATATTTACCCAAAATAATGAGAAGGATTTACTAGCTGAGTATCATAACATCCTCTAGAAGGAGGAATTTTTTTGGAAACAGAAATCTAGAGCCCTTTGGCTTAAAGAGGGTGACAAGAACACAAAGTTTCTTTCATATCTCTACTCTCAAAAGGAGGAGCTCTAATAGAATTCTAAGTATAAAAAATGGAGAGGGAGTTATGCTCAATGACTCTGAGAAAATTCAACAAGAGGCATGTTATTTCTTCAACAGGATTTTGACCTCTTCTCGGGTTCCTAACAACACTAAGGAAGAGCAGTTTCTTGATGTGATTCCCCATCTAATAAATGATGAAGACAATATCATGCTCACTAAAATCCCTTTGATGGAAGAAATTGAATTCATGGTCAAATCTCTAAACCCTGATAAAGCCCGGGACATGATGGTTTCCCATTTCTTCTTTCAAACTTTTTGGGATATTGTGAGAGATGATATTTGCAGTGCTATCCAGGAATTTTTCAAGAACAAAAAGATGCTACAGGAGCTAAATAGCACTTTTCTAGCTTTGGTTCCTAAGAATCATGATCCTACGGAGTTTAAAAATTTCAGGCCCATAAGTCTTTACAACTATGTTTATAAAATGTGCTCAAAAATTTTGGCCTTAAGAATCCAGGTTGTGCTACCTTCAATTATCTCTGATCAGTAGGGAGGTTTTGTTATGGGTAGATAGATTCAAGATGGCATTATCACCATATAGGAGACCCTCCACTCTGTGAAATAGAACAAGAAATAAGCTATGTTCATTAAGTTAGATATGGAAAAAGCCTATGATAGAGTCTCTTGGTCTTTCCTTCTAAATATTCTCTCAAGATTTGGCTTTGGTAAGTATTTTAAGGAGATCCATGACTCGTGTCTAAATTTCTAGTGCTATTATAATTCACATGGCAACTAGAATCCATAATCATCATCTTATGGATTTCAATTTCCCCTCTTAATTCTTTGCAAATCACAAATCAAATAACAAGAATATGAATGCAATGCAAGAACTCACCCATTTCTCATAAGCTCTTTGAAATTATTCCCTTCACCCATGGATCCAAATCCTTTAGCTCAAATGTACTTCTCCACAAATGTTGTAAATTTGATAGAGCTAGGGCTTCCAATTTCTTGTATGCAAGGTAACGATTCGAAATGATCGAAAATATTTTAAAACCTTTCCTTGATCTGTGCAATGCAAATTAATGCATCAAATCATTTCCATTCAACATGACCTATTTATTTGAATATAATCCATCCATGTGTGTTCCTTTTAAATAACAATGATATTGTGTAGCTTATTTACATTTTTTCCACTTTTTTAAATGAGTGCAAAGCGTAAGTTTGACCAAAACACCACCCGCTTAGTGACTTTTCTTAAAACATTGACATGTGTCCTCCATCGGGTTTTGGGCATATATTTTTAGTTTGCACTTCATCGGGTGCATTATGCAAGAGTGCATAAAAATTCTGTCTCCCTACTCCAATAATATTTGTACACGTGTTTACTTTCACTGAGTGAGGGTGTATTTGCACTTTGCACCGTATGACTTCAAATATTCCTTGGAATATTCAATCAGTCTTGGGGTTTTATTTTCACTTTTCATGTTATGTAATTTTTGTAAATATGTAAGTAAAGACTGATATAGAGAAACCAACCAAAACATGCCACGTGCCTTCATGTGTTAAGAAACAAAATAAAGTTTGTATTGGGATTAATAAAGGACAATACACAAGGATTTTTCTGTAAGGATTGATTTATTTGTTTAACAGGTTTTACACAAAAATCTTCCTATAAAAATGTGGTTATGAAAACTTTGACCAAGAAAGAATATCTACGTAAGATTTATTGCAATAACACAGGTTTTTTTAGGTCTAACATGGGTTTCTTGTTTGAATATCCATATTTTAGAGTTCTAGCAATAGGACATGAAAATTTTTCAGAGGTACATTTAATACTAAGGGGTGAGCTCAAAATGAGCACCAATAGGTTCATTACATATTTTTTCATAAGACCATGTGACCTTGGGTCCTAAGGTAGTGGCCTCTAAACTAGAAAACCTATTCATTAAATCATGAATAGGATCATTCGATGTGATGATAGGTTAGGATTGTGCTTGTGTGGCATCAAAAGTAGCTTGATAAGGTGGTTGATAAGTTTGTCTATGTGTGGGGGTTTGAGGAATCGTTTGATAAGGATTAATATATTTCATGGGTTGAGATTGGATAAGTTGTTGCAATGATTGATCTTGATAAATAAAGATGTAATGTGATTGTTTAAATTGGGAAAGTTGTTGTGGCAAATGATTTTTGGGGATATGCATGTTAAAAGGTTGATATGGTAGGAGCATATGGTGGGTAGGAATGTAAGTGTTAAGAGGTTGAGATGGTTGAATAGACATACTTGTAGTAGATGTAATAGACATAGAGTTGATATAAAGTGATGTGGGTGGGATAAGATAGAGTTGATAGGATCAAAATACTATGGAAGATCTACAAAATAATAATTCATACAAGGGGCTAGAAGGAGGTCTAAGAGTTTTTAAAGCATCCAAAGATGGGGGTGTAATATTTCTATAAAGGTTGGATTAGTGAGAGATATGAGGATTAGTTTCAAGATAGGGATGATTTTGGATGACATGGTTCTCATGAAGTGGGACCATGGAAACAAGGGGTTAGGTAACCAAAGGTGTGGTCTCAAGTTTAGAATCTTGTTGGGAGAGATCATTAGAGGAAGGGATGTCATTGGATGGAGTGGATTGTTGTGTTGTCTCGACTTGAGGAAGGGTGACAATAGGCATGAAATAGGTGAACATTTGTTTATGTAATTTGTTAACAAATAAATCAAGTAACAAGTTTCTTATTAACATGATTAATTAAGAAATGTGAGAAAAATAAAAGGGGAGGTGGATAATAAAGGTACCTAAGGAATGATAGTCTAAGGATGGCTTCAGATAGTTATGGATGGGGAGATTTCAAGAAGCTTCTGTAGGGTGATGAAATCATAATCAGCCCTTGGGTAGGATGATTTTTAGATGTGTTAATGTGAATGTGTGAGTTTTAGGTTGTGTGTGATAGGGTGTGAGACACAAAAATGTTAACCCCTACTTAATCTATATTATCAAGCAGGATGAAGAAAAAAAAATTATTTGTAAACCAAATTGAAGTGTGATCTTTCGATGAGGACACACAGAGAGAAGGGAAATATGATGCAGAATGAAGCAAATAGGGAAAAATGAGGAATACCTGGATAAAGCTTTTCCCTTTTATCCAAAATTTAGTGAAGATCGATCCAAGTGGCCGAACCCAACATGAGAAAGTGAAAACTTAAGCTTTATGTTGTAGTGTTAGTAGAAGATAGAAGAAACATACAAAATAGAAAGAAATGCAAGGGATCACCTAAAGGTTCAAGTCCCACCGGGCATGCCAAGAATGTCAATCTAATTTGTTGTTCCTTTTCAATTAAATGATCTAGTACTAAAGAAAACTATATTACTCTAGAAAATGGAGGGTTTAAGATACATCGAATGTGATGTAATGGATACAGGTGTAAAGAAAATGATGGATCCTCACTACGAACTTGATGAACCTGCAAATAAGAATCACTAGAAAGAAAAAATAATTAGATGGTATATTCGGGGGCTTCCTACAAATCCAGCTCGAAGAAGTGTTAACTTCCTTGGTAGATGTAAACCCCCATGTTTTGATAAAATAAAGTGATATAAATTAAATATAAACTGATAGTATGCAAAAACTAAAGGAATACATATTCTGAAAATAACTAAGATGGATTTAGATAATATCAAGAATCTGATATAAAATATAAATAAAAAAATTTGATAGATAAGGAAAGTACAGATCTAATCAAATTGATGTAACGTAAATAAAATCTACATGAGTCGATGGCAACCCAAGACTATAGAGGTCTAGTCGACAAAAAATATAGAATATTAGATCGGGAAATATAGAAGACAAATCTGCTACAAGATCGGAATATGGAGAAGGTCATTTGTGGGTCATCGCTAATGGTCTAGGTTGACACCTACTAGATCGTGTGAAAATAACCTACAAAAAATGTGCAAGCTCTTTTTGGTGGAGTGCGGATTTAGATGATAGGTCGGAGTTGATGTCATCGGGACTGGATTGGTGCCGATTGAGAATGGGTCAATGCCGGTTAGATCGGGTCAACACCAACGAGACCGGGTCTATGCCAACTAGATCTTGGGTCGGAGCCGATTGGGGAAAGAAGTGAGAAAGAAGCACAAAAATGTGCAAAAATACCTAAGCTCTCAAAAATTTCCTCTCTTAGGGAGAGGGGGAATATGTCTATTTATAGGGTTGATGATGACCTAAGTGTGTCATCGTTAACTATGCGGAAATTTTCTCCAAAGGGGTTTATTTTTGTGTTTGGTTAGAATTTCAAGTTTTCAAGGATAAGAAAAGTGCTTTAAAGCTTGTAGGCATAAGGAAAGTCGATTATTATGTGTCATGGGTAGTTAGAGGATAATTATAGGTAGGCAAAATCATATAAAAGTGTGGGGATGTAGATTTAGAATACAAGGATCCTAAATGGAAAGTTAGTTAGGGCATAATAGATGTTAATTAATTAATTAATTCAAATTAATTAGTTGATGTTTATTAATAAATATTAAATGTGATTAAAATGTGATGGGCATGGATATTGATTAATAAATTAATTAAGATTAATTAATAAAGGTTAACAAGGTGATGGGATAATAGGTGGGAATTTTATTAAATATTGAAGGGGATGGATTTAATTAAATGAGGACCTAGAAAGGACCATAGAAAAATATGTGCATGTGGAAAGATTAGTTATATATACCAAATTTAGGTGTATACACCCCCTTCATGAAGTTACAGATACCGTAATTGATCCCATCCCATACTAAATTCCATGTGTTTCTTCGTTTCTATGTCTCTCAATGTCATTGAAGATGCCTTCTAGCCTTAATTCTAGTGTCGGGAGAATGCAAGAACAACTCGAACTTTGTTGTCTATAGTAACCTTTTGCAGTATAGTAATCATATACAACATTTTTTGTGACAACTGGTGAGAGTGAGTGTTGTATTCATGGCCATGCTTATCCTATATTGACCCATCATTTAAACATATCAAGAGGAAAAAATAATATATATCCCCCTCTACATTCAGGTTACCCCATATTTCCTCTCGGCTTGGTTCAAGGCGGGACCAAAAGTAGCAAGATGAGGCCATCCTCTTTGCACGTGCCCCTAAATAACATTAAGGCTTTATCCAAAGGAAAGTTTCAGACCCCTCTCTAACTACAAAATGACATACCACATAATCTACCACCTATCCAAGCATTCCCCCTTCCCAAGAGAACACTTTTAGGCCAGCAAGCGGTGTATAATTGAGGACCAACGTGTGGGATCCTTTTGGGTGATTTTACATTTTGATGTGTGACCTGTATGGATTATTTACACATTATAATATTAACTTGAAATGTCACCCCTTGGAGTGTTAGGGAAGGTTGGGAAGGACCTACATTGGTAGACTATCCTTTTTCCATATATTTTTTCTTAGATCTAGTATTGATGAGTCACACCATGACAAGAGGTATGATTCATTCAAAAAAATTGATTTGTTTACTAGTTCAAAATTGAAGTATCACTTGGTGGTGTCTCTTGAGTAACAATATGCTACTAATTTTATTCTATGGGTGCATCTTGAAAGATAGATGCACTTCGCACCATAAATTTTTTGTTTAAAATACCATTGGGGTATGTTACTTGATTGTGTGGAAGATGAAAAAGGAAACACCATTCATATTCTTGCACTAGGTTATTCGAATATGAACTAAGGATTTAGATGAAATAACCATACTTGGATTATATGGTTAAAATTGTCTTGAAGTGGGGACCTAATTCGATTTTATGGGGTAGCCTAGGGTGAAGGTTTATTTAGTTTGTATGGGGACTTTTGGTTGATATTGAGGTTGGTAAGGTCTGAAATTTTGGGCTTGTTGCCTCTTAATGGATACCAACTCATTTCCGAATTTTTTCATTTTTTTGTTACCTCTTGTAACTTAGCCGAGGTACTTGAGGAAGTAGATTCTTGGTTAGGAATTTGATTCCTTGGGGTCATAATGGGAGCTAATTCAAGAGCTTGATGGGAAGTGGGTATCTCAATCTCTAGGAATATAGGCATCAAATGTATATGAACAATTTTTTCCAAAGCATTAATATGGTTATTCTCATCCCTAATCATTATTTCATAAGTATTTAGGAGTTTTATACCCCTTTTGGACTAAATCATGAATAAAATTTCATTATTCAATGTCTTTAAATAATAAAAATGCATATTAGGGTGTAGGTACTACCACTTGAGGAATGTTTTCCCAAGTCCTATAAAATCTAATGTTAAATTTAGTCATTTGTTCATTTGGGGTTGTTTTTGTAGTTGTGAGTTGATATATGAAATACAAATGATTTGATTTGTCCTCAAAATGATTACACGGGGTAGTACCAAGTTCATCCCAATTGTGAAAGGAGGTAGGTCTTAAAATTTTGTACCATTAGAGTACATCTCCTTTAAATAATGAAGCCAAAAATATGACTGCTACATCATATTTAGTAATAAAATCGATTTAAAAACATTATCAACATCTTATATATGGTCAGCTAGGGTAGTATGGTGTTTCACCATTTTCTTTACGTTATTGAGATGAAACAGATAAGGGTTATGGGCTGAGGAGGAATACCTGTTTATGCTAGTCAGTTGATGGTTGTTTACACACATTCTGATTTCTCAATCCAATGTTGACTATGATAGCTTCCTTTTGTCTGCGAGGAACTACCTAAAATACAAAACAAGACAAAAAAAAGAGTTAAATAATATATGATAGTGGATTGCTTAGCGTGTGCTAGATTTGGGAACCGTGATACTCCCTAAATGGTTGTCAATCCACTATTTAAAACAACTTAATACACAATATGATTTAGGTATTTCATTCAAGAAAAATAAGAAAATCTAACATAACATGCTAGGCTATAGTCAAATCTAAAGGGTAGGTAGGTGTCAGGGTGTTGGAACTAGTCAAGGTTAGGTTTTGGGTTATTTGGGTCACTTGGTAGAAGGTAGGTTGGCTCTGTTATTGGCACAGGTGTAAAACATAGAGACCGATGTTGATTGGGTGGAACCGATGATGGTTTAGAAGGGACTGATGACAGTCATGGGTAACCAGTGTCGATAGGGTTGGGGTGAAAGGAATTTAATGAGATCTAATTGTGGGGATTGAATTGAAGCTAAATAGAGATGGAAGAGTGAATAGTGAGGTCTGTAAAGGTCTTAGGTATACTCAGAGGTGTGTAGTAGGTGAGAATGGGTGATTTGGTGGTGTGGGTAGAGGAATGGCTGAGTCTACAAGTAGGTAGAGGATGGGAAATGAACATGCAAAGTATAAACTGATAACAGAAGTAACAAAGGCTATTATACTAAAATAGACTATGCTAGTAGAAGATACACTTACTGTGATGCAGGTTAGATGGCTGAAGGGTGATGGAATTTGATTAGAAAAATGTTGCTTAATGCCATGGTAGTGCTTCCTAGAATTCTTCCATGAGTACAATGCTCCTTAATTTGTCCTGGTGTTGGTTATGGATGCCTGTGGGTGCAAAAAGGTTCTGGTTCTACTTGCATATAGTTCTCTTCTTGTCTCCTTGATCTCAGAATGTGCCAACCCAAAAACAAGGTTGCTAAGGTGAATAAATGGTAACCGATGATGGTTTTGGGTTGACCGGCGTCAATTTCGGGGTGACCAACATCGGTTAAGGTGAGATTCTCTAGGTTTACTAAAAATAACATATCTTGGCAATCATTTCCGCCAAATCTATCTATTCTCCTGGATCAAAGTGGAAGTTTCCTTTTTGTGAGCAGGAATATGGTTAGAGGGATAATAGGCATTGATTTTTAGGGTTGAACTAAGTCTTATCTCATTAAGGTAAGTGGGACCAAATCTAAGTTAGTTATGGAAACATGCCAAGAATAGGTCTAGGGTGAGGTGGCTAGGTGAGGTGTCTAGGTGAGGTGGAGATTAGCTTAATTAAAATAATTAAGTAATGAATATTGTGAGGATGGGTATTAATTTAATTAAGTTAATTAAATTAATATTAATGTGGGGTGGAAGGGGCCATGGTTAGGTGAATATGTTTGATTTGGTTATTCGACGGGAGCCAAGGGGAGTGTGACCCAATTTTGGTGTCTACATTTTTCCCCTTTTTGTTGTGTAGCTTATATTGGTAAGTGACACTGATAAAAATAGGAAATGGTTGTGTTGAGTGCAAGTGAAGGTGTTGTTTCCCAAGCATGGGTGAAGGTAACTCCTCAAACTAGGAACCAATGAGGTGAGAGAAGGAAGTGGTGAGTGGTTTGATAAAATGAGGAGGTGGGTGGTTTGAGAAAATAGGGTTAGGTGTGAAGAAGGTGATGGTCGAGGGTATGGTGATTATAAGAGGTAGGGTGGGTAATTAGGTAGAGCATTCAAACGTATACACACGTTGTGAAATTCCATGAGATACAAGGGTTTCTCAACATAACAAATGTATGTTAGCTAGGGTCATAAAGGTCATCCAAACAAGGGTTGTTGAGGTCCGGTATCTAGGGTAAAGGATATAGTTTGGGAACTCAATGAGGTAAGATGTAAGAATGCATAGGTGTGGTTCCAGTACATCCAAAAGGTCAAAAGGTCAAGGTTTGTTTGGATAAGGGTCATGGCCATAGGCAAGGTAAGGCTATTAGGTTGAGAAAAATAGGTACCATCATCGCAAGATGCAATGAGTGAGGACATGGGAATATCCACATAATCAATGGTTAGGTAGGTAGGTGTGGGTAGGGTAGGTGGAGGTAAAAATGGGTAATGATAATTGTCAATCAATTATGTGCACACACAAATATCGCAACCTAGTATTAGGTCAAAGAGCTTTTAAACTCTACATCGCCTAAGGTCGATCGAGTTATCCAAACAAGTTATTGAGGCCCAAGATCGTGGTAAAGGATATGGTTTCGACACATAATGGAGTAAGATGAAGGAAATTATAGGTGTGTTTTCGGTACATCCAAGAGGTCAAAAGGTCACGATTTGTTTGGATAAGGGTCACGGCCAAAGGAAAGGTAAGGTCATTAGGTCAAACAACACGGGTGACAATGTCACAAGGTATAGTGAGCACATTGGTTCAAATGTCACTAATAGTTTTCCAGTCCAGGCATATAGGTCATGGCATGGGTAAGGCCAAGGTATAGGTAAAAGAACAAGGCCCTAAACACAAATAAGGACAGGTGTAGGTAATGGAGGCTTGTAGGTAGGTTGCAATAAGGGTGGGTAAGGTCAAACGGTGGTGGGATTGGATAATTTGTAGTTAAAATGGGTAAAAATGGGCTATAAGTGAAATGATAGATAACTAACATTGTTTAGGTATAACCATCATCGGTTTAGTAGGCGCAACCTTGACCGATGTTAGTCAAGTTAGGTTGGGTGTATAAGATAAAAATTCCATATTTTATAGAATCATTGTTGTCATGTGTCTTTTGAGAAAAAATAGAGAACTTTTGAATTTTGCACATGTCATGGAGAAAAGGACAAGGTAAGCGTAACCAGATGAGGTGGAGAGTACCATTGGTGAGAAGTTTCAGGGTAGACACGTCCACAAGATCATGGTGGTTGATTTGATTGGGTAGAGCAGAGGATTGGATTTGGTGAGTTGGACATGTCAGAGGCAGGAGAAGGTTCAGGTGGACAATCGATGCAGTAGCCAGATGTGCCCCCTCAGAGACAACATCACGAATAGGTAAGATTCGATCCCATTCCTCATTTATTAGGTATATTTTTTATAGAAATCAGGTTAGGGTAAAACGGGTGTTTTGGGGTTAATTTTGAATTTGGGAAGAAAATGGGTGAAATAGGCATGTAGGAAGGTGTAATTAGGTGAATGAGGATGGGGGAGGGATTGAGGGGGGATTTGGGTAGGAATGGGTGGGTAGTTAGAGAGAAATGGGAAATTTGGAGAGAATTAGGGCAGGGTTTTATGGATTGTCACCCCGATAGTGACTGTATCAATCAAGGGTTGGTGACATCAATGGGAGCTAGCTGGAATTGGTCTGAGATGGGGTGACTGATGTCAATTTTGGGAGACCATGGTTGGTCAATATTAACCGATGTCGGTCATCATTTGGAGGAAATTTGGCCCAAAATGAAGGTTAGTTGGTGGGTGAGATAGGTCAGGAGATAGGAAGGTATAGTTTCTGAAAAGGTTTGGGTAAGGGGATAAATAGGTTTGGTCGAGGGGTGTAAAATTGAGATTGGGGGGAGAGGAAGTCAATAGGGGCGGGGTGGGTAGATAGGCTATGAGATAGGAGAGGTTTTGGTCAAGGGTGGAGTTGAGTATGGTCGGGGTCTAATGATTTTATGGTTTGTTGTATGCAGGCGAGGGACCAGTTATGGATGCGTGATAGGGTACCACCTCTATTACTAGATGTTCAAGGAACGTGACTAATGAGGAGTGGAGGCACATGACCAAGGTGGGTCTGATTGGGATTCGATGTTATAGGTGTATAGCTCATGATCCAATTTTTATGGTCACTCTCATCGATAGATGGGATTCTGTGACCAACACATTCCATTTACCGACAAGTGAGATGATTGTCACCTTGGAGGACATTTACAAGATTCTGTGGCTACCAATAGTAGGGACACAGGTGTATTCTATTTCTTTAGAGGTATCAGAGGAGTTGATGCTGATAGTATTTGGAGAGGGGATGGCAGAGATGAGGTTTCATAACGCCATCTTGAGCTATGGAGAGATGTACACGACCCATCCTAAGGAGATGAGGCTAGTGGTCTTGATTATGGAGGTAGTGTGTTGCTTTTCACTACTCGATGCAGAGGGTGGGAGATTCCCATGAGCACTGATGGGAGTCCTTCATGATATGATGGAGGAGAGGACCTACTTTTCCTAGGCACCAACCTACTTGGTACAACTATACAGGGCCTACAGGAGGCTATGGAGGTTTAGCTTATGCTACACGTTTCTTCTTCATTATTGGGCATATGAGCACATTGTGTGTGTTCATCCGATTAGTTTTCCCCAGCTTGATGCATTTGATCTAGGTATGGTTCGGGTTGGTTATAGGTGGTGGGTTCTGTTGGTGGGGTGCATCGGGGGCTAGGGCTATGCATGATGTAGCCCACTACAGGAAGATACTAGAGGGGTTTTCTGGGGTAGACATCATTTGGAGGTCGTATGTGGGATTCCCATCATACAGGAAGATGGCCATAGAGTTATATGAGCTACAGTTGCTCCAATGGATAGAGGGGCACCATGCAGGAGAGCATGAGATTATTCTTGGTGACATATTCAAACAACAGTTTGGGTTGCCATAGGATATACCTCCACCATTCCCACAATACAGGAGGGATGACATGGAGAGGCCTATGCCTCTACCATAGCCAACAGTGCCTACAGGATAGGAGGAGAAATTGGTAGACATGTGGATTGATGATGCCAAAGTTATAGATAGGTACAGACAGTGGTGGGTAGCACGACTGTGATCAGTACCACCGAGGCCATGGTAGCCGGACTTGGCCACCATCATAGTTTAGAGAGATACCCTATAGGGGTAGGTGGTGAATCTGGTCACACAGTTGGGGATAGTGCAAGGACAACTAATAGGATCAGAGGCACATGTTACCACATTACAGGCACATGTGACAGGGCTACAGGGCTAGTTGGCCACTACACAGGCACAGATTGAGGCTCTATAGGCCTAGGTACAGGCACAAGGACCCCCACAATCTTAGGGATAGGGGGCTAGTTTATAGATAGGGGTAGGACGGGGTCCCTCAAGATAGGAACATGCATAGGGAAATGATCCTCATTACAGGTGATTACAGGATAGGGTCCTAAGAGACAGTACAGAGGCCAAGACCGATGACACCTCTCTATCGGATCGTACTAAAGGTTTGGTTCAGGGATGCCTTGGGTGAGGCATGATACTATCAGGACCATTTGATGGCTGCAAGGATAGACATCCCATCCTATGTAGAGTATAGATCACAACAGGCCATGACTGAGAGGACCAGGTCTCATACACACATTGTATAGAGTACGAGGAGCCAGTGATCCCGAGATAGGGTCGGGGTGAGATTACCGGTGCATGGATGCCAGCTCCGGGTGAGGTACCATCAAAGGGAGAATCAAGGTGAGGTGGAGAGAGGTTGGCAGGGCACCCCACTAGAGGGGAGATGGAGGAGATTGATGAGACAAGGATGGATATCAGGTGGGGTGACGATTAGTCACCATTTATGATCAGTGTATCCATGTTTTTGACACATTTTTGATATATATATATAAAGGGAAAATCAAGGTGAGGTAGAGAGAGGTTGGCAGGTGGTACCCCACGAGAAGGGAGATAGAGGAGACTGATGAGACAAGGATGGATATCAGGTGGGGTGATGATTAGTCACCATTTATGATCAGTGTATCCATGTTTTTGACACATTTTATATATATATATATATTCTGCATGACGAAGATAGTGATGATGTACATGAGAGTTTTGTTTTGAGATTTTTTTCATATACTGGCCTACGTGCCGAAGATGGTGAGGATGTGTATGAGAGTTGTTAAGATACCTGCATTTATTTGTATCCATGTACACATGTATTTATATATAGACTTTCCGATTTATAGATGATGGTATGTATAGTATGGATGGTGTATTTTCTTTTAATTTCTATTATTATGTGTGTATGTGATGGAAACTAGGTGGATTAGGCATGAGAATTTCAGGTGTGTCTTCCTTGCTCTAGAGCATCTCTATAAATAGGTTTAGCACCCACTATCATGCCTTCCTCCAAGAGTAGATTAGATGCCAAGTGTTTAGGTGGTCCTCCAATGGAGCATGTTAATCCTGTTCCGAGCTCTCCATTTCCTGCAATGATGTCTTTCAGAACCATGTTGCGTGGAATATTCTTTCCTTGAACACCAAGTCTCTAAGTTGGCACCTTATCCACTCAACATGCCTAGTCGGGTCATGTTTTTCCTCAAGTGCCTCTAGAATGCCAAATATGGATAATTCCATAGATCCTTTATCATGCCTTGTACGCACACCCTAGTTTCTCCTAAAACCCTTTTTCTTCTTAGCCTCGCATGTGAATATACCTTTTGGCACTCAGCCAATATTTTGAGTTCTAATAAGGCCTAATATATTACAAAGTGAAAATGTATCCTGAATCCCAATAGAGGACACATGTCGGTGTTTTAAGAAAGGTTAATAGGCAGGTGTTTGGGTAAAACTTGCAATTCCACACCCATTCGAGGAAATAAACAAAAGTTCAAATAAACCCCACTGACTCCACCTTGCTCTTAAAATAGAAACAAGTGGTAGCTTCTCGGCCAAATTTAGAGAGTAGGTGGTCAGGTCAAAATTATATTTTGGCACTAATTCAAATAAATATATAGAACTATAAGTAGCCTCCCGACCTGTAATTTCCTTGATTAAGCCATGTGGATGACTCATTTTTAAATGGATAAAGCAGATTCAAGGGTCAAGAGTTAAAAACAATGTGGTTTATCTTACATATTTAGTTATGGATTTGATTTATATGTCTCTTCATGCTAACTCCTTGAAAAAAATTCCATAAAAGAGGGACCATGTACCCTTGCGCACCGGGTGAGCGCTCGGGTTTATCTAAGTGATGTGTCAAAACACCTTGGGTTGTTCTTGGTAATATAAAAGACTACAATAGTGTATGATAAATAACTCTAAAATGTGTATAGATAATGTTGAGGAGAGATAACGCATGTGTTGTGTGTATGATATTATGGCAGGCATAATTCTAAAAAGAAAACTATAAACGGGGTGTAAATTAGAATAGAAACACTCAAGATATGATGAAAAGCATGTGGCGTGTATTAGTCAAGGAAACAATCACAAAATAATGATTATAGTAAAATGGGTAGGTAACAGTAACTATAAATAGTAAGATAAAAAAGTGATTAGTCACCTCATTTTTCTTTTACGCAAATGAGATTGAGCTCTAAGTGTGGAAATATACCACTACTGAGAGCAACACATCCTAGCTGATTCAATATGGTAGCAACTATCATAAACTAACGTATGACGACATAGTTGGCAAGTGTAGAGTTTTTTTGAAAAATGTGTGTATGGTAGTCATGTTTAGTGACTTTTTGCAAAATTGTGATATTGACTTTTCTTGGCATTTTAGACTTGGACAACAGCAATGAAGGTGCTAGTGGCGTTTGGGATAGAAGCACATAGACCTAGGCATTTGTGTCCTACTCTTGAATGCCTCAGTCATAATTCTAGACACCATAGTCTAGAGAGTGTGTATTCAATCCAAAGTGGTGAAATGTGATTTTTAAGTGTGTAGTAATGTTGTAAGTGATTTTATATGGGTTTGTATAGTGTTATAACCTTGTGTTTGGTGTTGTTTTTTATGTGTAAACGAATATCCACTTGATGGAGTACCACATTTGTTTTCACTTGGTACATTGCTTGGGCTAGGTTTTTTAGATGATGATTGGGAGGCTATGGACCATTTTGACCTATGACACATAGCCCAAATGGGGGATGCACCCCATAATATACCTACATTGATAGCCTTAGTCGAGAGGTGGTGTGCGGATACTTGTACTTTTTGGTTACCTACGGGTGATATGAAAGTCACATTGGAGGATGTGTATCACATACTATGATTACCGTTATTGGGGAGAGAGTACATGTCATGCCATTAGAGGATATGGAGAGACAAATGTGAGCTCTTTGGATGATTTTTTGGGGACTCGGTACCCACCCAAACCAATATTAATTTGGATGATATTTTTAGGTCTGCGGTTGTCTGTGCGCTTGTGAAAGTTCATAGTCATGGCTATTGCTTCATCTATCACTATAGAGGGAAGAGGTGTGGGAATCTTGTATAATATGTACAATATTTTCTGACGTATAGAGGAGGATAGTACAAGATATGCATGGGAATAGTGTGTGTTGGCCCACATGTATAGAGATTTTTATAGATTTAATCAAGAGGAGTATGAAGGTGAGATAAGAGATGCTACATTATTACATGTGTGGGCCTATGAGCATATAGTAGTGTTGAGGATAGTTGGTGGTCTATGAGTAGAGTGGGCTAGGCAAGGAGAAATATTTTGTTAATTAGTGGGAAATTTGAGATACAAAGGCATTAGTGGTCTTGGGATTATTTTCCCAGCCTGGATCAAGCAATTTTCAGCTCTTATGGCAATATCATAGGCATCGGGTAATGTTTCTCCACCCATTGACTGAATCATGACCGCAACATCATTGTTCAAATCCCTTAAGTAGTAAAAAAATGCATTAGTTGGGGAAGGTTTTATCAATACTAGGATCATGTTCCAAGTTTTTGAAATTGTTAGTTGAAATATCCCATGAACTCTTGAGGATCTCTCCAGTTAATTGTTCCATAAGTGACAAATAATCACTCTTATCCTTGAACTGTTTGTAAAGCTTCTCTCCTAACTCATCCCAGTTGCATATGATACCAACCTCTAACCCATGAAACCATTGAAGTTTTTTTCCCTTAAAGGAAATAGCAAGAAGTCGACTGCAACATTGTCCTCAGTGACATTATGAACTACACATATGCTAGCCACATCTTGAATGTGTTCTATGGGAGTGATACTTGTTTCCCTTATGTAGAAAGGTAAAATATTGAGTGCAACTATGGATATAACATCACGTTGAGATAGTGCAAGAGGACTGCCACCATTAAAATTAGGGAAAGCTTGAGCTCGTATTGCTGCCATAGTGGCAAGTGGTTGATTTTCTCTTGGTGGAGGGAACCTTCCAAAAGGAGGTGTAGAATGACCTCTACAAGATGACGACAAAGCTTCACCTTTTCTTCTCCTCGAGAGGAGATAAAGACAATTCAATATACCATTGACCTCCTTTCTTTTAAAAATATATTGTCTAAATTCTTCACATAAGTTAACACATTAAATCTCAAAATCTAGAGATGTAGAGTCGCTAGGTACCTTGATTTATGTAAATGTTAAGAAGAGTACCAACTCTTAGTCTCCCACTGGGCATGCCAAAAATTGTTTTCATTTGGATCACACACCTATTGAATCTTTAAGTGATCCAATGCAACATGGGAACATCCCAAGGTGTGGGACCTTGGTACCTTGGGATGAACCTCCGATAAGGCCAAATTTCTATCTAAACCTGGTGTATTTGATTTAAGATCAAGATGCAGGGCTACTGATACTTGAAATAAAACTAATCTAATTATTCTCGGGAATAAGGAAAAGAGATTAACTAAAATATATAAAAGTGGTGATGCACCAAGAGTAAATAGAATAAGAAGATATAATTCATATGCACAGAGTAATATATCAGAACAATATATAACATGCACATCTCCTAATAATATTTTTAATCACTGAATTAACTAGGTACAAAATTGTAATAATAGAAGGGATTCAAGATTTTCCACAAATAAAACAAAAAAATTAATACCAAAAATCACAGATAATTTAAGGAAGATAATTGATTTAAAGGAAATATAATTCACCACATATAAGAAATTAAAGCATTCACAAGTATTAAACAAATTATCAAATTACACAATACACCAAGTATTCGAAGGAAAAATAGTGTTTTGAATATATCAAATTATTAAAGCTTATTCTTGGACTCTTCAAAATTATAGGCAACCTTCACAATAATATCTAAAAGTTTTGTTTAAAACATAATGCATCCTCCTATATATAGACTAAGATGATTGAGAAATTATAGATCTTCCCTTAACTACTTCTTACTAAAAATAGAATGCATTAATACTTAGGGAACAACCTCCCATGAAAATAGAAAAAAATGTCGCATGGTTTGACCTAGTCATCCCGACAACTTCCAATAGTTCTAAATCTTGGAGGCTATTCAACAATGGTTATCAAGCCTAACTTGGATTGACAACACTTCCTTCCTTTTCTGGTTCCTCTTTCTTCTCTTCTTCCTCATCTAACTTGTGCCTAAAATAGAGAAATATCTTGATAAATCCCTAGATTTCTTCATCATCAAGTCCACATGTGTAATGATCAGAATTTTGTTGACTCGGTTTCCCTTACTACTTTAGCTTGGAAATTTTTTGTTTTGTTTATCACTTTCTTGACGACTCATGAAGTTTTGGTAAGATACCAACTCTGTAAATAGAGTCAAGACTAAAAGACTTCATTACATCATCATCCTGATTTACCAAACTCTTAAAATGAGAAATAATCTGATCAATTGGAAGAACATCAACATTTTTGTCTAGGAATTTACAATTTATATTGTCGAATTCTTCCATAATGTCATTCAAACCATCCATTGCTTCAACTCATTTCTCTTCCAATTTTGACATGATCTCTTGCAATATCCAAACTCTAAATTCCATTTCTTCCTTAAATTCAAAAGGTTTTGAAACATCATCTATAACACCCTCCTTCATAAGAAGGTTTTTTCTAACACTTTGAAATTTTTTTGCAATGGTTCGAGGGAAAGGTCTAAGTTATCACTCTCCTCAGTAAGGAGTTCATTCATCTTCAAGATGACATATTTTTCAACATACAATTCACTATAAAAATCAATAGTAGATTTAATCAATGGGTCTTCCTCTTAAACTAGGTTTTCTATCTAATTCCCTACTTCTCTTCTTTTTGGTCTAGTATTTTCTACCATAGAAAATATGTATCATCTAATCTCGGAGGAATAGTGAGAGCGTTAATAGTCCGGACAAGATACGTCATCTTAGTTAATAGAGTAGTTAGCTGCTCAACCTTTCCCTTAAATTCATCCTTGGTTTCTTTATCTTTATCATATTTCTCCAAGTAAATTTCCTAGGGCCACCTAAACATCTTGCTTTCAACATTCATGGGTGGATTTTATGAGCTAAAACATGGAAACCTAATAATTGACTGTTGTGATTTTTTCTCTAGTTTTTCCTGAAGATGGAGTAGATATCTACATGAATTTTTACCCCATTTGATCAATCGATAAGTTAGAAACAAATCTTTGTTGCTTAGTTTTCCTTTAGGGAGTCAGATCTAAAGCATTCAAATAGAAAACATCAATAATAGGAACTTTCTTCTTCTATTTTGGTGTTTTCCTATGTAACCACATAGGAATAGAAGAAGATGACTCAAACAACAATATTGACTTTGTTACAATAGTACTTGGGGTAGCTGATATGACTAGGAACTAGTCAAAGTCATGGAAAGTGACAAGGATATGGTGATAATGGAATGCAGAGTGGAAAGGATGACCTCAGGTGTGGGTGAAATCTCTCCAGTTGAAAGAGTTGGAAGGGAAGAGAAAACATGGGCCATAGAGGGAGATGTGGTGAGATGTAGGAGAAGTGGGAATAGAGGAAATAGAAGACATAGTCAAAGGAAGAGTGATAGATGGAGGGGAAAGAGGAATTGATGATGGTGAGGATGGAAAATATGAGGAGAGGGGTAACTACGACACTTGAGGAATTTGAGGGGAAACACTTAGGTCAATGAACTCAGTTGATTACACTTTGGGAGATGTAGCTCCCTTTTTAGAAACTCCAGAAGAGGATCTTGAACCTCCAACAATTAAATGAATCTTACAAGGTGTTGAGATAGGTTTTAGAGTCAACCTCTTCCCTTTTGATGGAGTGGCATGGCCCAATGTTGAATGTGCTTGTACAGATTTTGTGGTCGGTTTCTACGATACTTTGGGCATAATTTCCAAAGTTGAAACAATTGGTAGGTCTGATTTAGAATGGGACCCACCCTTTCCTTTGTGTTTCTACATTCCTCAACTAACCAATCAATCCAAGGTAAAGGCTGATTCATGACATTGTTTTGATCATAAGAAAGATCTAAAACTTGATTTTCATCTTGTAGGCCCTCGGTGATAACTGCATTCGATATTGGGTTACTTATTTAATGGTTAACATTTCAAACTCTCTTTCCCTTATTGCATTCTCATCTCAGTAGTGGATCCAAATGTCCTCCAATTGAGGTATGTGAATACTAGTTGATCTTGTTTTCCCAAACTTGTCCTAGTAGTCAAAGTTAGTGCATGGGTGGAATGTTTTCAGAGTCATCTATGACATCTCCCCCTCAATATTTTTAGCTTTATATGTATAAGCGAATGTGTATCTACCTATATTAATGGGAAATAAAACCACCGATTTATGTCAATTGTTTTGGATCTTGTGATAACTCAACAATTGATGAACCAATTCCATTAGAACCCACTTTTCCATTGGGAATCTTGGCAACTTGACAGGAGAACCTATAAATCTAGGAAATCTGATGTATGTGAATTTTGGGAGCTATAGATAGATACCTCTCCACTCCCACACTTCATTCCAATATTCATTAGATATCCTTGATTGTATAAATATTTCTCAAAGAAGTATAGAAGATCTGCGAAGACGACATGATTTACTCTCGAAAATTCTTGGGATCCTCTTCTATTGTGAGTTGGGGATAATAATCATATATTTGAACCATGTTCCTAGATACTTTTAGGTTTAAACCCAAATAGTGTCTCATGCCTACCATTTCATACACCGGGTAGGATGCCGTGAAGAATTTTTTTGAGGTTAACACATCTCCTAGTTGAAAACAGATGTTACTACTTATGTGTTCACCCCACCGAATAAGGTCCTTGTTTCTTTTGATTGTGGCAATGTAAAGGTACATCCACTCTTGGAATTCCCTAGAGGAAGGGAGACTCATAACCCTACTTAGTAATGTAATAATATCATTCACTTCTTAAATGAAATTAGACCAAGGAATTGTCTTAGGGAATCTAGACAATGAACTTTTAGTTTTGGCCAAGTAGCTCTTGTTGATGACCCTTGTCCAATTTTCAATCTCTGTAATCCAATGCTCTAAATTTGACTCTATGGTGATAGTGGGATATTCTTCTACATCGAGGGTATTTATGAGGTCCTCAAAGAAGTCACTATCTACCCTGATCACCATTGTTCCATCATCATCCTTTATGGTAAATAATTTTTTTGTCAAAGCGAGAGGTCGCAAGAAGCACAAATTCAAGACATTAGATAGACTGGGGAAATATAACCATAAGGGGAATTTCACTATCATAAATAGATTACATCCATGGTTTATTGTTTGGGGCCTTCACCCTTCCCTAGAATTCAGTCATATCAATATGGCCCAAGTCTTTATCCCCAATATTCTCTACATCGGATGAAATTCTTGTAGGGGTGCTACTTCTTGATAGCCATATTTTATCTTTTCCTTCCCTTTGGATGAAGAACCAAACATTTTCCCCTGCTAAAAACTTAAAACTAAGAATTTAAGGAAAAAGTGAATGCCTACAAAAACCCCCGTAAAACTAACCTAGAATTCCAAGTTCCCAAAGTCCAAGTTCGAAATCAGAACTTATACCTTGATTAATAGCTTCAAAATTCCAAAGTGATAGGCTTCCAAAACCCAAATCTCCATAATACAAAAACCTTCAAAACCTAAAACCCTCGAAGCTCCAAAATTCTAAAGTTCTGAAAACTCAAACTTCCAAAGCCTAAAGAATGAAATCCCTGAAACTCAAATCTCTGAAGTGTGAGCACCTAATCCACCGATATGTGAAAAATTAAACCTCAAAAAAACTAAAGAGGCTATAGTTCCAAAATTATAACTCTCGAAAAGAAAACTTGGAGCATTAGGCCTGTGATGAAACCTTGAAACTCGAAATACGGAATCCCAAACCTTGAAACTCCTTGTTAACAAAAATATACTCTTCTTTCATGTTGATAAACTATCTCGAGTTTCATAATTAAAAAGAAACAAAAAAATAAGAAAAGAGAAGTGTGGCTTTAATTTTTAACAACCTAGGAGGAATGTAGAGAAATGGGGTAAGTGCACCAAGTTGGGGGACAATTAAGTGGACATCAAATCCTGAATTTTATATTAAAAACAACAAAACATCAAATTTAGTCTTCACGTGGACTTGAACCATGCTAAAAATTCATAAATATGTCATAAAAATGGTACCATCGCATAGGGAGACTGTTAGCTTTTTAGAAATATTTATTTTAAAGTGAATAGGATAAATATCATTTTATAATTTTTTACCGATAGTAGGTCTTTAAGACACTTTTTCCCGTGAATGTTTATGTCTATGTTTAAGACTAAAATTTTTGTTTCACTTATCGAATGTGATAAAACCTATACCATCCCAACCATGGTGAATACATGTTAAAAAAAAAATTATTTGATTTCAATAGTTTTTGATGAAGATATGGCGGGAAAATGGAAAGTTCTTTGTTTTCTTTATGTTTTCATACCACTTTCATGGAAAAAATCATAAAAAATAAAATATTGCTCAAAAAAATAAAAATAAAATCCGTCCCAAGATAGATAGCAACATCTAAATTCTCACCAAAGGAGAAAAATATATATCAATTTTTGGTCATCCAAATCATCGGCAAATGGACTACAATATTATAGGCATTTTTTAATAAAAGTACCAAGTCATTAAATTTTGAGTGTTTAATATAGTTAATCTTGTCCATTTTTTTTTTTAAAAATAGTATTTTAGAAACTAGATTTTGGATGCTACGATTCATATTAAGATAATTTTTCTAATTTTGAGTGCATGCATTGCTAATAATCCCTACAAGTTGAGATTTTGTTGTTATTTGCAATATGACGTCCACTTATGACCCCTTTTTGTCCCCAACTTGTCGCACTTACCCAACGAAGGATATGAGAAGAAGTAAAACATAGAACATGAGCCCCAAAAATGGAAAACAAAATTAACTTACAAAAATTACCCAAAATAGTGAGAAAATAATGAAAATAATGCTCCAAAAATCACCTTATGGGAAGCGGTTGGCATTCAAAGATTGTCGGTGTGTGTCGTTGTACTTAATATGTCTAGTACAAATGAGAAGTAAGAACTCGCATATTTATAGGATGGTAAAAATTAATTATTATAAGTCAAAACATGTGAGGTGGTTGGGACATGCAATCTAAGCTCCGAAGTCTAAAATTCTAAAGTTCTGAAATGGTAGAAAGGGGGTTTCTAAAATTGGGATTAGACGTGCAAAAAAAATGTAACTTGCACTTCAGACTTTTAAGTCCAAAATAATGGTGTAGAATAAGACTTCAAAACTCGGGAAAGAAACTACGTGAAAAAAAAACCTGCAATTCCAACTTCCGGTTCCAAATTCTGATGGGATAGGACTTAGAAATTTAGAAATCAATGCTCATTTTACATGCAAAATATAGGTCAACTTCCGAAATCCAAAATCTAGTGAAAATGATGCTAAGGAAATTTTTAACAAAATCTTTGAAAAAATATAAGGAATGATAAAGGACAAAATTTTAAAGAAAATTTCAAAATACCTTCCAGTAAGTGTAAATTTTAAAGTTAAACAATTCTCCTTGTGCCTACTCACAGTATTAACCTTCATGTTTCTAATTTCTCTCCTTCACCCCTCATCGTTGTAATTTCCTCCCTTGTATCCGATACAAACACTTTGTCACAGGTTCAATGGAGTGTTCTTGTGTGATCCCATAAATTTTTGGCCAACCCACAACATTTAGATAGAAATATATTAGTTTACATTCAATAATGGGAGTTGTACCATTCAATGTAGAGGAGCATAGCCCCATGAGCATGAGTGGAAACACCTTATTTTCCATATTGAAAATTTTTCTCACCAATAGTTTTTATGAATTTGTTGTGCTAAGATATTCCCTTGTGCACCCAAAAAGATCTTTGTAAAATACAAAAAATAAGGAAAAAAAAAAAAAAAGAGAGAGAAAGGTACTTGAATGGTCAAAAACTTTTCCCGAGCACTTGAGAAAACCTGGTTGAAAGAAGATATACAAGATTGAACAAATTGATAGGAATCATTGATCCTTATTTTAAATCTTTCTAAAATCAAGAGTGGGTTAGAGATAACTCATAATAATTCTCTCAAGCTCCATCCCCTTCTAATTCATCAAGTGGTACCCATGGTAACCCTATTCAAACTCCTACTAACACTCCTACAAATTTTCCTATCTTTCACCCACCTTTAAATTTTGAAGTCCCAAGAGAAGAAGAAGAAACAGAGGAGGAATAAATGGTAGCACAAGAACTTGTAGCATGGGGACATAACATTTTTCCATTGGCTTTAGCCCCACAACTTCATGAACATCCACAAGGATCAAGAAATAAGTTTCCAAAGTTCTATTTAGATGAAAATTAATGTCCCGATGATGACATCATAGCATTTATCATAATTTGTGGAATCCTTGGAGTTGAACATGAAGATTTTGTTGTGTGGTTATTCATGGAAACTTTTTAAGATACAAATTTAGATTGGTTCTACTACTTTCCATTATGCTCGAGTATACAACTGGGGTGATATCAAAAACTATTTCTTAGAGAGGTTAAAGATCGCTGAATATTTGCATGCCCTCCTTACTCAACACGCTCAAATGAAGAAAGAGCCGCAAGAGAACATGAGAGAATTTGTAGAAAAATTAAACAAGTTGATCAACATGATTCCCACCATTTCTCTTCCCACTATAGCTAATATGAATATGTTCTTTGTGAATTCCCAATTTCTTGAAGTAAGCATCATCTTGTAGAGTTCAACCATGATATTTGGAAAATTCTCAAGAAATTACCGTCAAAGTGGAAGATGACCTCATCTTATTGGATAAGTTACTGAGAATCCTTTCGTAAAAGATAAAACCCAAATTTACAAAGATAAGATAACTGATTTGATGTTACAAGTCTTGACAAATGTTTTAACAATGTTGAAAAAAGGGGTTTCTCAAGTAAACACCTCATCTAAACCAAAATAGAAATCAGATTGTTGGAGTTCCCAAAGGCTTATCTTGGAGGCTCCACTAGTCAATACAATGTGTAATTGAAATGAAGATGATGAATAATAAAATTTTGAATCAAAATTTTAAGATTAAGGAGAAAGAGAACATGCTCGGATTGGTTTATGTGAATGTAAACTTGATGATGAAGAACACACATATAGTTACTCATATGTGGAGATCAATCGATCTCAAAAGGAGAAAGAAGGATCTTATTCCAATTCAAAATCTAGGAAATTGAATCCTCAAATGATGACTCTAAGAAAAAAATGAACCATTAACATTCAACCATGCATTAATGTGAAATTAACACCACGAAACAATCAACCATCCATTAATGTGAAATTAACACCATGAAACAATCAACCATATAAGCAAAACCAAGAGAGTAAAAAACAACATAAGATATAAGTGGGAGATCATCAAGGGAATAAAAACCACAAAAATCTACTTATATAACAAAAATCAAATAAATTTAGTGAAGAAACAACTTCACCAGGGGTACCAACCACTAGTTTAGTAGAGCACCAACCCTACAAGGTGTACCGACCCCTAATTTAGTAAAGCACCAATTCCACAATGAGGATACAACCCTATAAGATGATCAAGAACCAACTCAACCACATTTGGGACGAAGATATTTTCTGTATTTTTTCTTCCACAAATAATGGATATCACTTATTGAGCTCACACACCTTCAAAACCTCTTCAAACCCTTTTTCTTCTAACTTACTTTATCTTGGAATTTCATGCCCTGATTTTATCACAAAAATTACACACAATATATCTAACTCTCCTCATACTTTTTCACACTCTCTCATCTCTAATTCCATTTCCTTTCTCTACTCTCTCTTTCTCTCTCAATAAATGCACACTTTTCACTCTTAATTCACTAACTAAAATTTAAACCAAACATGCAATTTTATATGCATTTAAACTCAAAAACATAACACAAGTCATTCCATACCAAGGATTGTACCTAATAGAACTTAAAAATATAATTAAAAAATCATAAAAACTCTTAGTATGAACCCATATAGGTCATCCATACACCAAGACAACCAAAAAATCCAAAACATGCTAAAAAATCCATCACCTGGCTCATCAAAGACCTCCAAACTCATCACCATTATTATTATGGATTCCAAAGTCCTATAACATTTCAAATAAATAATAAAAACATCATCCATTCTCATAAATTACCTTTAACCAATAATTTTATTCATAACTCTATCAAGTAGGACCATTTCCTTCACAAAACAGTTTCTTCCAGGAACTAGACTTTGCCAAACAAGATCAAGATCACACCATAACACCTTAACTATGCCATGTAAACACTAATTGGAAATCCAGTGACCTTAAAAACAAATCCATTCTTAATATACCTCATGAAACATCCATAAATGAAAACCACACTACTTTTTCTCTTTACCAAATTGAACTGCCTAGAAAGTAATTTTGGAAACTTAACTTGTTTGCACCCTTATCACTTTCAATACTTCTAAAAGAATTTAATAGGAAAAAAATTCACCCCTCTTCACTTTAAAATAAATATCAAGCATCAAATAAACACAAATAAGAGTCTTCCACATTAATTTTCTTGGCCTAAGCAATCGTCCGAAATAGTCAAACTTGATCTTCAAAAAATGAGCTAATTCACCTATCA
This sequence comes from Taxus wallichiana var. yunnanensis, assembly GCA_018340775.1. Classification (NCBI taxonomy): domain Eukaryota; kingdom Viridiplantae; phylum Streptophyta; class Pinopsida; order Cupressales; family Taxaceae; genus Taxus; species Taxus wallichiana. The sequence continues at coordinate 226,931,851 of CM031242.1, forward strand.
AAACACTCATCAAGATACAAACCATACATCATTGGAAATATATATTAATATTATTTCCAAAACATATTACATTTCCTGCCAACTCCAACCTGGAAGGCCATCAACTCGGTCAATAAATGCACTACTCAAAAATTGCAATTTTAGGCCCAGAGATAGGTCTTCATAAAAGGGAACACTTTTCCCTCTAGGAATTCAACCATGATCTAAAAATATATTTGACATCTATTACATTTCCTATGATCTAATCAATTTTGATTTATTTATCGGGTTCAATGGAATACTTTTCCACAAACTACAAAATATTATGAAACTTTCTTATTTTAGTGGTGTCCACATATTGTCACAAGCTTTATCATACCTTTATGAAAATATGGAGGAGTCCTATAAAACATAAAATAATCACATTACAAAAACATTCCTTTCTAGGTAACCACTAGTAAATTTTCCTCCATCACTCTTGACCTAGGGTTTTAAATCCATAAAACGTTGTTTACCTTCTTAACATTCATTCATAAAAACATGACAATGAAACCACTCCATTATTTTTATAAAATTATATTATCTCAATGGAAAACAATTCATTAAATGCTTTGGTTCCCTCGCAAAGAACATAATTCACAATAAGCATTAGCAATTGCTACTCGAGATGGAAAATACATTCTCAAACACCTTGTTTTGCCTAAAACATCACAACTTACAAATTTATTTGCATAATAAATTTTAAATTTTTCTCACACCTCTAAGACACCCCTATGCACCATATCGAATCATCATGTTATCTCAAATATTTTTTCATCTTCATATCCCATCTCATTTACATGACTAGCCCTTAGGGTTTTGCATGGTTAAGCTAAGTCATAGTAGAAAAACCTAATACCTCATCATAAAATAACTCTAAAAGTCCCTAACACACTTTATAAAACATTTCTCACACCCCATAATGCATCCATGATATCACATGGCTCTTAAACTAAATCACATGCTTCATTTGGCCTCGATGTACCTAGACTAGGTATAAATGAACACCTGTAACTGATTCTTCCACATGTTCTTGCATTCTGAAACTTATGTGAGTGTTTAAAAATCTCTTATAATTATCTCACTGCTTATACCATATTCCTCTAGTCACCATACAACTCTAGTCTCCTTTCGATATCACCTAGGCTAGTTAGGTCACTTATTAGGCTTGTTAGACAAGGCCATTCTCAACTTTTCCACTAATGTAACCATGAAACAACATGAATAACAATTTCATCATCACACCAAGAATATACTAACACTTCTCCATCATTCTCTATGTCATTAATGATATTTTACATCAATGACAACACCTAAACTCATACATGCCAACATTTTTTTCCCTTGTCCTTTTATCAATCTTGAGTGGGAGAAATATAGGATGTCACTCAAGGCCAAAGAGGTGATCACCAATTATAGATGTTATTTCATCTAATTATGATTCTTCACATACATAAATATAAGTAGTTTCTAAGTCACACTATATATGTTACCTAGGTATTTGGATGATAAGTGGGAATTACTTGAATTATCAACACAACTTTTAGATGTCCATGAATTCATTTCCGGGAAATATAAAACAAATGTTATGTTACCAATTACTATTGGGAGATATGCATTCCCCACAATGGTCAAATATATACTCCTTGAAGATGAGATGAATGGAGTTATCATGTAGAATTTTCAGTCTAGACCTAATTATGATATCAAATAGATAGTGCAAGGTTCCATAGGTAATACATATGAGCATGAGCCTCATTATGAGGACTATTGGATGTACTATAGAGATGAAGAAGAGGTGATACTCAGGGATTTTTATATAATGAACCTCTCCTAGATCATTTATTAAAGAGTAACATTTCTCATTGAGGGTTTGGTAGATAATAAATGTCTAGTGAAATGGTACTATACAGAAAATAATGTTGGATCCTAACAAATTCCACCTCTTTATTATACTAAGTAAGAGTTGATATATTTATATGAAAGGAAAACCCATGTAATTAGAATGAATCTTTGTTGACTTCTAAGAAAAGGAATTGACTGATCCCTATAAGAAACTACAATTTTAAAGGAATATAGAGCCACTTGTACACTTAAGGATGATATTCCACCTTTGATGAAGAGAGTATCATTTTTGAATCCATTTAAAGGAAAATCTCCATATATTTCGATAATAGGAAAAACCAAAAAGAATTGGACAAGTTGAGTTTTTTCGCAAGAAAAATGGGCAACTCGAGTTGTCTAAGTTGTGAGAAAATTTTGAGGACATGTTGAGAAAAGTAATTAAGGATTACCTTATCACTTAAGCCACTCCAATCCAAGTTGTGTCACTTAATACTTCAGCTATCCGTTCTAGGTAACCCAGCATGAAGTTTTCCTCCAACACTCTTAACCTAAGGTTTCAAATCCATAAAACGTTGTTTACATTCTTAACATTTGTTCATAAAAACCTGATAATGAAACCACTCCATTGTTTTTTTATATAGTCTTATCTCAATGGAAAAAAATCCATTAAATCTTGGGTCCCATGGAAAGCACATGATTCAAAAAAATCATTAGAAGTTAATACTCGAATTGGAAAATGCATTCTCAAACACCTTGTTTTGCTTAAAACATCACATCTTACAAATTTATCTTCATACTAACTTGAAATATTTATCACACCTCTAAGAAACCCATATTAACCATATTCAATCATCATGTTATCTCAAATATTTCTTCATCTTCGTATCCCATCTCATTTACATGGCTAGCACTTAAGGTTTTGCATGGCTAAGCAAGGTCATAGTAGAATAACCTCATACCTCATCATGAAACAAATCTAAAATTCCCTAACACACTTGAGAAAACATGTCTCACACTCCTACATGCATCCATGATATCACATGACTCTCAAACTGAATCACATGCTTCATTTTACCTCGATGTACCTAGACTACATCTAGATAAACACGTGTAATCGACTCTTCAACATGTTCATGCACTCAGTAACTTATGTGAGTGTTTAAAACCTCTCCAATAATTATCACAATGCTTATACCATGTTCCTCTTGTCACTAAATATCTCTATTCTCCATGCTCTATCACCTAGGCTAGCTAGGTCGCCAATTAGGCTTATTAGACCAGGCTATTCTCACCTTTTTCACCGATGTAACCATGAAACAACATGAATACTATGTAAAAATCACATTAAGCATATTTTAACACTTATGTGTCATTATCTATGTCATGAATGAGATTTTACATCAATGACAACACCTAAACTCATACATGCCAACATTATTTTCCATTGCCCTTTATTTATTCAATCTTGAGTGGGAGAAATATAGGATGTCACTCAAGGCCAAAGAGGTTATCACCAATTACAGATGTTATTTTATCCAATTGAGATTCTTCACATACATCGGGATAAGTAATTTCTAAGGCACACCATATATGTTACCCATGTACTTGCATGATAAGTGGGCATTACTTTAATTATCAACACAACTTGTAGATGTCCATGAGTTCATTACGGGAAGCATAAAACCAATTTTATGTTACCAATTACTATTGGGGGATATGAATGCCCCACAATGGTCAAATATAGACTCCTTGAAGATGAGATACATGGATTTATCATGCTGAATTTTTAGTCTAGGCCCAATTATCATATCAAATGGATAGTGCAAGGTTCCATGGGAAATACATATGAACATGAGCCTCATTATGAGGACTATTGAATTTACTATATAAATTAATAAGAGGTGATACTCGTGGATTATTTAATAATGACCCTCTCCCCGAGATCATTTATTCAATAGTTACAGTTGTCCTAGAGGGTTTGGTAGATGATAAAATTTTGTTAAAAATGTACTATATTGAAAATAATGTTACATCCCAACCAATTCCACCTCTTGAATATACTATGAAAGATTCGATATACTTATATCGAAGGAAAACCCATGTCATTAGGAGGACTCTGTATTATTTGCTAAGAAAAGGAATTCACTTATCCCTTCAAGACACTATAATTTTGAGGGAATATAGAGCCATTGGTGCAGTCAAGGATGTTCTTCCACCTTTGATGAAGAGACTAAAATTTTGAATCCTTTGAAAGGAAAATATCCGTAGATTTTCATCATAAGGAAAACCTCAAAAGAAGTGGACAAGTTGAGTTTTTCTACAATAAAAATGGGCACCTCGGTGTTTAAGTTGACACAAAAGGCTGAGGACATGTTGAGAAAAGTTATGAAGGATTACCTTATCACTTAAGTTTCTCCAATCCAAGTTATGTCATATCCAACTTCAGCAACTCTGTTCTAGGTAACCACCTTGAAGTTTTCCTCCATCACTCTTGACCAAGGGTTTCAAAGCCATAAAATTTTGTTTACCTTATTAACATTCATTCATAAAAACCTAAAAATGAAACCACTCACTTATTTTTGTGAAATTATCTTATCTCAATGAAAAACATCCATTAAATCCTCTGGGTCTCATGTAAAGCACATGATTCACAACAAGCATTAGAAGTTGATACTCGATATGGAAAATGCATTCTTAAACACCTTGTTTTTCCTAAAACATCACATTTTAAAAATTTCTCTTCATAATAATTTGAAATTTTTCTCACACTTCTAAGAGACCATAGTGAACCATATCCAATCATCATGTTATATCAAATATTTCTTCATCTTCATATCCCATCTCATTTACATGACTAACTCTTCGGGTTTTGTATAGTTAATCTCAGTCATAGTAGAAGAACCTCATAATTCATCATGAAATCACTCTAAAATTCCCTAAAACACTAGAGAAAACATTTCTCACACCCCTGTATTCATCCATGATCTCACATGACACTCAAACTTAATCACATCCTTCATTTGGCCTCGATGTACCTAGACTAGGTCTATATGAATAATGTAATCGATTCTTCCACCTATTCCTACATGCTGAAAATTATTTGATTTTTTAAAAACTCTCCAATAATTATCTCAATAATTATACCATGCTCATGTAGTCATGGCACAACTCTATTCTCCATGCTCTATCACCTAGGCCGGGTAGGTCACCGATTAGGCTTGTTAGACTGTGCCATTCTCACCTTGTCCACTGATGTAACCATGAAACAACATGAATGACCATGTAAAAATAACACCAACCATATTATAACACTTCTCCATCATTCTCTATGTCATTAATGAGATTTTACATCAATTAAAACACCTAAAATCATACATCCCAACATTATTTTCCCTTGTCCTTTGTTTGTTCAATCTTGAGTGTAAGAAATATAGGATGTCACTCAATGCCAAAGAGGTGATCAAAAATTACAGATGTTATTTCATCTAATTCAAATTTTTCACATAAAGTAGGAAAAATAGTTTCTAAGGCACACCATATATGTTTCCCAAGTACTTGGATGATAAATGGGCATTACTTGAATTATCAACATAAATTTTAGATGTCCATGAGTTCATTACAGGAAGAATAAAACAAATGTTATGTTACCAATTTTTATTGGGAGATATACATGCCCACAAAGTGGTCAAATATAGACACCTTGAAGATGAGATGAACGGAGTTATCATGTTGAAGTTTTAGTCTACACCCAATTATCATATCAAATGAACCATGGGAAGGTTCCATGGGTAATAGATATGAACATGAGCCTCATTATGAGGATGATTGGATGTACTATATAAATGAATAAGAGGTGATACTCATGTATATTTTTATAATGACCCTCTCCCGAGATCATTTATTAAATAGTTACAGTTGTCCTTGAGGGTTTGGTAGATGAAAAAAATTGGTGAAAAGGTACTATAAAAATAATTTTTCATCCCAACCAATTCCACCTCTTGATTATACTATCCAAGAGCCGATATACTTATATGGAAGGAAAACCCATGTCATTAGGAGGAATCTCTATTGGTTGCTAAGAAAAGGAATTGAAATATCCCTATAAGGAACTATAATTTTGATGGAATATAGAGCCACTTTGGTGTAGTCAATGATGTTCTTCCACCTTTGATGATTAGAGTATAAATTTTGAATCCATTGATAGGAAATCATCCAAAATTTTCATCAGAGTACAAACCACAAAAGATGTGGACAAGTTGAATTTTTACGCAAGAAAACAGGCACCTCGATTTCTAAGTTAACACAAAAGGATGAGGACATGTTGAAAAAAGTAATGAAGGATTAATTTATCACTTAAGCCACTCCAATCCAATTTTTTTCACATACCACTTCAACAATTTATTCTAGGTAACCACCATGAATTTTTCCTCCATCACTCTTGACCTAGGATTTCAAATCCATAAAACATTGTTTATATGGATGATGGTAAATCCCGAAACTCTCTTTAGTGGCATTGGCCTGAGGTTTTTTTATTATTATGAAGTATTTCACTCTTGATGGGAAGTTTAGGAAGCTCCATACCCAAAATTTCATGTTTTTAAATCACTTCCATAGAAATAGGAAGGTGAGCATTCCTTTCTATCTGTTTAATTCCCTGCAAGATTTGGTGAAATATTTTCAAGCAAAGACTGTGGATGTTCTATTACACCAAGGGTTAATTCTACTACTACTCAAATTTGGTACCCCGATTCCTGCCAAAAGTGTTAGAATTAGGTATGGTGAAGATTGGGAAGAACATTTGACTCTATCTAATAGATACGAGCTCAATTTTTTGAAAGAGAAGTATAAATAGGAGTTAGATGCAACATTTTCTCTACAATTTCTTGCAAAGCGAGAATCGGATGAGAGTACTTCGGATAGTTGGAGTCGGGGAATGTTTTCTAAAATTTCCTTTCTGTAAAATTGAAATCCTTGAAGATATGGTTACTTTCTTAAAAGTTGAGAATAAGATTTTAATCAGAGGAGTTCAACATTATGGTGCAGAGATTCATATACTTAGAAATAGGGTGGATATACTTCAAGAGATGGTAGCAGATGAGGAGGGGAAGAAAAGGATGTGGGAGGTTAGCAACTCTAAGGATGATGATGATTCTACTAGTAAGGGTGGGGATGTAGGACCAAGTTCAAAGGATCAAGCCAAAAGTACCTGAGGGGTCATTTGTGGCCTTTTTGCTAGCCTTTGAAATGGGTCTTTTTGCTTTTTGGGTCTATTGCTGTATTTTTAGTCTTGGTTTCTTGGTTATGCTACTCTTGTAGAGTCCAATCCTTCTTGAATCAAGAAGGGTTTCTTTTTGGTTGGATTTTTGATAGTTTTTATGGATATGATCTAACATTGTAATGTCTTTATGTATATGGACCTTGGAGCCTTTCCAAAATTTATCTATCAAAAAGAAAAAAATTCGTTTACAAAAACCTGACAATGAAACCACTCCATTATTTTTGTGAAATTATCTTATCTCAATAAAAAATTCATTAAATCCTTTCGGTCCCATGAAAAGAACATGATTCACAACAAACATTAGAAGTTGCTACTCAAGCTGGAAAATGCATTCTCAAACACCTTGTTTTGCCTAAAACATCACAACTTACAAATTTCTCTTCTTACTAGCTTGAAATTTTCTCACACCTCTAAGACACCCATGTGCACCATATACAATCATCATGTTATCTCAAATATTTCTTCATATTCACATCGCATCTCATTTACATGAATAACCCTTAGGTTTTTACATGTTTAATCTAAATCATAGTATACAAACATCATAAATTGTCATTAAATCATTTTAAAAGTCCATAAAACACTTGTAAAAACATGTCTCACACCTCTCGCATGCATCCATGATCTCACATGGCTCTCAAACTAAATCACATGCTTTATCCGGCCTCGATGTACCTAGAATAGATCTAGATGAACACTTGTAACTAAGTATTCCACCTATTCCTGCACTCCGAAACTTATGTATGTGTTTAAAAACTATTGAATAATTCTATAAATTCTTATACCATACTCCTCTAGTCACCATACAACTCTATTCTCCTTGCACTATCACCTAAGCTAGTTAGGTCACCGATTAGGCTTGTGAGACAAGGCCATTCTCACCTTGTCTACTGATGTAACCATGAAACAACATGAATGGCCATGTTATCATCACACTAAGCATATTATAACACTTCTCCATCATTCTCTATGTTGTTAATGAGATTTTACATCAACGAAAACACCTAAAATCATACATACCAACATTCTTTTCCCTTGTCCTTTGTTTGTTCAATGTTGAGTGGGAGAAACATAGGATGTCACTCAGGTCTAAAGGGTTTGATATGAAAATAATCAAGTTTTTATCTACCTAATCTCATACCCTTGTAGGATTTAAATATTTTCTGAAAATTTTCTCCTTTTAAGTAATCAATTTAAAATTAATGCAAGACAACAAAGACAATTACACAATGATTGATTACGGAGTTAGGTAATCACCTATGTCTTTGGGTTCTTTCAAACCATTCCACTAGTCAAACCTTATAAGTTACAATAGTAATTTCACAAGAAAACCTAAGAGAAACCATCTAGAAACTACTTAGAAAAATAACCAGACCTTCAGATGACAAGGGAGAAATATAGCACCCAACTTCCCCTTTCCTAGTGTATTCGGCAAGCTCTATGGCACCAACTCCACTATTTGGAATCCTTTGGTTCTCAACCAGCCTTTTAGATGCTTCGTAACACCCAATGGCACTCTAGTCAATATTATAGGCTTTACAATAATTCGATGTGGCACTATGGGCCTATTGGGTAGTTTGCATTTTATTCCCAATAACAAATATTTCATCTAATATTGCCTAAAAAATAATAGGCCAATAAACAATATTTTCTATAGTAATTTTAGGATTTTAATATAGTTTACAAAACTATATTAAAATTTCCCTATTAATAATTCTTCCACATCCCACAATTAAGCTTAACAAAATAATAAGCTTCTCGGGTTCATGTGTTTTTACAATGAAATGGGTTCCCTATTTATACAAAAATAAGGCCCTTAAAATAATGCCTAAAATATTATCTCATAGGCTAATATTAGCCTCATTGCACATTTAGGAAGGGATTAATCCATATTAGGGCAGATTATTAGAAGGGATTAATGGTTGAATGGGTTTATACCACATTTTGTGGAGGAGATAATTGTTTTAGGCTTTAAATATCCTTTCCCACACATGTTAAAGTGGTCATGGGACCACTTGAGGCATAACCACCCCACCTCCTTCTCCTCACGTGGAAGCTTCCACGCATGGGCCTTTTCCCCTACCACCACTTCATCTCCTATCCACCACATGGACTTAGCATGTTTGGTGGTTATGTGGGTAAGTGGTGGTTATACTAATGTTTGAACATTAATATGAAGGTTGATATATATGTGTGGTATGTGGCATAATGCGTGGCATTTGGGAATAATGCATGGAAAATAATTACAAAGTAATATGAAATTTAACCACATGAAGTATGATGAAATAAGACCACTTGTCGACCCGTGATTGGAAAATCAAACTCGTGGTGGCAAGCCACATGGTGGTTTGAGGACCCACCATGTCGGTGATAAATAATCATCCTCATGGCGGTTAGGCTCCCCTCCGTAACAAAAGTTGAGCCTCTTGTTCCGACGGGCTATTCCATTTTATGATTGTCAAAGACCGTGGTGGAAGTTTAAAATACCTCCAATTTTATTAACACCATTTTTCCATGTGTCACAGTGTGATTGGTCCAATATTGACTTGTTGACTAGAGTTGACTTTCTGTTGACTAAACTTTGACTGGACATAACTAGAGCTCCCGATGTCATTTTTCATGTTCTCATAGTCGATGGAAATATCTCAAAAACGATCTTCTACACTAACATAGTTTAGGGATGTTTAGGGAACTTTTGATATCAAAAATGATCCCTTGATCACACCTCCCCACTAAGAAAGGATTTTTGTCCCAAAAAGATTATATTGGAACATTTTGCCATCTATCCTAAATCTGGAAATTTTTGCCACCTCGGAAGTGTTGTTGTAGTAGACCCTTTGGTCTCTTCCTCTGCAACCTCATCATTTCAAAAACTTTGTTCCTATCCTAGGACCTATGGGTTATGGGCCCCATGATGCTTCTGTTACACCACTTTGATATCCGAAGAAGACTTCCACGCCTCCACTATATGGTGCTAAGTTTCTGAATGAAACCTCAATGCTCCTATTGTGTGGTGCTAAGCTTCTAGATATCTGACAACAAGGATCTTCTTTTACTCTATAACATACCTCCTAGTTCGATTTGATTCCACAAAATCCAAACTGGTTTGAAGGAACTCCATGTTACTTAGAGCTATGATTGATCCGATGTCATTGATGGACAATGACTTGTCCCTTTTTAGACCTCAATGCCTCTCGATGCTAAGTCTCTTGCAGACCTCAATGCCTTATGTAGTGCTAAGTCTCTTATAGACCTCAACACCTCCAATGTGTCAGTGTTAAGTCTCTTGCAGACCTCAACACCTCCGTTGTACAATGCTAACTCTCTTGTAGATCTCAACACCTCTGTTGTGGTCGATGTTAAGTCTGATTATTAGCTACCATTTGAATGTTTGGTCACAATGCATTGACTCTTAATGATTTTTGAGCTAATCTTTTGAGAGCTCATTTTGTTGACAAACAATATCAGGTACCATTTTGCTAGATGCCCATAATGGCTTCTCCACAGAATGAAGTTCGACCCAATGTCAATGCCAATGGTGATTCAGCTACCATTCTATTACACAGTCACAATGCCTCTACATAAAATGAAGTTTTGAGTTGACACTCTGTGAACTCTATTGTCTACACAAATGGTAAATCAATCTCCAAGCTTTATATGAGTCAAATTATGTATCCAAGTTATAACAGGTACTCACAAGCTGATTAGAAGATATGTTTGGAGAATTAATCAAATTTTCTAAGTAAGAAAATCCACTGAGTATGGTAAACCTTTCTCTCAATATTTTCTCATAGAATATGATCTCTAAACAAATACTACATACTATTCATCAATCTGAATTATGCAATATATAATTGAAAAATTGTTGACTTACCCATTTTAAAGGACTTTCACTTTCAAGTATTACCTGGTCTTGGGTTGAATTTTCAACTAGTGGTGGAGTAGAAACTTCTTTTGCCTTTGCAATAGGCCTCCATTCCATCTTTGGCTTGCCATTACTTTTATGGTGAGATGGATGCAGTTTCTAGCAATTTTCCACCCGAGTTCCCATTCCTTTGGCAATGAGCACAAAAATTCCTCTTAATCTCCTTCTTCTGGGATGAGGAACTCTTTCTTCCATTTCTAATCTCTGCATGACGAGATTAGTCTTTCTAATTTTCCTTTTTCTTGATGAACAACATCAAATTCTTCATCAATGTCCTTCTCTTCTAGCATCTGGCCACAGAATGATTATGTAATCCACAAAAAGTACATGGAAAGGAATTCCACATCTTCTAAAAATCATAACCATACTTCTTAAGCTAAAAAGTGGATCAAAAGTTTTACTATGCTTATGATTATGATAAGAAACTGGAGGTGGAATCTCATTACCTCTTTGCTAATTTATCTTACCACATCCTACCTGTGATGATGAAGCACAACTTTCCTGCTCATAATCTTATGCAGACTAGTGGGTTATTCACTTTTATTTTGGGAGCTTTTCTCCCATCAAGCATTCTTGGAGAATTCTCCAATTTCCATTCCCACACTAGAATAACCCAAACCTACAAAACGAAGGATGATCCTTGACTTGTATTGGGTTAGCAATGCCTTGGCCATTTTTACAAGGCCTCTTCCATCAAATCCCATTTTATCTAGTAAATTGGATCCAATGCCTCTAGTATGCTTTTCAAACAAACCAAAGACTTCATTACCTGAATCCAAAACCAAATGGGAGGAAGAAGATTCACATGGTGAACAACTTACAGTGTAATCATCTGCCATGGTCACTGCATCTGAAGTTGAAGGTATTTCCTTTCTCTGATCACCACATTGCAACCTTTCCAAGAGCTCATCCTTGGTTTGCAATTATGATTTCAAGCGAGCATTCTCCTCTTCCAAGGAGTAATACATTAATCACAAAAGATATTTCTATTCTTGGATGACGGTGATTATAAGCTTCACCCTCTTCGAGCTTCACCTATTTAGATATTTTTCTCATAGTGCACTTGTACCTTGTTCTCACAAACTAAACCAACTGCACCAATCTTGAAGTAATCACTATGTGAATCATATTTACTGGAGAAAATATGGAGATAAAATAGCTCTGATACCAAACTTGATCCGAAAATAATCAAGTTTTTATCTACCTGATCTCAAACCCTTGTAGGATTTAAATATTTGTCGACAATTTTCTCCTTTTAAGTAATCAATTTAAAATTAATGCAAGACAATAAAGACAATTACACAATGATTGATTACGGAGTTTGGTAATTACCTACATCTCTAGGTTCTTTCAAACCGTTCCACTAGTCAAAACTTGTAAGTTATAATAGTACTTTCACAAGAAAACCTAATGGAAACTATTTAGAACCTACTTAGAAGAATAACTAGACCTTAGATGACAAGGGTGAAATATAGCACCCGACTTCCCCTTTCTTGGTGTATTCAGCAAGCTCTATGGCACCAACTCCACTATTTGGAATCCTCTGGTTCTCGATCGATCACCCTTCCAGACGCTTCATAACACCCTATGGCACTCTAGTTGATATTCTAGGCTTTATAATAATTTGGTGTGGTGTTATGGGCCTATTGGGTAGTTTGCATTTTACTCCCAATCACAAATATTTCATCTACTATTGCCTAAAAAATAATAGGCCAATAAACAATATTTGTCTATAGTAATTTTAGGATTTTAATATAGTTTTACAAAACTATATTAAAATTTCCCTATTACTAATTCTCCCACATCCCACAATTAAGCTTAACAAAATAATAAGCTTCTTGGGCTCATGTGTTTTTACAATGAAATGGGTTCCCTATTTATACAAAAATAGGGCCCTTAAAATAATGCCTAAAATATTATCTAAGGCTAATATTAGCCTCACCTAGCATTTGGATAGGCTTATCTCCATATTAGGGCAGATTGCACTTAGGAAGGGATTAATTCCATTAGGAGCGGACATGGTTAAGTGGGTATATCCCACATTTGGTGGAGGAGATAATTGTTTTAGGCTTTAAATAGCCTTTCCCATGCATGTTAAAGTGGTCATGGGACCACTTGAGGCATAACTGCCCCACCTCCTTCTCCTCATGTGGAAGCTTCCATGCATGGGCCTTTCCCCCTACCACCACTTCATCTCTTATCCACCACATGGACTTAGCATGTTTGGCGGTTATGTGGGTAAGTGGTGGTTATACTAATGTTTGAACATTAATATGAAGGTTGATATATATGCGTGGTATGTGGCATAATGCGTGACATTTCAAAATAATGTGTGGCAAATAATTACAAAGTAATATGAAATTCAACACGCATAAAGTATGATGAAATAAGAGCACCTGGTGACTAGTGATTGGAAAATCTAACTCATGGTGGCAAGCCACATGGTGGTTTGAGGACCTACCATGTCAATGATAATATAATCATCCTCATGGCAGCAGGCTCCCCTCCATAACAAAAGTTGAGCCTCTTGTTCTAACGAGCTATTCCATTTTATGATTATCGAAGACCGGTGGTTTAAAATACCTTCAATTTTACCAATGCCTTTTTTCCATGTGTCGCAGCAGTGTGATTCGTCTAATAGTGACTGTTGACTAGAGTTGACTTTCTCATTGTTTGGAAATAACTAGAGCTCTTGATGTCCATTTTGCTTTCTCATAGTTAATGGAAAGGTCTTGCAATGATCTTCTACACTAACATAGTTTAGGGATGTTTAGGGAAATTTTGATATCAAAAATGATCCCTTTATCATAGGTTATCACTAATTATAGATGTTATTTCATCCAATTCATATTCGTCACATACATCCATGATCGTGTGTCTAAATTGCTAGTGATACTATAATTCACATGGAAACTAGAATCCATAGGCCTCATCTTATGGATTTCAATTTCCCCTCTTAATTCTTTGTAAATCACAAATCAAATAATAAGAATACGAATACAATGAAAGAACTCACATATTTCTCATAAGCTCTTTGAAATTATTCCTTGCACCCATGGATCCAAATCCTTTAGCTCGAACATACTTCTCCACAAATGTTGTAAACTTGATAGAGCTAGGGCTTCCAATTTATTATATGCAAGGTTACGAATCAAAATAATCAAAAATATTTGAAAAACCTTTCCTTGATCGTGCAATGCAAATTAATGCGTCAAATCATTTCTATTCAACATGACCTATTTATTTGAATATAATCTATCCATGTGTGTTCCTTTTAAAGAATAATGAGACTGTGTAGCTTATTTAAATTTTTTCCCACTTTTTCAAATGAGTGCAAAACTACAAGTTTGACCCAAACACCGCTTATTGAATTTTCTTGAAACATTGACATGTGTCCTCCATCGGGTTTTGGGAATATATTTTTACTTTGCACTTCATCGGGTGCATTACGCAAGAGTGCATAAAAAGTATGTCTCCCTACTCCAATAATATTTGTACACATGTTTAATTTTGTTGAGCGGGGGTTTATTTACACTTTTCACTGTATGACTTCAAATATTCCTTCAAATATTCGATCGGTTCTTGGGGTTTTATTTTCACTTTTCATGTCATGTAAATTTTGTAAATATGTAGGTAAAGTTTGATATAGAGAAAACAAAAAAACATGCCATGTGCCTTCAGGCATCAAGAAATAAAATAATGTTTGTATAAGGATTAACAAAGGATGATACACAAGGATTGATCCGATTGTTTAACAAGTTATATACAAAACTCTTCCTATAACAATGTGGTTATGAAAACTTTGACTGAGAAATAATATCCACGTAAGGTTTATTGCAATAACACGGGATTTTTTCTAGGTTCAACATGGGTTTATCATTTGAATATTCATATTTTAGAGTTCTAGAAAGTAGGACATGAAATTTTTCAGAGGTTCATTTAAGACTAAAGGCGAGCTCAAAATGAGCACCAATACATTACATATTTTTTGTAAGACCATGTGACCTTGGGTCCTAAGGTAGTGGCCTCTAGACTAGCCAACCTATTCATTAAAGCATGAATAGGATCGTTCGATGTGATGATAGGTTAGGATTGTGCTTGTGTGGCATCAAAAGTAGCTTGATAAGGTGGTTGATAATTTTTTGGATGTGTGGGGGTTTTAGGAATCATCGATAAGGATTAATATATTTCATGGGTTGAGATTGGATAAGTTGTTGCAATGATTGATGTTGATAAATATGGATGTGATGTGATTGTTTAAATTGGGAAATTTTCTATGGTAAATGATTTGTAGGGATATGCATGTTAAAAGGTTGAGATGGTGGGAGCATATGGTCGGTAGGAATGTAAGTGTTAAAAGGTTGAGATGGTTGAATAGGAATACTTGTAGCAGATGTAATAGAGATAGAGTTGACATAAAGTGATGTGGGTGGGATAAGATAGAGTTGATAGGATCAAAATACTATGGAAGATCTACAAAATAAGAATTCATACAAGGGGATAGAAGGAGGTCTAAGAGTTTTTAAAGGATCCAGAGATAGGGTGTAATTTGTCTATAAAGGTTGGATTGGCGACAAATATGAGGATTAGTTTCAAGATAAGGTTGATTTTGGATGACATGGTTCTCATGAAATGGGACCATGGAAACAAGGGGTTGGGTAACCAAAGGTGTGGTGTCGAGTTTAGAATATCTTTGGGAGAGATCATTAGAGGAAGGGATGTCATTGGATGGAGTGGATTGGTATATTGTCTCGACTTGAGAAAGGATGACAAAAGGCATGAAATAGGTGAACATTTGTTTAAGAAATTTGTTAACAAATAAATAAAGTAACAAGTTTCTTATTAACATGATTAATTAAGAAATGTGAGAAAAATAAAAGGGGAGGTGGATAACAAAGGTACCTAAGGAATGATAGTATAAGGATGGTTTCAGATAGTTATGGATGGGGAGATTTCAAGAAGCTTCTTGTTGGGTGATGAAATTGCAATCAGTCTACCGGGTAGGATTATGTTTAGATGTGTTAATTTGAATGTGTGAGTTTTAGGTTGTGTGTGATAGGATGTGAGATGCAAAAAGGTTAACCCCTACTTAAGCTATGTTATCAAGAAAGATGAAGAAAAGAAAGGTTATTTTTAAACCAAATTGAAGTGTGATATTTTGATGAGGACACACACATAGAAGGGAAATATGATGCAGAAAAGAGAAAATAGGGAAAAATGAGGAAGACTTGGATAAATCTTTTCCTTTTCATCCGAACTTTATTCAAGATCAATCTAAGCCAGAACCCAACACGAGAAAGCAAAAGTTAAGATTTGTTGTAGTGTTAGTAGAAGATAGAAGAAACATAGAAAATAGAAAGGAATGCAAGGGATCACCTAAAGGTTCAAGTACTACTAGGCGTGCCAAGAATGTCAATCTAATTTTTTGTTCCTTTTCAATTAAATGATCTAGTACTAAAGAAAACTATATTAATCAGAAAATGGAGGGTTTAAGATAAATTGAATGTGATGTAATGGATACAGTGTAAAGAAAATGATGGATCCTCACCGCAAGTTTGAATGAACCTGCAAATAAGAATCACTAGAAAGAAAAAATAATTAGATAGTATATGTCAGGGCTTCCAGACAAAGTCGGATCCAAGAAGTGTTAACTTCCTTTGTGGATGTCAACCCCGCTGTTTTGATAAAAGAAAGTGATATAAATGAAATATAAACTCATAGTGTGCAGAAAATGAAGGAATATAAAATCTAAAAATAACTAAGATGGATTTAGATAATATCAAGAATCGATATAAAATATAAATAAAAAATGTTGATAGTTAAGGAAAGTACAAATCGATCAAATAGATGTAACGTAAATAAAACCTACATGGGTCAATGGAAACCCAAGACTATACAGTGCAGTCAAAAAATATATAGAATATTAGATTAGGAAATACATAAGACAAGTCTGCTATAAGATCTAGAATACTTTGAGAAGGTCGTGGGTCGTCACTAGCTAGATTGGGTCAACACCAATTGGATCGGGTGAAATTAACTGCAAAAAACCCGCAAGCTCTTTTATGGATGGGTCTAGATTTAGATGATAGTTCAAGTCAATGTTGATTAGACTGGTTCGATGCCATTGAGAATGGGTTGTTTCCGGTTAGATCAAAGTTGATGCCAACAAGACCGAGTCTATGCCAACCTGGATCTTGGTTGGAGCCGTTCAAGGAAATAAGTGAGAAAGAATCACAAAAATGTGAAAAAATACCTAAGCTCTCAAAATTTCCATCTCTCGGAGAGATGGGGGAATATGTGTATTTATAGGGTTAATGATGACCTAGGTGTGTCATTGTTAACTACGGGGAAACTTTCCACAAATGGGTTGATTTTTTGCTTCGCTCAAAATTTCAATTTTTAAGGATAATAAAAGTTCTTTTAAAGCTTGCAAAAGGAAGGAGATTAGATTGGGATGTGTCATGGGTAGTTAGAGGATAAAGATAGGTAGGTAAAATCATAAAAAGTGTGGGGATGCATATTTAGAATAAAAGCATCCTAAATGGAAATTTGGTTAGGGCATAATGGATGTTTATTAATTAATTAATTAAAATTAATCAGTTAATTTTTATTAAGAAATATTAAAGGTGATTAAAATGTGATGGGCATGGATATTGATTAATTAATTAATTAATATTACTTAATTAATGTTAATTAATAAATGTTAACAAGGTGATGGGATAATAGGTAGAAATTTTATTAAATATTGAAGGGGTGGATTTAATCAAATGAGGACCTAGATAGGACCATAACAAAATATGCGCATGTGGAAAGATGAGTTATATATACCGAATTTAGTTGTATACACCCCCTTTATGAATTTATAGATACCATAATTAATCCCACCCGTACTAACTTTCATTTGTTTCTTCATTTCTATGTCTCTCAATGTCACTTTGAAGGTGCCTTCTAGCCTTAATTCTAGTTTCAGGAGAATGCAAGAACAACCACACTTTGTTGTCTATAGTAATGTTTATGCTGGTATGGTAATCATATGAAACATTTTTGTGACAACTGGTGAGAGTGATTGTTGTATTCATGGCCATGCTTATCCCATATTGACCCATCATTTAAACATATGAAGAGGAAAAAATAATTCATATCCCCCTCTGCATTCGAGTTACCCCATAGGTCCTCTCTTAATAGATTTATCTTGCTTATGGACATGAACCTTATCTAAAAGAAACTTGACCTTTTGACCTTTTGGATGTGAGAACCACACTTAGTGTTCTTGCATCTAACCTCATTGAGTTCCTAGACCATATCCTTTACCTTGGATACCAGACCTCAACAACCCTTGTTTGGATTACCTTTATGACCCTAGGTAACGTAAATTTGTTATGTTGAGAAACTATTGTATCTCATGACATTTCGCAATGTGTGCATATGTTTGAATTCTCTACCTAATCACCCACCCTACCTCTTAAAATCATGATACCTCGACCATCACCATAACCTTGACAAATCCAAGCATTCCCCTTCCCAAGAGAACACTTTTAGGCCAGCAAGGGTTAGGTGTGAAGAAGGTGATGGTCAAGGGTATGGTGATTGTAAGAGGTAGGGTGGGTGATTAGGTAGAGAATTCATATGTATGCACACGTTGTGAAATGCCATGAGATACAAGGGTTTCTCAACATAACAAATGTATGTTAGCTAGGGTCATAAAGGTCATCCAAACAAGGGTTGTTGAGGTCCGGTATCCAGGGTAAAGGATACGGTCCGAGAACTCAATGAGGTAAGATGCAGGAATGCGTAGGTGTGGTTCTGGTACATCCAAAAGGTCAAAAGGTCAAGGGTTTTTTAGATAAGGGTCATGGCCATAAGCAAGGTAAAGCTATTAAGAGATGACCTATGGGGTAACTGAATGCAGAGAGGGGATACAATTTATTTTTTCCTCTTGATATGTTTAAATGATGGGTCGATATGTGATAAGAATGGCCATGAATACAACACTCACTCTCACCAAATTGTTACAAAAACTGTTGTATATGATTACCATACAAGACAAACGTTACTATAGACAACAAATTTCAGTTGTTCTTGCATTCTCCTAACACTATAATTAAGGCTAGAAGGCACCTTCAAGTGACATTGAGAGACATAGAAATGAAGAAATTAATGGAAGTTAGTATGGGGTGGATCAATTATGGTATCGTAACTTCATAAAGGGGGTGTATACACCTAAATTTAGTATATATAACTAGTCTTTCCATATGCACATATTTTTCTATGGTCCTATCTAGGTCCCCATTTAATTAAATCCATCCCCTTCAATATTTAATAAAATTCCCACCTATTATCCCATCACCTTATTAATATTTATTAATTAACATTAATTAATTAATCTTAATTAATTAATTAAGCAATATACATGCCCATCACCTTTTAATCACCTTTAATATTTATTAATAAACATTAATTGATTAATTTTAATTAATTAATTAATTAACATCCATTATGCCCTAACCAACTTTCCATTTAGGATGCTTTTATTCTAAATCTGCATCCCCACACTTTTCTATGATTTTTCCTACCTATCTTTATCCTCTAACTACCCATGACACATCCCAATCCACTCTCCTCCCGCCTACAAGCTTTAAAGCACTTTTCTTATCCTTAAAAACCTGAAATTCGACCAAAACAAAAATCAACCCCTTTGGGGAAAGTTTCCCATAGTTAACACACACCCCTGGTCCTCGTCAACCCTATAAATACACATATTCCCCTCTCCGAGAGAGACAATTTTTAAGAGCTTAGGTATTTTTGCAAATTTTTGTGCTTCTTTCTCACTTATTTCCCGATCGGCTCCGACCAAGATCCAATTGGCATAGACTCGGTCTCATTGGCATCGACACAATCTAACCAAAGATCAACACATTGCTAATTGGTAACAACCCAAAGATAATCGGTGTTGACTTGACCTATCATCTAAAGATAGACCCATGACCACAAAAGAGATTACAGATTTTTTGAAGGTTATTTTCACCTAATCTAGTTGGTGTCGACCCAATCCAGATTAGTGATGACCCATGACCTTTCAAGATTCGAGATCTTCAGAAAGAGACTTGTCTTCTATATTTCTTGATCTAATATTCTATATTTTTTTTTACTAGACCTCTATAGTCTTGGTTTGCCATCGACCCATGTAGGTTTTATTTACTTTACATCTATTTGATTAGATATGTACTTTCCTTATCTATCAACATTTTTATTTATATTTTATATCAGATTCGGATATTATCTAAATTCATCTTAGTTATTTTCATATTTTGTAGTCCTTCAGTTTCTACATACTATCATTTTATATTTCATTTATATCACTTTCTTTTATCAAGACACGGGGTTGACATCCACCAAGGAAGTTAACACTTCGAGCTAGCATTATCGGGAAGCCCCCACATATACTATCTAATCATTTTTTCTTTCTAGTGATTCTTATTTGCAGTTCATCTCACTCGTATTGAAGATCCACCATTTGCTTTACAACCGTATCCATTACATCACATTCGATATATATTAAACCCTTCATTTTTTGAGTAATATAGTTTTCTTTAGTACTAGATCATTTAATTTAAAAGGAACAAAAAATTAGATTGACATTCTTGCACGCCTAAATGGGACTTGAACCTTTAGGTGATCCCTTGCATTTCTTTCTATTTTCTATGTTTCTTCTATCTTCTACTAACACTACAACATAAATATTAAATTTTTATTTCTCATGTTGGGTTCAGCCACTGGATCGATCTTTGCTAAAATTTGGATGAAAATGAAAATATTTATCCAAGTATTCCTCATTTTTCCCTATTTGCTCCATTCGCATCATATTTTCCTTCTCTGTGTGTCCTCGTTGAAATATCACACTTTAATTTGGTTTAAATTTTTTTTTCTTCATCCTACTTGATAACATAGCTTAATTAGGGGTTAACTTTTTGTGTCTCACACCCTATCACACACAACCTAAAATTCACACATTCACATTAACACATTTAAACATCATCTTACCCAATAGACTGATTATGATTTCATCACCTAACAAGAAGCTTCTTGAAATCTCCCCATCCATAACTACCGAAACCATCCTTAAACTATCATTCCTTAGGTACCTTTGTTATCTACCTCCCCATTTAGTTTTCTCACATTCCTTAATTAATCATGTTAATAAGAAGCTTGTTACTTTATTTATTTGTTAACAAATTTCTTAAACAAATGTTCACCTATTTCATTCCTATTTTCATCCTTCCTCAAGTCAAGACAACACAACAATCCATTCCATCCAATGACATCCCTTCCTCTAATGATCTCTCCCAATAAGATTCTAAACTTGAGACCAAACCTTTGGTTACCCAACCCCTTGTTTCCATGGTCCCATTTCATGAGAACCATGTCATCCAAAATCATCTATATCTTGAAACTAATCCTCATATCTCTCACCAATCCAACCTTTACGTAAAAATTACACCCCCATCTAGGGATCCTTTAAAAACTCTTATAGCTTCTTCCAGCCCCTTGTATGAATTCGTATTCTATAGATCTCCCATAGTATTTTGATCCTATCAACTCTATCTTATCCCACCCACCTCACTTTATGTCAACTCTATCTCTATTACATCTGCTACAAGTATGCCTATTCAACCATCTCAACCTCTTAACACTTACATTCGTACCCACCATATGCTCCCACCATCTCAACCTTTTAACATGCATATCTAGGTGAGTGCAACAACTTGGGGGACCAAAAAAAGGTCATAAGTGGACGTCATATTGCAAATAACAACATAATATCAACTTGTAGGGATTATTAACAATGCATACACTCAAAATTATAAAACATTATATCAATATGAATCGTAGCATTTGGAATCTAGTTTCTAAACTACTAATATTTTTAAAATTGGACAAATTTAACAATATTAAACACTCAAAATTAAATAACTTGTTTTTTTAAAATGCCTATAAGATTATAGTCCATTTTCCCGTGATTTGGATGACCAAAAATGATATATATATGTGTGTGTGTGTGTGTGTGTGTGTGTGTGTGTGTGTGTGTGTGTGTGTGTGTGTTTTAAGATAGATTTTATTTTGTATTTTTTTAAGAAATATTTTATTTTTTATGAGTTTTTCTATGAAAGTGGTCTGAAAACATAAAGAAAACAGAGCACTTTCTATTTGCTTGCCATAACTTCATCAAAAAATATTGAAATCAAATAAAGTTTTTTTGAACATGTATATAATTTCACCATGGTTGGGATGGTATAATTTTTATCACATTCGACAAGTGAAAAAAATTGTAGTCTTAAACGTAGACATAAACATTCACGAGAAAAAGTGTCTTAAATACCTACTATTAGTAAAAATTATAAAATGATATTTATCCTATTATATTCACTTTAAAATCAATATTTCTACAAAGATATGATCTTCCCTACGTGATGGTACCATTTTTATGACATATTTTTGACTTTTAGCATGGTTCAATTCCACGAAAGACTAAATTTGATGTTTTGTTGTTTTTGATGTAAAATTCAAGATTTGATGTCCACTTAATTGTCCCCTAACTTGCTTCACTTAACCATCCCCTCAAATCATTTACCACAACAACTTTCCCAATTTAAACAATCACATCACATCCCTATTTATGAACATCAATCATTGCAACAACTTATCCAATCTCAACCCATGAAATATATTAATCCTTATCAAAGGATTACTCAAACCCCCACACATCCACAAACTTATCAACCACCTTATCAAGCTAATTTTGATGCCACAAAACCACAATCCTAGCCTATCATCACATCAAATGATCCTATTCATGCTTTAATGAATAGGTTGGCTAGTCTAGAGGCCATCACCACGGGACCCAAGGTCACATGGTCTTACGAAAAAATATGTAATGAACGTATTGGTGCTCATTTTGAGCTCGTCCCTTAATCTTAAATGTACCTATGAAAATTTTTCATGTCCTATTTTCTAGAACTCTAAAATACGAGATATTTAAATGAGAAACCCATGTTAAACCTAGAAAACCCCCGTGTTATTACAATAAATCTTACGTGGATATTCTTTCTCGGTCAAAGTTTTCATAACCAAATTGGTATAGGAATATTTTTATGTATAACTTGTTAAAGTCAATGATCAATCCTTTTTGTATCGTCCTTTGTTAATCCTTATACAAACTTCATTTTGTTTCTTGACACCTGAAGGCACGTGGCATGTTTTGGTTAGTTTCTCTATATCGGGCTTTACTTACATATTTACAAAATTTACATAACATGTAAAGTGAAAATAAAACCCCAAGACCCGATCAAATATTCCAAGGAATATTTGAATTCATATGGTGAAAAGTGTAAATACACCCCCACTTAGCAAAAGTAAACACGTGTACAAATATTATTGGAGTAGGAGACATACTTTTTATGCACTCTTGCATCATGCACCCGATGAAGTACAAAGTAAAAATATATGCCCGAAACCCGATGGAGGACACATGTCAACGTTTCAAGAAACTTCAATAAGTGAGTGTTTGGGTCAAACTTGCAGTTTTGCACTCATTTAAAAAAGTGGAAAAAATGTAAATAAGCTACAAAGTCTTATTGTTCTTTAAAAGGAAAACACATGGATAGATTATATTCAAATAAATAGGTCATGTTGAATTGAAATGATTTGGCGCATTAATGCACATTGCATAGATCAAGGAAAGGTTTTTAAAATATTTTCGTTCATTTCAAATCAGTACCTTGCATATAAGAAATTGGAAGCCCTAGCTCTATCAAATTTACAACATTTGTGTAGAAATACGTTCGAGAAAAAGATTTGGATCCACGGGTATAGGGAATAATTTCAAAGAGCTTATGAGAAATAGGTGAGTTCTTGCATCGTATTTGTATTCTTATTATTTGATCTATGATTTATAAATAATTAAGAGGGGAAATTGAAATCCATAAGATGAGGCCTATGGATTCTAGTTTTCATGTGAATTATAGTATCACTAGTAATTTAGACACAATCATGGATACAAATAACCTTGCAAGTTAGGTTAGTGAGATGTGCACCCTAAGGAGACCTCCCAATTTTAAAGAAGTTGGTTCTTCTCCATTGTGTGAGATGAGGGTTAGAAAAAGAAGCAAAACAAGAATTTTAACTAGGGCGATGCACCAAACGAGCCTTCTAAGAATTCAATCGAGAATGTAACTTTTTGAAAAAGGGAAATGGTGAACGACTAAAAAGGGTGAATGAAATTATACCAAAGGCCAAATAATATCACACAGAACACCACCTCAAACAACTTAAGGACAACCTCAAATATAGTAACAACATTTAGAGATGCACAATTTCTACGTGAAAATAAAGGTGATCAAAGACAACAAATATATGAAAATGATGAATTAAAGGCACCATTGGGGCATATATATTACACCAATGATTGTGTAAAGTATTACATTAGAAAAGAGGAAATATTTCTGCTACAAAACCTAGGAAGAAGGCTAGAGCTCCATGCCCTGTCTTTTACAGAAGAGGGACTTGAGACAGAGAAGAAAACTGAGTGACTCTCTAATATTATTTTCTATATATCTTGATTACAATATATATATATATATATATATATATATATATATATATATATGTATATATATATATATATGAGGAGGAGGAGATAAGAATCCATCCTTTACTCCTTTTCAACTACTTTTAATTATGATAAATGGAGTGAAGTGATAGGAATTTTTTTGAGATATTTCTCACACTTTCCCATTATCTTCCCTTTCTAAAGAGTGAGAGCCATGCCTATTTAATGTGTCTTTAACCATCTACAACCAAATCATTTGAGATGGACTTATCTTTTGAGGAACTTCCCTTTTGCTCTTTATTACGTAACTAGATCTTCTGATCTCTTGTGCATTGGTTCTCGGGCTCATGATTCAAGAAACACGTATTTTTTCATTCTACTAGAACAAACCTTTGAATGCAGATGAATAAATTGAGTCTTGGTTGGCACTCTTCACATGGGGCTACACATTAACTTGCTACTAAAGTGACAAGCCAAATGACCCTTTACCTCTGATCTTTTGTAAAGTCATGAGTATTTAAATCTTACAGATAAGTATCATAATCACTCATATGTGATACATGTCTTGTCACGTTTTGTGACCTTCTTAAAACTTGGATTCCATTTGTTGCAAGATCCGCATGGGAGGCCCTCGCACATCCTTTGTAATTTTTTTCTTCTCTTCATGGTTTTGGGATACGTTGTGCCAACACTTGGCATCATCCGTGAGCATGTCGTTTCATTTCTTTGGGAAAGTAAAGGACCAAACTACATGTAATTTCAAAACCCCTTCTTAGGTGGGACCTATGTAACTAGCTCCACGTGGAAACCCCGGGCTTACAATACTTTATTCCCTCCTTTGACTCTTGAAATTACGCAAGTTGGACATTTGGCATCGTCCATGATCCTACCGATTTCTTTGTGATTTGGCTAAGTCTTTTTCATTGGATAAGATTCAAATCCAAATGGGTTTTGAAAAAGTGGGAATCCTTCTGCGCAGAATTTAGATAACAAAAGTGTGGTGACTCACTAGGAACATTATCCTGCTAAATGGAAAGGACCCACAATCTCCTGCTATCAATTTGGTCTGGAACTGTGCTTTAAAGCTACTCTAAATCTGGGTTTGTAGCACTGTTGGATGTTACGGAGCCTCCGTAGTTATTGGCTGATCCTTACGTCTTCCTACTCTCATAATAAAAACTCTATAATTTATTTTTTTGAGAGTATAAAATTGAAAAACTAGCCAATAGAATCCCGTGACTGATTTTAGTTGCTTTGCATTTGTTTGAAGTGAAGCTTGCAACCGCCTCAGATAACTACAAATTTTCCAGTGAGAAAAATTCTTCTTATGGTCTTCGATGCCTATAAATGGAGTAATATAAGTGTGGGCCTATACAAAATACAAAACATACATGCCTCAAATGAGTCATGCAGAGTGTGCACAAGCACTTATTTTGCTAAAAGCAATCTACTCCTACTCCTAATCTAATTAGATTGGTAAAAGATAAATAAAACCCAAAAAAAGAAGGGAAAAATAGCTTCCTTTTCTTATAAAGTGTGGCCATATAATTAATTTAGCTATAGATATGGCTTGTAATAAGAGTGAAAAATTACCTTTCACTCTTCCACCTATGGTATCAACGAATAGAATGAATACCTCCTTAAGATGTTCATCTTTTGGTTGGAGGTGTTGTAGCTAACCCTCGGGGTCTTGAAAATTATCCTCATGCTTTGAAGTGAGCATGACTAGTATTAAAGCTTTCCTTGGTCTTGAGGAGGACCATTCTTTGGTGGGATTCGGTCTGACTCTCTGCTTCTGCCCATTATTCGGATTGCATCTTTTGGAATGGGGCTTTCTTGTAGGCTTCTCTAAAGGGTGTCATCCTTATCCTTTCCCTCCTTGTTTTTAATAGCTTTTTTGGAAAATCTTGGCTCTTGATTGAAATAAATAAGATCTCAATAATAATTTTTTTCTAAAGCCTTTGGACTAGTCCCTGGAGAGGAGCTGCTTTATGAGTGGAAGGTTTATTTTGTTGCGGGGTTGATGAAGTGGTGAAGGTTGTTATTTCCATAGGCCCTTCTTCATTGAGGCATCCCCCTAAATCTAATAAGCACTTGAGCTTATCTTCTTCCTCCTCTGTCAAAGCTTTACACTTTTATATGATGGTTTTTGAGTCTACAAATTCTCCATCATGTGTGGATTCATCTTGCAATATGAAACTCGTTGAATTTTTTTTTTCAAGGGGAGATGATTTATGGGGAGAAAAAATAGAGGCAACATCTACATCTTCTCTATCACTCATCCTGTGATATGAACCTCCTGAGCTCTATCACTTCTCACCTTATGCTCCTCTTCTATTTGATTTGGAGCCATTGTTTGCTTGGTGTGAGGGGTATAGCTGCTCGAAGAAAGGGAAAGGGTGGAATGGGTGGCTTAGAGATGGAAAAGGGGACAATCCCTTGGTGGTAATGAAGTCATGATTGCACAACTCCATAGGATGAAGAGAAACAAAAGATGTGGAAAGAAAGATGAGTGGAAATGGATGAGAGGGAGGTTTCCAGCCTTTGTAATGATTTTTCTCGGACTATGTGGAGTTGTCGGATGTGCTCTAAAACTATCTCCATTAAATATTAAACTTTATCAAGAACAAACCGAGTTGATGCCATGATAAAATACTACTCGAGTTGTCCCACTAGGTGTGCAAGAAAACTATTGACAATCGTCCTTGGTAGAATTGACCATCAAAGTCATGTGAAACCTTAGGTTAATGATACATGCACCCTAAGGAGACCTCAACATTTTAAAGAAGTTGGTTCTTCTCCATGCTTTGTGAGATGAGGATTAGAAAAATGAAACAAAACAAGAATTTTAATGGGGGCGATGCGCCAAATGAGCCTTCTAAGAAATCAATCGAGAATGCAACTGTCTAAAAGAGGGAAATGGTGAATGAATGAAAAGTTTGGATGAAATTTCACCATAGGCCAAAGAAGATCACATAGAACACTACCTCAAACTACTTAAGCACAACCTCGAAGATAGTAACAACATTGAGAAATGCAAAGTTTCTACATGAAAATAAAGGTGATCAAAGACAACAAAGATATACAAATTATGAACAAAAGGAACCACAGGGAATATATATTATGCCAATGATTATGCATGATATTAAATTAGAAAGGAGGAAAGATTGATGTTACAAAACCTAGGAAGAAGACTAGAGTTCGGGCTCTTGTATTTTATAGAAGAGGGACTTAAGACATAGAAGAAAATCGAATGACTCTCTAAGATTATTTTCTAGCTATCTTGATTACAATATATATAGGAGGAGGAGGAGATAAGAAGCCATCCTTTACTCCTTTCCAAATACTTTTAATTATGATGGAGTGAGGTGACAAGAATAGATTTTTTAAGATCTTTCTCACACTTTCCCATTATCTGCCCTTTCTAAAGAGTGAGAGCCATACCTATTTAATGTGTCTTTAACTATCTGCAACTGACTCCTTTGAGATAGACTTTTATTTTGAGGAACATCCCTTTGGCTCTTTATTATGAAACCAAATATTTTGATCTCTTGTGCATTGGTTCATAGGATCATGATTCAAGTGGAACATATTTTGTCATTCTACTGGAATGACCCTTTAAATGTAGATGAATAACTTGAGTCTTTGTAGGTTGGAACTCTTCACACGGGGCTACGCATTAACTCGCTACTGAAGTGACAAGCCAAATGACCCTTTACCTCCAATATTTTGAAAAGTCCTGAGCATTTAAATCTTGTAGATAAGTCTCATAATCACTCATACATGATACATGGATTGTCACCTTTTATGACCTACTTCAAACTTGGAGTCCATTTGTTACAAGATCCACGTGGGAGGACCATGCATCCTTTGTAATTTCTTCTTCTCTTTAGGGTTTTGGGGATTTGTTGTGCCAACACTTGGCATCATCTGTGAGCATTCCATTTCATTTCTTTGGGAAAGTAAAGGACCTTGCTGCATATAATGTCAAAACCCCTTCTTGGGTGGGACTTGTGTAGCTAGCTCCACATGGAAACCCTACAAGATTCTGATACTTTACTCCTTCCATTGACTCTTGAAGTTGCGCCAGTTGGACACTTGGCATTGTCCGTGAGCCTACTGTTTTCTTTGTAATTTGGATAAGTCTTTTTGTTGGTAAATATTTGACTTCGAATGGGTTTTGAAAACGTGGGAATCCTCCTAGCCTGTGGAATTTAGATAAAAGCAACCATTCCACATAACATTTAGTTTGACTTATACACTCATGTTGCTTTTATCCCACATGCTTCCTTTGCTCCACGTCGTCTTGGTCTCCGGTAGGTGATTTCTATCACCTTACCCCCCAATAAAGCACTCGTGTTCTTATGATTCTTACATGACTATTGAGGGATCTGTTATAATAATAATCTCTCATCATCTTGTCTTGTGCTACATGCCTTATCAATCAATCTATCTTGCATACACTACCATATCATTTCCTGATGATGCACTTTTGCTTTATAGTTCATTCTTGACTACTATAGGGTCTTATATCAATGAACATTCTACACCGGGGGCATCTCTATTCTCCTCCCCCTCTTCATTATACAAACACATGATTCACTAAAATATTACAATATCATACTTGTTCACATTATTCATTTCTTTTATATCATTTATATAGTACACATTTTCATCATTTATCTATTACACATCACAATTACACTACATACATCATCACTAGTTATATACAATATCTCATCATTAGACATCATCAACAACTATGCATTGCCAATCATATCAACAAAACAATCATCGCAATATCACACATTGATAATCACAACAATAATCAACACATCATCATATCACATAAAAATTACAATCAAATGATTTCAATCATCCATATATATAAATATCGATCACCATCATAGTTACAAAAATTCCCTACTGGGGGGAAAGCCCTCATACATCACTACATGAGTACATATAGATCATATCTCATCATCACTATCACTATCTATCATTGTGGGATCTCTAGAGCTTGAATATTTTCCACTCGACCTATTTCGTTGATCAAAACCCTATATGAATCTATCTCCCTATGCACTAGGATTTTCTCCATCGACTACTCCATAAAGTGACCCCTGCAACTCCACGAACCATTTAAATACAACATGAGCTAAGGAACCTCTACCCATAGCCTCTCTAGCTCACTATGTCTCCTTTCATGCCTCGTCTCGCTCACTAAGTAATATTATACATGTAGCTTCCGTTAACACCACCTTTGAATAAAACAAGTGTGCTTTCTCACCCGTAATCGTATCTACTCACTCTAGAATACCTCCACCTATAATTAAATAAGTGGGAACATTCCACATCAATGTGTATATGGACGTGTCCATAATCAACGACCAATATGCATCATCTACATCCAAAGAACAATAAATTAGACAACAATAATAATCGATCAACCAAATCATAATTCATGAAATATCACCGTATAAATACTCACACTCTGCTACCACTACCACTATGTTATCGGGGGAATGCACTCTCCCATCTACTCCTCCTAGCATTTCTCCTACCACATTGGTAAAAATTAGAAATAAATACACCCATCGATGTGATTCCCACCATGCTCGATAGACCTTTGTACACCCTATGTCATCTACATTTGTCATCTCTATCACCGCATCTAACTTGTCTTTTTCGGGAGGTAGTAGCTACGCTCATATGGGCCCCTGGTATATATTTTTCCCTCCTTGGTGCCCTAATATCCATCAACCATATATATGGATCTAGGGGCACATCCTCGGGCCACGCCAAACCTGCCGTCGTGAGATGCACTCCACCGAAATAGCTCGATCACTCCCGGAAATTGATCTTACAGCCACATAGTCCATAATATACACCATAGCTCGCATCCTTTGGCCATCCTCCATAGTCTTGTTATGGCCTCCATATCATGACCTTTGGCCCCATACAATCTATCATCACTCTATAGGTTTTTTTATCCATCTTTGAGCCACAAATGACTACCCATCTCATAGAAAATATGTTTGACCTCACCCACTCTCCTGTAGACCACCCCTTTGGACTCAACATAGAAATATGCTCATATACCCATACATGTAACAATGTGGTAGCTCCAATAGCAACCCCATGATTCTCCTATGTAAATCTAAAGAGGTTTCTATACATTTGGGCCAACAAACACCGTTCCCATGCATATCTCATACACTCCTCCTCTATACAAAGTGAAAAATATCATGTATTTTATATAATATGCCTACACCACCTTCCTTGACTACAATCGATGAATTAATCACAATCTGCAAAGAAATTCCACAATCGTGGAACCCATGACCTCAATATAGTGTCTAAGTTAATATATACCTATGTATGTACTTGGAACCTTGTAAAGTACCATCTAGTGGCCCGTATCTACCTCTATGAATTATCCACAACCATCACCTGAACCCTCTCACCAATCATAAGAAATCACAGTATCTGATACACATCCTCTAACATGACTATCATGTCCCCTATAGGAAACCAAAATAGTACATTTATCATCCCACCACCTCTTGCATAGATCTCGTGAACATAGGAATATAATGGGGCACATCCCACATCCTCACTATGTGTCGCATGACAAGATGATCTAGAACATCCCACTCATCATCAAACAACCCCAATCCTAGTAATGTACTCAAATGACGGCCACCATGAAACTCTCTTAAATGGATGTCCCTCTACACAACACAAAATGATAACAAACACAATGTTAGAACACCATATAAATAAAAAAAAACCTACCTCTAACATCAACAAACACCAAATTTCACATCTATACTAATCTAGGATTAACCCAAGATTTATGGGATACCAACACCCAGGAGTAGGACTAGGGAGCCCAAGAATAGGTCACTAGTGCCCATGCCTAGGCATTTATTTTCCAAAGGTCATTAGTTCCTTCACCACTCTTGTCCAAGTCTAAAACACAAAGAAAATCAAAAACATTTTTTTACAAAATTTCACTAAAAACGACCAATTTCAACACATTTTTGAAAACATTTACACTTACTAGCCTGTTGTCATATGTGATTCCATTATTTTTTCCACCATCATGAACTTAATCAATCGTGGTGCTCTCACTTGAGGTATCTTCTTACACCCAGAGCTCTAAATCACACTTTTACACTTAACAAATGAAATAACTATTCACTTTTTCAATCACTTACCATGTTATAATTATTATTTACATTTTCCTCCAAATTGATACACATCGTATGGTTTTCATGATATCTTGAGCATCCTTACTCGATCCTTATCTCATTTGTGCCATTATGATTATAATTCCACCAAATATTGTATCATACACATTTCAAACATGTTATATTCATTTTTCACACTATCTCAACTCGATATATACACACTTTTGCAATAAATTCAGTCATTATTATCTCATTACATGCTTCTTTTCAGCTCAACATTCCTACTCATCATCTCTCCCCTTTCATTGAAAGAGTGGCATATAATTAGGTTCATCCTATAATTTCCTTATACCATTACATAAACAATCTACATTTCTAATCCAAAATTTACTTGTACACCATACGACATATCACATCACCTTTTAGAAACTCCCCCTAATGACCTAACCTAGGGGAAACAAGCGTAAAATATCTCTATGAGTAACCAATCAAACAATCGCACACATCCAACTCGTGAAAATACAAATTTAAAATTACTTGCCTTAATCAACAAAACACAACGTATTTATCCTCCCAGATGACCTAACTTAGGAGTTACATCACCATGATCCTAGATGACCTAACTTGGGAGTTACCCCATCACGATCCTAGATGACCTAACTTGGGAGTTACATCATCACGTTCCCAAATAATCTTACATGGGAACTTACTTTACAACTTGTGACTACATCCAAATGACCTAACATGGAAGTAATACATTGCGGTGACACCCATGGAGTGGGGAAAATGAGATGTCATTACATTAGTTATACAACTTATATATGGGTTATCATGTTTGATCAAAAATTGGATCTAAATAAGAAAAAATGTTCTTTGTCCATTTGTAATAGCTAGACCTTATAGGGGTGTAGTTAAAGTTGGAGGGTAACACTAGAATTCTTTCCCTACACTCTTCCTTTGGTGGAAGGATGCCCAAATCCTTAATTTTTCATACATGGGAACTTATCACTCCCTACCCCATCACATCTCCATCAACGAATATAAAAATTTAAATCTCTAATCATTCAACATGACAATCACTAATCTCACTTAGTGTTCGTCATTACGGGTCCATGTCTCTCATTACACTACATGGATCAACATGTTGATCCATGGTTTATCGTGCTATATTTTCTTACTTTGAACATACTTCTACCAAGTCTACGCATTCTTTTGTGACATGGAATTATCTCAAGGATGCATCTCTATCTACTTTATGTTACTAAGTTTTCACTCACCAACATAAAGTGGGGGAAAATGTAGACATAAAATCACACACTTGCTACTATTTACTATACCACCAAGTATGTTATTTTATATATGGATCTTGCATAAGAAAATTATTCACTGATGACCCATTCCATAGTCCGCCCACTTATCTTATTGGTATTTCTTTCTTTTGCCTCTCAAACTTAACACTCATACTCATAGATCTAGTCACGTCATAGGGATTTCGTCATTAATCTTCATTCATTTTCCGTTACTTGTATTTGGACACTAATACCCAAAACTAGACATTAACAATTGGTTCTTATGTCCAGCCTAGGTGCCCATGTCGTCTTTATGTTTAAACTTATTTTTGACATTTGAGGTCATTATTTTAAGTTTTCCCTCTCATAATCCTATTAGATTTAGTAATGGAAATGCAATCAACATATCACATATCCACCATTAACGCTGAAGATTATAGATTATGATATGTATTCAATTATACATAGGAATATCTTAAAATAGATAGTAAATTATAGAGTATAATGAGTAAGAGAAGAAAGTAAAAATTAACAAGAACAAGAGATAGATGACACCGGATTTAAGTGGAGAAACCCAAAGGAAAAAATCCACCATAAAACACTTGTATTTATTAAGAATTCACACAAGTTTTATAAGCACTTCCACTTCTAGTTTGTAGTCTTTTCTCAATGTCTACAGAGCTATTTTCTTGATCATGTGTTGTAATGATCATCAATTGTATCTTGTAATCAGATCTGAGAGGGATCACCCAAATCAATGTGGGTGGGTGAATCGGTCGAGCCGCTTCACTCTTAAATGTGAAATACCTTCACAATAAAGTTTGATGAACAAAATTTTAATTTAATGTTGGGGCATACTGAAGTGGCTAATCCCACTTGACATTATCACCCCAACACTCCCCTTAATGATAAGTGGGAATAAAAATAAAAAATATAGATTTACCTTTTTATACAAAAGTATTTATAGACCTTAAATCGGTGATTTAGGATAGCATGCCAACAAGGGAAATGCATATCTTCCCATGCAAAAATTATTAAGACTAGTGCTTTACATTTGAAGACTTACATCAGACTATGGATCCTTTTACAAAATAAGGCATACCCATAACTAAATATTCACTTGGATTTATAAGTAACTTCACAATATTCACTTGGATTTATAAGTAACTAAATATTTACTTGGATTTATTGGTTGCTTCTTGCTACTCCAAGTGATGGCACCTACACCAAACTTGAAAATATATCTAAAAGTATATTTTCTATATATAACATCACCAACATGATCAGAATCACAATAACCAAATAATTGTGCATCATTAGAAGAAGAATAAAAAAACCATAATTGATCGTTCCTTTAATATATCTTAAAATCCTTGTTGCATTTTTCCAATGATCTTCATAAGGTTCTTACATAAATATTGAAACTACTCCTACTGCATAAGAAATATTAGGTCTAGTAATAGTCAAATAAATTAGACTACCAACTAGTTGCCTATACATAGTAGGATCAAATTTAGCACAAGCTAGTTTAGGGTCTAGCTTAACACCAACTTCAATAGAAATGATAACAAGCTTACATTCAATCATGTTAAATCTTCTAAGAAAATTCATATCATTCTTAGATTGATTTGCAAAAAATAGACTTATGATCTTGAAATATTATCATACCAAGAAAATGATTTAATAAGCCTAAATTAGTCATTTCAAAACATTATTTTAACCTTTCTTCGATTCTAATGATTAAATTTCTATCACCGCTATTAATCCAAAGATCATCAATATACTAGACAATAATGATTATATGATTGTTTTCAACTTTAACAAATAAATCATTATCAGAACAAAAATTAGAAAAACCAATATCTTGAAAGAAACTATTAATTTTATCATACCAAGCTCTAGGAGATTGCTTAAGAGCATACAGATACTTTTAAATCTTACATACATAAAGCTCTATTCCAGTACTTCAAAGCCTTTAGGATGACTCATATAGATTTCTTCTTTTAATTCACCATTTAAAAAGTCATTTTTAACATCCATTTGGTGAATCTCCCAACCATATTGGGCAGCTAATGCAAGAAGAACTCTTACAATGCTCATCTTAGCAACATGAGAAAAAGTATCAACATAGTCAATACCTAGTTTCTGAGTGAAACCACAAGCTACTAGCCTTTCCTTGAACTTGTCAATATCTCCTAGAGAGTTATATTTAATTTTTAACAACAACCTAGATCCTACAATGCTTCTCTTGGAAGGAGGAGGGACTAATTCCCAAGTGTCATTTTTTATTAAATCATTATATTCATCCTTCATAGCGTGAAGCCATATATCATCATGAGAATCATATTCAAAGGATTGTGGTTCTACCTCATAGAGGGTCATGAAGGCATGATAAGTATGTTGACTTCTAGTTATTTTTATAAGATTATCAGTGAGATTTTTGAGTAATACTTTTAGCCCATTTAGGAACCTTAGGTTGCAAGATATTTTAGGATGACTCCCCCTCAATCTCCATCATATCTAGATATGATACTAGTCTTCTGATTTGGATTGACATTAATACTATTATGAGAAGACTTATGATTATGAGAGAACGTGCTTGATAAGAATTCTCTTTTGAATCAAAGTTCTCCATGAATCTTTCTTCTTGAATCAACAAAGAAGAAAAGGTTTCAGATCAGTAAAATCATTCTCATTTTGATACTTGGAATTAAGAATTGAGATGTAATGTCTGAATTTTTCATGAATATTAATTTGTATAATGAAATATAGTAGCTTATCTTGAAACAATTCACAAGTTACAACCATCTAATTGAGCTTTAATGTTCTTAATTTTAGCTAAATAATTGACAATTTTCTCATCCCCCTTCATGGGAGTTGTGAACAACTCTAAAACCAATTTAATTATCTTAGAAAACCTATTTCCTTCATGCATGGTTTCTAATTTCTTCCATGCATCTGCAAGTGAGTCCATATGGCCTATATGCATCAAGAATTCATCTCTAATGCTTTGCAATAGGATGGACAGAGCTTCCTAGGATCTCTAAGGAAAATAATTGAGGTTTTTAAGGGTATCTTGTCTCCCTGTGGGACATTTTTCTATACCAGTCACAAGATCCCAGAGATTTCTAGCCATAAAAAGATTTCAATCAAACTTTCCAAATGCTATAATTTGTTCCATTTAAGAGCTGAGACTTATCCATCAAAAAAATAATAGTACTAGCCATTTCTAATGCTCAGACAGAAATGGAAACAATTATATCTAAAGAATAAATCAAGGAAGAAAAATAGAAACAAAAAAACTACCTATAGATCTTTTAATTTTCTATACAAATGTAAACAACTCGAATTTAATAAAAAATTAGCTTGATTTGGTCGAGTTTAAGATCAATTTGACAAAGCTTAGATGGAGTCTCAATGAGTTTTTGAGCAACTCGACAAGGTGATCTAAAAAATGAGCTACTTAAAAAAAAAAATTAAAAATAATAAACAACCAAGGTAGGGGACGACACGTGGCACAAATCAACAATACCAAGAAGGGCACCTATTGGCTTTAAAAAGGATCCACATGTGGATGCAAAAATTTTATAAATTAAATTCAATGCCTTTTCAGGTCAGCGAGAGTAAAAAAATAGACACGTGTCAAAAGAAAATGACAAGATGGATGAAAAAAAAAACAAATATACATGTCAGTTTTCAATTAGCTTGCATTTTGTAATGCAACTAATAAGACAAAAGACAATTAATTAAATTAGAACCGTATACGCATGTCTTTACTTAATTGGTTCACTTTTCACACTCGACATAATATGAAATCAAATACTTAGTCAAATGAGGCCACTTTTCAAAATTTTAACGGCTAAATAATAGAAACTTGGTGGCTTTCCGCCACACTTTAAAAATGTCTTAGGTGGACCTAAGGTCCGTGGAATAGACCAAACTTAAAATAAAGTTTGGGTCTGAAAGAGTACAAGATGACTATCACAATTTCAAGTGGCTAAGACAAAGTAAAGACTGACACCTTGACACTTGTGAAGGTGACACAATTAAAATACATGTCAAAAATCAATTGATTCATGCTTCGTAAATATGACAAAGACAAGTCAAAAATAAGATACATGGAGCCTTTTAAATGGCTCACACTTCGCAAATGACAGAGATTGACAAATGTGAAAAAGAGATGTACATGTCCAAATACTATTGGTTTGCACTTCATAGTGCAACCAAAATGACTAAAGAAAACTGAGGACACATGGAGCCTTTTAAATGGATTACTTTTTACAAGACTGACAAACACTGACAAATGTGAAAAGGTGGTAAATTTTAATTGGATAACAACTTCCACAAATGAAATACTAACAAATGAAAAATGTGGAGCAATTCTATTGGCTTGGATTTTGCAAATCTAATAAGTGCAAAATAAAAGATACTTGGAGAAATTTTATTGGTTTTTCCTTCACATATGTCAAAAGAAAGTTAAAATAATACTAAAAATGTGAAATATGGAGCTAATTGGAGTAATCATATTGGATCAAATTTCACAAATGACAGAGATAACTAATCAAAGTCGACAATGCAAAAGCGCGTAAAAATACCTTATTGGCTCAAATTTCACAATTTAAAATCAGATAAACAATATTACTAACACCACGAAGCAAGATGGAGCCTTCTTATTGGCTCAGGCTTTGTAAAAACTGACAATGTAAATCTAGTTGGCACAAGAGGATTGGATCGTGCTTCACAAAGATAGAAAGATGTCATATTGAAGCCATTTGGCACTCTAAGAGTGGGTACAGATTCAAAATAACAAAGAGAACAATAGCGAAGCTACGTGGAGCAATATTATTGGTTCAAATTTTACAAAACTAAAAATAACAACAAAAATACTGAAAATGCAAAGCCAAATGGCACAAAATGATTGGATCGGGCTTTGACAAAGCACAATTAGTTAAAAATACAATAAAAGACTGAAAATGCAAAGCCATGTGGCACAAAATGATTATGCCAAGCTTCTTAAAGATAGAACTAATCAAAAAAATTACCTCTAGAATGGACTTAAAAACCTGAACAAAATGGATCTAAATAGATCTTTTGGATCCAA
The DNA here is from genome assembly GCA_018340775.1 of Taxus wallichiana var. yunnanensis. Taxonomy (NCBI): domain Eukaryota; kingdom Viridiplantae; phylum Streptophyta; class Pinopsida; order Cupressales; family Taxaceae; genus Taxus; species Taxus wallichiana. The sequence continues at coordinate 226,970,109 of CM031242.1, forward strand.
ATTCAAAAAAAAATCTAACGGCTATAAATGATGTGAAAACTTAAAATAATCTTAGAGACAATGGATTCAAACCATATAAATGACTGAAACTAGTTGCGAAGAAAATATCTAGGCATACAAATTTTTTAAACATGATCTAAATAACCATTTAGCCTATATTTCACTAATACTTCAAAACATATTTGGGCATGAATTGAAAATTTAAACTTGGTTTGCTTGAAGATCACTTTGTGAAACTTTTAAGGTTTCAAAGATCCATAGATAAACTTCAAGATTCTTAACTCTAGAAAATTAAAAGCTCCATATCTACCCTGTACATGCATAAGCACTAGGATATAATACCATGTTATATTTATTAGGGGAAATGTAATCCAAAGATCACAAATCCACCATTAACACCAAATATTATAGATTATGATATACGATTGATTAGGTACAAGAATAACTTAAAATAGATAGAAAAACAAGAAAAAGAGATAGATGACACCATATTTAAGTGGAGAAACCTGAAGGAAAAAACTCCAGCAAGTAAAGCAATGTCTTTATTAATAATTCACACAAGTTTTAATCAAGCACTTCTACTTCTAGTTTATCATCCTTTCTCAATGTCTCTGCAAAGCTATTTTCTTGATCATGTTTTGCAATGATCATCGAATGTATCTTGTAATAAGATCCCAATCTTTAAGTCAGTCTGTACAACATGTATACATTGTAGACAACCAATCTTGAGAGGGATCACCCAAATAAATTTAGGTGGGTGAAGTGGTTTAGTCGCTTCACTCTTAAATGTAAAAGACCTTCACAATAAAGTTTGATGGAAAAAAATTAATTTAATGTTGGGGCGTATTGTAGTGGTTGATCCTACTTGACATTATTACTTTAACAATCTTGAGGTACTAGTCATTATGTCAAGTCATTAGTGTCAAAATTAAAGTAAGAGATCCCTATATAAACACAACATACATACCATTATATGGGCGGACAATTCTTATCAAGATATATCTATCTACATAAAGTAAGGGACTGCATTTGGGCACATTAATCTGCATACACACTGCATAAGAATGGGATTTCATTCTATTCCATCCACACATTCGAGTTTTATCTAGCTATTTCCTACTATCTTGGAGTCAATATCTTGAGGGTGACCTAGGAGCACTATTACACACACAATCACATAGAACTACATTTAGTCTGAGATGTATTGTAATTATCAATCATAAGCTCACCATTATGACATCTCGAGAACATTCATACCCCTCATTTTACATCTTTTATTTTTAGGATTTGATGTCTATTTAAGGGTTTTATAGGTCATTATTTCATTGCAGGTTTACAACAACTCAAGTGATTATTGTGTGACCTTATAGTGACAAAAGGTGAGTAAGTGTGAATCCCTAGAGACACCGTCAAAACTAGGTCATGACCTTTTCTACGCACCCAGATGCCCTTAATATGGCCGAGGGAACTAGCAGGCACCCTTGTCCCTCTCTAGGCACCCCAATCTAGCAATTTCTACATTTGTTTCATTCTTTTGCAGTTTGTTGTAATGGTCTATGCTCTGTTTCATCACATTGTCTAGTCTAGACTCACTACAGGATAAGAAAAATTAAGATAAGTACCTTATCCATATCATTTCCTTTCATAGTTAGTATTTAATAAAAAAATTAGCATTTATATTTAATTTTATATCATTTGTAGAAGATCTTTGCATTCAAATTGTAATAAAATATTTACATTTTATTGAATCACCCATGTAGGAGGGTTTCCACTGAACCCTAAGGCTCATGATTGGTATGGGATTACAACCTTAACATTAGACCATGTTTCCTCTTCTCAATTTGGTATTAGCTCATTGTGATATGATCTCATGATTGGTTAAAGATTATGATCTATCATTGGACCATGTGTCTTTTTCTTGGTTTGTAAATCAAACATTCATTATTTTGTGTGTATGTAAATTAAGAAGAGTTAAGTATATTTTTCAAGGAAACATAGTATTAAAGTTCACTAGAAATTTAGATCAAAATTAGTGAAAGGATGATCAATGTGGGATTCAACATAGGTTTGAATCAAATATGAATTCATTGAGCTCAATTTGGACCCATAGGAAGCTGCAGATAGAACCTTTCATTGATCAATCAATCATGTAAACTAGTAAATTGGTCCTTTATACCTTTCTTTGTATGAGAACTGAAAGTTGTGAACTAATCATGATCTAATCACTGAATGTGTGGTAGGGAATTATGGAAAACTCAAACTAAATATAATATCACTTAAAAATTAATTAATAAGAATCGATTGTGTAAAGGTCGATTGGATCCTCAAGCGATTAAAATTATCCATGAATTGATATCGATCAATCATGAATTTGATTAATAAATCAACATGGAGTAATCTTGATCAAGGCTTGAAAATAGAAATGCATGAGTTAAAAATTAATTATGGTTATCAATTTTGGGGAAAATAGAAAATTAGATTCTATAATTAAAATTAATGAGAATAGTACGATAGGATGAAGAAAATCGTAAGAGTGGGTATTATTAATACACACATGAATATAGATCATAGATCAAAAGTAGATATTTCATAGGAGGGTAACAAAGATACAAATACATAGATCAAAGATGGTCAAAGAGATAGAGAAAACAAAGATAATATATTTCTTGGAAAACATAGATGATCACATATAATTAATTGATTCTCCTATTTTTTAATTCTACTTTAATCCATAAACTCTATTTGATTGAATTTTAGTAAATTTATTGTTAGATACCATAAGTAGTACCCTTGGATTTTTCATGAAAGATCAAATAATTCACCTAATATGGGATTGTCTTCAAAGTGTGGGACTTTTCTCCTTAAGAAAAACCTCCAAAGAAGGTTGGTTCCTTCTCTCCTAGCTCAATGCAAACTAACCTAAACTACTCAAAATATTACTAAATCTAAAACTATAGGATATAATGTTGAGATAAAAGAGGAAAAAGTTATAAAATAAAATAATAGTGCTGCATCAATGCTAAAACAGGGTTCAAATTTGACGAGAAAGATAGAATAATTACATATGCAAGGATTTAATGGAAACACAAAGTTATTAAGGAGCTAAATGAATAAAAATTTAGTGAAAACAAGAGGGTGAACATCCAAAAAATACAAAGTATTTCAAGGGAAAGTGACCAAAGATGTATTGCTTTGAAATTATTTATCATGTTTTCAAAGAAGAGGTTTGGAAATTCTGTAAAAATGCTAACTTTAGATGTATGAAAGTAAGAAAATATGTTTCTCCAAGGTAGACCATGGAAATTCACAAGAATGGAACCCTTACACTATGCCTCTACATTTACATATATAGAATATGAGAATAGAAGAGAGAGAGAGATGGGAGGCAATTTGAACTTGGATTTTTCTAATGAATTAATACAAACATATCATCCATGGATATTATCACTATTAACTCCAAGAGACAAGTAGTAGTTTTCCCCTACAAGACATCATTAGAATTCACATGTAATATCATCTATGTCATTTAAGAATTTAAAATAGGTAGGTGAGGTGGTTAAACACTTTATAACTAGTGAATTGCATGATTCCTCTGTTTCTCCCAAGCTTTCATGGTTTTACCTCCAAAGTGTATCTTTCTCCACACTTCTTTATTTCAAAATGTAACCCTTGGAGAGACAAAGTGCAATAATTCCCATATTAATTAGAGCTCCATATCGAAAGCTATGGTGAAAACCAGTATTCTTTGGTGGAACATGAATGTGTTTTGCTTTTGAAATTTTCTACATGGTGGATTTCATGGATTTTTAACTTAACATGCTTCCAAAAATTTTATTAAGTTTCATGGCACTTTGAATTTAAACTTCTCCATGGATTTGGAAAATTTACAAGACATTAACTCTCACTTATCCACCAAAATATTTATTCATACTATTCTAGATATCTAACCCTTTGCAATCAACCACTCACACCTAACTCCTTATCACATTTATATAAAATCATGAAGTATTTTATCCTTCTTCATTATACATACTTAGAAACCCACGGATGTTTTATTTAAAAACCCCACGGAACACCGAGATAGTGATTTTGTTGTTCTCAGAATTATTTGTTTCTATACTTTGTGAGTCCAATGGTAATTTATTCATGCATCATAGATTTTCACCTTCTACAACCCAAAACAGTTTCACTACTCTTCATATCACGAAACCCACCTTTATGTTTCGTAGTACTTCTATCCTTAGCTGAATTTTGACCTTTTTTAATATGAAAACTTTGCAGCCTCCAAAAGGTTCTTCACACCCATGGAAAACTATTCTTGACATCCATAGAGGACTTGAACTATTATTGTTTCACTTTTTATTTTCTAATAATCCGTGGAGCAGTGAGTTTTCTCGTAACTACACTTCACAATTTTATATACTTAGCCATTTTGGACTTGATAAGTAATCCAAAATAGCAAAGGGGTGTTGTTTTGGATAACATTTATATAATTTATTTGATTAGATTTGTATATTTATAGTTGATATAGAAAATAACACGTAAAAACTCAAATAAAAACTTAAATCATGAGTTAAGCGATCGAATTTAGATATCATGGTCATAAAGATTTTTAGAGGAATGGTTGAATGGTCTAGGCACTATGATAAAGTAGAAAGGACATGAAATTTGTTCCATCCGTAACATGTTTCATAACATGTCACAATTAGTTTTGAAACATTACACAAACCTTGACATGAGAATTTAAATTAAATTATTCAAAAGTATGCATTCAATTCCAAAACACTATATAAGTCTTAACATGAATATCTAGTTCACACTCTCCGAGAAGGTTGAATGCCCAAGGATTTGAATATAAAATAGGGGTCATAGATTGATTTCCCTTTATTAATCCCTTTTGATCTACCTTTATATCCAAATATATGTGGTTAAACTAGATAATGAAACTAAGATAATAGGTTATTATACTTAGATAATGAAACTAGGAAAAATGATCTTAGTGATAAATGTGACCAAGATTATAAATGTTAATATAATAATCATTAAGTGGGATTCAAAACATAATAACAAGCATGTTTTTTCAAGGATGTGTGTGTGTGTGTGTGTGTGTGTGTTATATCTAGGCTAACTTGGAAACATAAATATCATTATATCACTTACCTTGGAGAATTTTATTATTGTTAGTGGTAAGATCTTGAGGCTTGATTATATATTTTTAAACTATATTAATAAGTGGGTTTAAATCTATGTCGTATAACAATGACATCATAATAGTAAGTGATTGTCATTTTAAAATGTGTTGAAAAGAGGATTTTGGCATAATATACTCTTTTCTTTATTCAAATTCAATAATGTATGAATGGTGTTTTTATAGATTAAATTTTTATAAAGACTATTAAGATTTATTAATATTTGAATGTCTAAAAATGAAGGACATGAACTTGGAAAAAAATGTTGGGATGTTGAGTTGTATGTGTTTTCATTGATTTAAAATATCATTAATGAAAGAGATGATGATGGATAAGTCTCAAAGCATGCTCATTATGATGATGACATGGATAATTTTAGTGATATTGACTTGTTCTAGCAAGCCTAATCAGTGACATTGACTTGTTCTAGCAAGCCTAATCATGGTTGCAAGAGTGGATTTAGTGAGATTGAATTCTTCTAGCAAGCCTAATTAGGTGACATATCTAGCATAAGTTATGGAGCATGATGGTTTTATTTTATTGGTGGCTTGAGGAGAATGGCTGGTAAGGAGAGAATGTTTAGAAATATTTTAGGAACTCACATGAGTTTTGAGTGCGGAGTATAGGTTGAATATCCAATTACGGGTGCTCATCTAGACCAAGTCTAGGTGCTTGGATATTAAATGAAGAGGGATAGAGCTAAGTGAGATCATGGAGGAATTTATGTGAGTGAGACATGATGTCTCAAGGTGTTTAGGTCATTTTGGAGTGATGGTAAGAAGATCTATGGTGTTAGAATATTTTTTCATGGTGTGCACTAGGCTTGATCCTAATGTTTGGAGGCCTAATTAGGCATGGTATTCACTTACAAGTCTGTGTGAGCACTTGATACATCTCATTTCGGTATGTTGCTTTAATCATGTAGAGACCTTTTTTTAGAGGTTTCATTAGGAGTTTTAGTGTTGGTTCAATTGGTCCTAGCCTAAACTATGTAAAACCCCAAGGGATAGTCATGTAAATGAGATAAGTTGAGAATATGTAGAGCTATTTGAGACAATTTAAGTATTGGATATGTTATTATGGTTTTTCATGATGTTGTGGTAAAACTTTAAGGTTTCCACAATGATAATTTTTCAAGTTACATCAATTTTAGTGAAACATGGTGTTTGAGTTTGGGTGATTTACACTTGAATTATTACTTCTAATGCTCACCCTGGATTGTGTGCTTTCCATGGGAAATTGTGGATTTTGGGATATTTAATAAGTTTTTCCAAAAATAATGAGTTCATTTTATCGTCACATTTTTATGAACGATCGTTAAGAAGAAAAGTGGTTTTAAACCCTCTCAAAACCCTCGGTCAAAAGCGATGGAGAAGATATCCTTGGTAAGTGCCCAATTTTTTTATTGTTATAACATGATGATCAGATGATATAGAGGAATCCACCAAATTTCCGTAAAGGTATGATAGAGCATATGGTGATGAGTGGACCCTACTACAGAAAAAATCATATTTCTAAAGAAGTTTAGTTTGGGACAAAGTTTTTTAAAGGAGTTATGGAATAAATTGACATTGTTTTCAGCATGGGTGTTTTAATTGATATCAATTGTGGTTTAAGATCATTTTTCATATTATAGATGGAAATGTATGCTCATTTATGAAGATTGGTCTTAAGACAATTTTGGGGTGATTCGGAGTAGTTTCAGATATTGACTTGGTTAGAGGTCTTTCACATGGATTTGAAAAGAAATTCTAAGATTTTATGGAAATATTATTCAAAGGGATTTATAATGGTATATATTTTTATAGGTTAACTAGCTCAATTTGTGAAGAATAAGGTTTCTTATTTTCGAGGATATAGTTTCTCATGATGAAATAATGAAGTAGATGATGCTTTTTTTTATTGTTTTTCATTTGATATCAATTAGAGAGTGAAGAGGGATAAATGTTTCTCCTATTTAATTCCTGTTGAGGTATTCAAAGTGGCATGAATGGTGTTAACCGAGTTGAGTTTCTATAACATATTTCGGGTAGCTTATTTTGGTAAAGAGAAAAATTGGTGTGTTTTACATGTATGGATGTTTCATGAGCTATAGTAAGCATAATGTGATCTAAAGGTTATTTTCCTTCCATTTAGTGGCTACATGTCATATTTGATATATTGTTATGTGATCTTGAGACGCATAGGTGAATATTGGTTCTGAAAACTATTGTTTTGAGAAGGATAGTAGCCTTCTTAGTTATGATATGAATAATTTGATTATTCCAAGATAACTTACAACTATGGATGATGTTTTTATGTAAAATTTGACATGTTTGATGAATTTGGTAGCTTGAATAATCATGGTGATGGTGTTTTTGGTATTTAGTCATCTAGGTGATGGGATTTTGAGTTATTTTTGAGTTTGTCTAATGCATTTGAGCATGTCCGAACTATATGGGTCCATTGTGAATTTTTTTATGAGTATGGTGTTATATTTTTTATTTTATTTTTCAATATCATGGTGAAGTACTAGCCTATGTTTTGTTTGAAAGAAGGGAAGCATATAAAATTAAGGCTTTGAGTTCATTTTTAAACTAGTTGATCTAAAAGAAAAAATGTAACCTAGTTGAGAGTTTGAAAGATGATCAAGGGAATGAAATAATATAAAATTAAGTGTGAGAGAATATGAATAAGGTTAGAGAAATTTAATTCAAGATATTAAATCCAAAATAGGTCATGAATATCCAAAATTGAGTGAGTTAGAAAAATGAGGGTTTAAAGAGATATTGAAGGGATTTGAAGTTGAATTTTTATGATCATCATCATTTGAGTTGCTACAACATACCTAAAAATAATATTCCTATAAAAATTTTATGTAATGAGTCATATTCATTTTATTATCTTGTTTTGAGTAATATCGACAAGGGTTTAGTGGTTGGTGCTCCTTATGGGGTTAGTGCCTCACAAAATAAATCTCTTGTGATGTATAATATTCACTTGAGTCTTTGTTTTGAGTAATATCAAAAAAAAAAAAATCAATGTATTTTCTTCCCCTCGAGGGTTTCCAACTTACATCTTGTGTTAATGTGTGTTCCTTCATGTTTATGTTCTTGTGGATGGTAGTTTTTTATTGTTGAAATTTGATTAATGCATGGTTGAATGTTAATGGTGTATAAAATTTAATTTGAAATTGTTTAAGGATTTTAAAGGACTGATTAATGCCAACCTATCATTCCATAGTGCTTCTAACAATTGGTATCAAATAATGTCCTTTTGGAGAAGTTTAATCACTTGAAAGGAGATTCTCTTGGAGAAAACTTCTACATGATTAAAATGGGAGAAGATTTCTTGCCATATGAAGGTCCTAAGTTCAATGGAACTAACTATCCCTATGGAGATTCAAAATGAAGGTATATCTAAGTTCTCTTGGTTATGAAGTTTGTGTAGGAGATATTGATTTTTAGATCCAATGGAAGAAATAGCCAAGGATATCATCTTTGGTTCTTTGGAATAATGTGTGAGCATGATGGTTGTTTAATGTGATTTAGCTAAGGAATTAGATAGAAATATCTCAATTAATAGTGAAACTAATAATAAAAAGGCATGGATCAATGACTGGATGCAATCCTTAAGGATCTTGAAGACAAAGAGGAGTGTACTCAGTTCAAAACACATATTGGATTACTTACTACTAGTTTCAAGACTAAATAGGATGAGTTCATTAAGTTTTAAATTTCCATGAATTATTTATAATAATAACATGACCTAGCTTTAAGAAAACTGAAAATGTTTCAAAATTTTGAAAACAGTACAATTAACCTAGATGATGTGTTGAGAAGATAAAGACATTCAAGTGATAAGTTGGGTTTGGGATTCAAAATTGAATCAAAGAAGGATGATAACATCTATGAATCAAGTCAAGAAGATGCCAAAGCAAAAGATAGTTTCAAAGGTAAGGAGGTTATTGAAAATGTTGATGTTTTTATCAAGAATCATGTTATTTAAAATGATGATTATATCAAGAAAAATGTGAAGAAAAAATATATCAAGAAACCTAATTATGTAAGATATGAAAGGTCATTCAGTGGTTATTGTTTCACTTTCAATGGTTTTGGGCATAGGGATAAGGAATGTAAAAGGTTTATCAAGGATGAACATCCATGGAGAGATAGTAGGAGTGAGAAAGAAAATAATGTGACATGCTACAACTTCCATGAGAAAGGTCACATTGCAAGGTATTTTTTATATGAACCTTCAAATCAGATTTTGAAAATGAAGTTCGTTAGAGGTAAGGGTAAAGTTATATGTTTCAATTGCAATAAAGTTGGTCACATAGCTAGATATTGTCTACATGGATCACCAAGGCAGAGATGGAATAATGAAGGTATGAATGAGGTTATGTGTTTTAGATGTAATCATGTTATCCATATTTCTAGGATTTACAATTAGGAAACTCTTAGAAAACATTTGATAGATGGAGTTTCTCAAAGTAACATTCCCATCACTTGATTTAAATCCAACAAGGTTTTTCATATTTTAAGATACTACATATGGAGGAAAATATCTATAAGAGGAAGGAATAAATCAAGGATAGTTATGATCAGAAGAATAATATTACTAGTAATAAAAATGCTCAAAAGGGACTACTTACTGATAAGGAATCAAATATCCAAAAACTCAAGAAATTAATTCAAGATCTTGGTGTCCTCTCCCATGAGGACTTGAGCTCCCTATTATGTTTGAATATTTTAGGTGCTTTGATGCCTCCATTTGGTTTCATGGATTAATCATTTTATATGTTTGAAACATGTGAAGGTATGTAAAATTCCCTATTTGTTTATGGTCTTAGTCATAAGCTCCTAGTCTGTGTCAAAAATAATGATTTGAGTTAATTTTTTGTTCCATGGTAAGTCATGTCAATATACAATCATAAAGTCTTGTCAAGGATTCCCATGATATGTGTTTAGTATCTTAAGGAAAAAATATTAATCATCTTAGAGGGTATGTAGCTATACTTATCATGAGGTCTATGTAATTGTCAAGGTCTCTTGTAGTCTATGAATCTGGTATGTGGTGCCTCAATTTGAGTAATTTTCAAGCCATGTATCAGAAATCATCAAAGTTTTATCATGTTTTCCATTTGCCTAAACATGTTCTTGTTATATCAAAGAATATATATATATATATATATATATATATATATATGTATGTATGTATGTATATACGTATGTATACATATATATATATATATATATATATATATATATATATATATATATATCATGATATCAAGATGACTAGTGTGTCAAAAGGGAATATTGAATTCATCTATCGGTATAGGTTTTTTTAAGGCATGTATTGTAGTCCTATGTTGATTGTTAATAGCTTGTCAAACAATGAAAGTATGTGTTATTGGTCAAGGAGTCATTCTAAGGGTATAATGTCATGGTTTTGGCTCAAAATATTTCATGTTATAGAGTTAAGTTAATGTGTTATATGAAAGAATATGGATTAATGTGTAAGATTTTTTTGTCTCAATCAATATGTATCAAGAAATTTTTCTTACATTGATATAAGTTTGAGTTCATGATTAGTACTTTAAGAGGTTTGTCTCATTTCATCTTATGCATTGGTCATATTGAGTCCAAATAGGTTCAAAAAAATTTCATGATTTTCTAGTTATGTTTATTATAGGTCCAAGTTTTCATTATGTGTGAACTCACACTTTGATGGAAATTATGGGAGATATGGATTCATGTGGTCTAGAAATTGTTTCTTTGATATTGAAGGCCTTCAATAAGGATGAAGAGTAAGTTTGATGCTAGTATCATTACAAGAGAGAAGGGTTCATGAAATAAAAATGATAAATCTTGACTATTTCATTCATGACAAAGTAATACATTGCAACTTAGATGATTCACTATGATAGATGTGCCTGCAACATGATTTTTATCTCTTGGTTCATGCTTGGAGTAGTTTAAAGAGTGTGGTTACTTCAAAAAGTTGGTGTAAGCATACTAGAAGGATAGAAAAGGTGTACAATGTATGTCATAGGTATGAGTTTCAATGCACTATGGTTAAGATACTATAACGAATATTCCCAACCCTTGAAGATTATAGCAAGGTCTCAAATAAAGGTACATTTGATCAATATGGTCTATAAGGTATAAAATGAAGGATCAAAATTATTTAAGGTCTATTGAAATACTATAAGTGCATCATGAGTAAAGGATGCCTTTTATACAATTTTTAGAGGGATGAGTACAATATTACATGATTTGTGAGTTTATGTAAAGTTTTAGGATGATGAATCAAGTTGAGGGGGAGATACTCTAGGACTTCAAGAAAGGGTTTAAGAGGAAATGACGATATTGACAAAATTCATTAAATACCAAGGTATGTGTCTTAGTTCTATCACTTGAAGTGGTTACTGTACAGATGAAAATCGACACATGACCTTCAACTACACTTGAATTCTTGAGGTCATGCCAAGGTAGCCAATGTGGAAATATGGATGGTTAGATAGTAGAGAAATCTAGTAGCTGAAAAAAGTATGTGTAAATGGTATGGATAGGTTGTTAAGGAAATACAATGTCTTCAACTCGCAATAATGAAATCTTCTCGCCAAGTGCAATGAAAGCCCATCTAACCTAGACGGGTTGGATAGATGGATCAAAAATGATGAAAACATGGATACTCCAGTCAATATAAAGCTCTACGGATATCCTTTCTACCAGTTACATAATTTGTGGGAAACTAATGGGAGCCTCATAAATATGCCCAGACATGGTCATGGAACAAGAAAAAGAGGCATGGCTTCACGAAATTGGATTTGGTTAGTGGGAGTGTTCCAAATGTGAGGCCTTGTTGAGCTTCCTTGTTTAGAGGGTTTAATTGTGATATGATATCTAGTGGTAATGGTGATGTATACAAAACCAAAGTGTGTGCATACTTGTGTCAATATTAGTGATTATTTTTGGCATGTTTGGTTGTGGGACTCTATGATCACTCTTTGTATGTTCTAGGTTGTTGCGGTCCTTGTATGGTGATGTGAATGGTCATATTATATTACTAGGGAAGTCTAAAACATGTAAGCCCTATCGGTTGTAATATTTAGCACATTGAGTTGTATTTTTTAGCGTATCGAGCTGGTGTTCTAAGGACAAGAAGACGGAGTCTTGTATCTATGTTCGTGATTAATTTGGGACCATTTGGTTATGGCACCCGTGAATCACTTCCATAAGTTTTTTCTTGTTTGATACCATTGATGGTCATAAATTGAAAACATACAATCTAATTAAACAAGTACGGGTAATCTAATTGAATTGAAACTACTTCTATATTTTTGTATTTTCAAGAACGTTAATGATATGAACAAATAAAACCACTAATCTAACAAATAAAATATATATTTTTATTTTCCATTTTGATGAAGAAATAACATTAAAGATTCTAACTAATTAAATCATGAAACAAATAAAACTATCGAGATGTGGTTGTTTATTTTTCAAAGAGGAAATCTATTTTATTTTAAATGAAATTTTTATAACTATGAATGTAAATCTAACCTCAATTTGGTCTCGAAGAAGAAGAAGAAATCAAAGATTCCTGGAATATTTTCTTCTCTACAACTGCCCCCAAAAAATAACAGAGGAATTTTCTATACAAATTGATGCTTATGTTTACTTCTAAAAGCCCTGAGAATATTTCTTCTAGATTTACTTCCTTGCAAACTTTGTAGAGATAGGTAAGAGAAGAAATCTCTCCTAAGAAAGCTTTGGATTCTCTTCTCTATTTGATAATGTGCATACAATTTAGAAATAAACTTTTTGAAGAAATTAGGAAAACAAATATCAACTCCAACCTAGAATACATAATAGTGGAAATCCGGTTGTGTGGTACTTAGTCCCTCGGTTTATCTTTTCTTTCTCTCATGTCCATGTGAGTCCAAGAGGTTGGGAATGTAGTGAAAATAATAGAGGGAAAGTGTTGGAGCAATGACATCTTGAATTACCAATCGAGGAAAAATGCAAGTCGAAGAAAGATAGCACAATGGAATTGAGATTGGCTATGCAATTTCTAGTAAGAAAGAGGAAGCTTAGCAATTGTAAGAATACTAAAAAAATCTAGCCATTTTTAAAAAACAAGCGATCAATTTATACAAGGTTTGCTGGGAAATGGTTCAAGCCATTTTGCATCCATGGGGTGACACATCAACAATGAAGAGGGTTTTGAACTATCAATCACAATCAATCACAAATTAGAAGTGAAGAAGAGAATGCCACAAGGTAGTCGGGATTTAAATCGGCCAAAATGGGCAAGAAACGTGTGTGCAAAGGGAAGTGAAGTGAAACAAAACATGTTTAAAGTCATGTTGGGACATTATTTAAAATTTAGACAACACCGCTGCCCAGTCTGAGACAGAGCAGTGTTTATAGGACCGACGCCCTTCCTAGGAAGTGGTTACAAAGCGCCACCCAAGCAGGGCAAAAATTTTGACACTAAAGGTCGAAACAGGGCTAAAAAGTAAGCAAGAAGCTAAGAAAAATATGTAAAGGATAACTAAGGCATGCTTTAGGCTATAAATATAAACTATAAGTAGGTTTAAGGGCTCGAACACCTTCACAAAAGATATGAATCATCATTGGGGACCTTTTGTAACCATTTCCTAACAATCTAGCATGTGCAAATTTGGGTGTGTACATATTTCCCCTTTGGAAAATCATTTTAGCCATGAAGAGGCGTAAAACGTAGAGTCTGAGTATGGCATTCCAGAAATGGGGAGTTAGAAGCTATAATTGACATGCCTATGTGCGAAATGTCATCCCAAGCTCGCACTACACGGAAGATGAAAGGAAAAATCAAGTGAAGCTAGATATAAAAATATCAAAAAATAAATACTAAATCAAAATGATAAGAGGACTTACCATTTGTGTGGGGGTAGGAATATACATCTACCAACACTCTAGCCTTATGATCACATACACTCAAAACAAAGTTAGAACACAACATATATATACCGAGAACAAAACATTTCTAAATTTGATTGCACATATCTTAGTGGTGGTTTTTGAGCTTTGGGCCCACGGTGACCATTTAGACAAGAGTGTAGTCAAAATAATCGGTATGAAGAGGTGATCATGGCTTCGAGGTGAGAAACCCAAATGACGTGAAAAAGGTAAGTTTTTCTCAGTTATTTATTTTGAAACCTAAAATGTTAAATGTTAAAAATGTAAGACTAGGGGAGAGTTTCTAAATTTATTGTTTTAAAATGGTCCTTAGGGGGCGACACATAAAGGTTAGCCTTTTATTTCACTAAAAATGAGTTATTTTTGTCTTTTTTCAAGTTTTTAGGGCTAAAGAGACGACCCAACAATTTTTAACCGCACCATCACCCTGTATACACCGGTGGTTATAGGATTTCCACCCTTTCAAGGTGGTGGTTACAGAATTACCACCCTAGCGATAGCAATGCGTCGGTTACAAAATCACCACTTTGCATAGGGTGGAAATTTTCTCATTTTTAGGACAGAGTAGATATGACATGTTTAGACCATTTTTTTAGATTTTATATCATTTTGTGATGTTTTTGAATGAGCTTTCGAATGTTACTAAATCACTCTTTTGTTATTTTATGAATACAAAGGGAGGAATATGTTTATTAGAGCTAAGAGAGAGTGTGTGATTATATGTCAACTTTCCTTGACCGGTAAAGCAGAGCTAAGATAGGCATTTTGTACTGAGCAAGGATATGGAGGATCATATGGGTGCCACACATTGCAACTCCTAGTTGGATGTTTTGTGACCTCTTTTCTTATTGGGATGTGGACAGAGCACTTTTTGGCTTCCAGGTGTAAGAGGAGGAGAGTGGACCATAAAACCTATTAATGTCATTCAATGTCAAGACGAAGAGTCTATTCTCACCTACCTTGGTGCAAAATATTTTTGTATCCACTTTGGTTGTTAGCATCGAGACACAAACCATATTGAACAAATCGACCATCGAAATCAATATTAACACTCAAGACGACCTAGACATTCTAAAGATAGTCCAATATTTAGATACTGCTGAACAAGAAGATTTTACTTCTTTTCTTAGGGATCCTAGCAACCGATTTTTCTTGGTCCTACATTGATATGCCTAGTATTGATCCAAACATTGTGGTCCACAATATCATCACTATTCTTGAAGCCAAACTGTAAAAAGGAAGTTGCAGAAAATGCATCCTCACATTTCTCTTCTTATCAAAGAAGAACTGTAATGCCTTCTTTCAGTTTCCTTCATCCTACCCATTTATTACCCTTAATAGATCTCTAACATTGTCCTTGTCACAAAGGTGGTAGGAGGACTCTGTATTTACATGGATTTCCACAACCTTAACTTGTCTTTCCCCAAAGGTGACTTTCCTCTACCTAGTATTGACCAAATAGCTGATCTCACCGCCTACCATGAGAAGCTATCACTCATGGATGGTTTCTTAGGATATAACCAAATATTACTTTCCCTAGAAGATCAACACCAAACCGCCTTCATCACTCCTTGGGGACCTTATGATATCGTTTCATGCCATTTGGCCTTAAAAACGTTAGTGCCACATATCGTGGGATATGACATATATCTTTCATGACATTATGCATCACATATTGGAAAATTGCATTGATGATATTCCTACCAAATCAAACATTGGGTCGAACACCTTACTGTCCCTAAGGTCATCTTCGACCGTATCATCAAATATTATGTTTTCCTTTAACCCAAAAAGTGTGTCTTCGCGGTTCTCTCTGGAAAGATCCTTGGTTTTATCATTTCTTTACATGGCATAGAAGTTGACCCTACTAAAATCAAGGCTATTCTTGAAATTCCTCCACCTACTAACCTTCATCAACTTCGTAGTTTGCAAGGAAAGTTGCAATCTATTCATCACTTTATTTTGCAACTTTCTGACCATTGCCACCCATTTCATCATCTCCTCAAAAAGGATGTCTCCTTCAAATGGGATGATGAATGCCACAAATCCTTGAAACCTTAAAATAATACCTCCTCCAACCACTGTGCTCATTCCACCTAAGGATGAATAACCATTTTACCTTTACATTTCTGCCACTGATCATTCCTTGGGTGTCATGCTCGCTCATCGTGATGAGAAACATAGGGAAAAAGTGGTTTATTATATAATCCATATACTTTTAGACTATGAAACTAGATACACTCATGCTGAAAAAATATGCTTAGCCTTAGTTTTGTTGCCACTAAACTTTTCCATTACCTACTTAACCACAAAACCTTCATTGTCACCAATATTGACCCCTTACATTACATGTATGCTAATCCCTACCAACATCAATATGTTTCATGTTGGCTCATGCTTCTTGTAGACATAGAACTCGAATTCATCCATCAAAAATATGTCAAAGCACAAACCATTGTTGACCAACTTGTAGAAGCACATCTCTCTAAAAATCAGTCCTCTAACTTCAATTTCCTAGATGAATCCATCACTACCCTCTCTTTGGATGATACCATTTACCATATGACCTTATTCTTTGATGGTTCAAAATGTCAGTGTGGGGGTGATTCCAAGGTTATCCTCAATCCTCTTAACGGTGAGCCTATGTCATTATCTTTCAAACTAGATTTTGATTGTACTAACAATATTACCAAATATGAAGCACTTGTATTAGGCCTTCAAACCACCATTTCCTTAGACGTTAAATCAATTAATATCTTTAGCGATTCCCAACTAGTTGTAAACCAAGTTAATGGTATATACCAGTGTCGTAATGAGATACTTCAAAAGTATAAGCATCATGTTGACATAATTTTGACTACCTTTGACCATTATGACCTTCAAACCATCCCACATTTCACTAATAAATTTTTGGATACCATGGCCTTTCTTTCTTCTCAAATCTACGCTTCACCCTTCGACTCGAAAATATTTATCACAGTATAAAGGCTGCAATCACCTTCCTATCTATTTTGAGATGTCAACCTTATCGGAACCATTGAACGACCCATGCGACCATTGGTATAATTAGTTTCTTGACTACCTTTCCCTTTACATTTTGCCTCCAGATCTTACTTGCAATGGACAATGAGCCTTTCTCAAATTTTTCTCTCATTATGTCATTACGGGTGGTCTTCTTTATAAACATGGATTTGACGGTATCCTCTTACGATGCCTTATAATTTATGGAATTCCCTATACCATACGGGAATTTCACGACAAAATTTTGGGGGTCACTTCGGTGGTTTACTGTCACTAAATGTATTCTCCTCTGGGTTATTACTAGACAACCCTAAGCTGTGATTTTGTGACTATGTCAAACATTGTGTGAAATGTCACAACATGCTAATCTTCATCACACTCCTAGTCACGCCTTACAGGTCACATGAGATCTTTGGATTTTATCTCAATGGGTTATAGATCTTGTCGAAGAGATTAACCATTATTCGCCCAAAGACATCAATGGATTACTACCACTACTTGAATACTATACTAAATGGGTAGAAGCCATGCCTCTCATTTCTATGAAATCTGAGAAAATTAGTGAATTCATCAACCATCACATCATTTATCACTTTGGTGTTCCTTACCGCCTCATCCGATAATAGAAAATAGTTAAAAAACAAAACCTTATGAAAACTTTGTGATGCCTTCAGCATTCAACTTAGTTTTTCCTCACCTTACTACCCTCAAACCAATGGCCAAGATGAATTAACCAATAAAAACTTAAACAAAATTATTATGAAAGTAGTTGACAATACTGGAAAGGATTGGCATACACACATTCCTTTTTCCTTATGGGCTTATCACACTAGTATTTGTACCTCAACTTCTACCACACATTTCTCTTTAGTCTACGTTACAGAGGTTGTCCTTCCTCTCTAAGTATAAATTCCATATCTATGTATCTCACTCAAAGACAAGCTCAACGATGATGAATTTCTCTAGGACCATTTAGCACAACTCAAGTTATTAGATGAACATCATTCCAATGCTCTCGATCACCTCCAAATATACAAAAATGTATCAAACGTTCCTACGATAAACTTTTCCTTGAAAGAACCTTTTAGGTTAGCGATCTCATTTGGAAGGAAAATCAACATGTAACAAAAGAGGATAAAAGTAAATGAGGAAAATTTTCTCCTAATTGGCCCGAGACCCTATAACATTACTCATACCTATGGATTAGGTGCTTATCATTTGTCTTCACTCGAAGGTAAACCCAAACCTGATCCCCTCAATGCCTTACATCTTTGACCATTCTATTGTTGAATCAAGTCCTATATCACATTCTGTCTATTTAAACACTCATCCCTTGAGCACCATTCACCTTCCATTTACCTATTTTAAGGATCAATGACTAAACAAGAATCACGTGATTAACTGTCACTTTTTAGCCTTATCTTAAATATGAGTACCACAACTCTACTCATGGCATGATTCTCATGGATACTTTTCATCTGTTCCAAGATGGAATCCCATGGTCGTTCATCACTTAAAAACCCATCTTTCATAGCTAACCTCTGTGTACTATAGTTTTGTCTTCATAACAGGAGCCTATCCTTCTCTATAGTCTTTTCCATGACCTAAAAGTCCAAAAAATAATTCAAAATCAGTATATGGGAAATTCAAATTTAAAACTCCTTCATCATACTTCTCATAAAATAGATGACTCCTCAAAAAGGACATCTACTATTTCTCTACTTTGCTTCCATAAATAGAATGATCCCTCAAAGGACATCTATACAAAGCTAGCCATATTGTACATACTCTCTCACACAAAGAAGACTATTCTTACAATAATAAAATAAAAATATTCTAAAGCTTCCTACATCGATCATTCTATTAAAACAAAATCTAAAATAAAAAGATAATGTTTTCATCATGCACTTTCCTATTTTGATCTTGGGTATCTTACCAAGTAGGCATGCTATCTCACACTAGATTGTGCTAAACCATCCTCTTTTACCTCAACGCCTTCACTCTCTAATATTCTACATTCTTAAAGGGCTTGCCATAAATTTGAAATTTTGTGATCATGTGACTTTCTTCACCCTTAGAATAGTAAATTATGCAATGCCTTTAGGGTGCTACGTTCATAATCCAATCTTTGGTATCCTAGAATCATTAGGATTCTTATCAATTAGGCAACACTTTCATCTCCTTTTACCATTCACCTATTTTTATTTGTTGATTCTCCTATACAAGACTAGACTATCAACACCTATAGCTCGAGAAATTCATCTTTCACAAAAATCAACCATGCCTAAATGACCTAGATTCAACCATGCCTAAATGACCTAAACTCAACCATGCCTAAACAACCTAAACTCAACCATGTGTAACTGACCTAGATTCAATCATGCCTAAAAATCAACCAACCCATCCTTCTACCTCATCATATTCTTCACTATCTTATGGGATAACTACATCGGCCTGAGACCCCTTTTTATCGGGGCTATGTAGGCAACAATTCAAGGGCATGGGGCCCTTGGAGGTTAGCTTAGCCACTCTTTACCCTAACAAATTTTCCCCCTTTTTATTCACATTCTACCTTAGTTAGTTTCCATTTTACACAAAACTTGGAAATTACACAATCATAAACATATACATATTTACCATTTTATAACATCACCATATCATACATCACTCATTTCACATTTCCATGATATCAAACATTTGGAAATTTACACCACAACATACATATACATCATCATTTATTTTCCATAATACCAATAACTTGGAAATTAAATCTAACGCAAAACATGACTCTACCATGCCTAACTCACCTAAACTCAACCATGTCTATACCTGACTCTACCATGCCTAACTCACCTAAAATAAACCATGCCTATACTAGAATCTACCATGATCAAGGGATCATTTTTGAAAGTTCCCTAAAACATCCCTAAATGGTGTCAATGTAGAAGATCGTGTCGAGATTTCCATCAACAATGAGAATGTGAAAAATAGACATTGGGAGCTCTAGATATGTCTGGTCAAAGCTCAGTTAACTAGAAAGTCAACTCAGGTCAACTGGTCAATTTTGGACCAATGGCATTGTGACACATGGTGAAAAGGAAAAGGGAGTCGTTTGTTGGTTTTCAATCTCTAGTCTTTTACGGTTGTAAAAAAATAGCTTGTCAGAACAAGAGGCTCAACTTTTGTTACGGAGGGGAGTCGAACACCATGTGGACTATGGTATTATCACTAATGTGGTGGGTCATCAAGCCACCATGTGGCTTTCCACCACGAGTTTGATTTTCCAATCGTGGGTTGACAGGTGGTCTTTTTCATCATATTACATGTGGGTGAAATTTCATATTATTTTGTAATTATTTACCATGTATTATTCCCAAATACAACACAATATGCCACATACCACACATATATATGTCAAACCTCCACATATTAATGTTAAACATTAGTATTAAATGCCACATAACCACCAGCCCCATATCTTTGGAAAATAACACATGGTGAAGGAGGTGAAGTGGTTGTAGGGGGTGTAATTGCTATGTGTGGAAATCCACGTGGAGAGGAGAAGTAAATGGGGCGGTTAAGCTTACATGGTCTTTTGACCACTTCATACATGTGTGGAGAGGCTTAATAAATCATAAGCTATTATCCAAACCCACAAAATGTGGGATATAACCCACATAAAAAACTACCAACACGGGTATTTTATCCCATGGATTTTTCTAAGCAGCCCACTATGGGATATCATCCCACTTCACATGCTACGGTGAGGCTAAAATTAGCCTTAAGATAATTTTTAATCCATTATTTTAAGGGCCCTAATTTTTGTATAAATAGGGAACCCATGTTATTGTAATGTACACACAATGCAATAGAGAAGCTCATTCCTAGAGCTCGGAAAGGCGAAGAGTGAGCCAAGAGGAGAGTTAGTTACCATGGGCGTAGTTGTGTGAACACCTAATTTATTTAGGTGTTATTGTGGCTAGGAGTTATTAATAATACCTAGTCCACCCATAGTGCCACCCCAAATTGTTGTGAATCTTGGAATATCGACCAAAGTTCCATAGGGCATTACGAAGCATCTGGAAGGCCGATTGAGAATCGGAGGATTTTGAATAGTAGATCCGGTGCCATCAAGCTTTACGAATATGCCAGAAAGGGGAATTCACATGTTATTTTCACCCTTATCTTTCGAAGGTTTGGTTATTCTTATAAGTAAGTTCTTAATAGTTTCAATAGGTTTTCTTGTGAAAGTACTATTATAACTTACAAGTTTTGACTAGTGGAGCGATTTGATAAGAACCCAGAGGCGTAGCGATTGCCAAACTCCATAATCAATCATTGTATAATTGTATTTATTGTATTACATTAATTTTTAAATTGATTACTTAAAAGGAGAAAATTGTTGGCAATAATTAAAGCCTACAAGGGTCTGAGATCAGGTAGATAAAAACTTGGTTATTTTCAGATCAAGTTTTATATCAGAGCTGGTTGTTGGCCTTCAAACTTTCTAATATCCAAGAAATTTTGGTATCGAGATCTGGTTTAGCTCCATTTTTCTTCAAGATAAATATGATTAACGAGTGATTTCTTCAATATTGGTGTAGTTGGTTCAATTTATGTGAGCAGGGAACAAGTGCACTATGGGAAAGATGTCTAAATAGGAAAAAATCAAGGAAGTGTAAGCTTATAATCACAAGATCCAAGAAGATAAATCTCTCCTGTGATCAATGTATTACTCCATGGAAAATCAGAATACTCACTTAAAATCAAAATTTCAAACCAAGGATGAGCTCTTGGCAAGGTTGCAATGTGGTGATTAGAGAAAGGAAATACCTTCAGCTCTAGATGGAGTGACCATGGAGATGTTTGCACTCTAAGTTGTTTACCACTAGAATCTTCTTCTTCCTCCCATTTGGTTTCAGATTTAGGTAATGAAGCCTTTGGTTTGTTTGAAAATCATACTAGAGGCATTGGATCCAAGCTACTAGATAAAATGGGATTTGATGGAAGAGGCCTTGGTAAAAATGGCCATGGTATTGCTAACCCAATACGAGATAAAGGATCACCCTCATTTTGTAGATTTGGGTTATCCTAGTGTGGGGATGGAAATTGGACAATGCTCAAGAAATTGTGAAATACAAGATTATAAAAGAAAATTGAATACCCCATTAGTCCTATAAGAAGATTTTGAGCGGGGAAAGTTGTGCTTCATCGTCACGGGAAAGATGTGGTAAGAGAAATTAACAAAGAGGTAATGAGATTCCACCTCAATTTCTTACTATAATCAAAAGCACGATAAAACTTCGATGCACTTTTTAGCTTAAGAAGTATGGTTATGATTTTCAGAATATGTGGAATTCCTCTCCATGTAGTTTTTGTGGATTGCATAATCATTCTATGGCCAGATGCTGGAAGAGAAGGACATTGATGAAGAAGTTGATGTCATTTGTCAGGAACAAGGCAAATCAGAAAGACCAATCTCGTCATGTAGAGTCAAGAAATGGCAGAAAGAGTTCCTCATCCCAGAAGAAGGATATTAAGAGTAATTTTTGTGCTCATTGTGAAAGGAATGGGCATTAGGTGGAAAATTGTTGGAAACTACATCCATCTCACCATCAGAGTAATGACAAGCCAAAGATGGAATGGAGGTGTATTGCAAAGGAAAAAAAGGTTTCTACTCCACCACCAGTTGATAATTCAACCTAGGACTAGGTAATACCTGAAAGTGAAAGTCCTTTAAAATGGGTAAGTCAACAATTTTTTAATTATATATTGCATAATTCAAAATGATGAATAGTATATAGTATTTGTTTGGAGATCAGATTCTATGAGAAAATGCTGAGAGAAAGGTTTACCATACTCAGTGGATTTTCTTAGAAAATTTTATTAATGCTCCAAACATGTCTCCTAATTAGCATGTGAGTACCTGTTAAAGCTTAGATATAGGAATTAATGCATATAAAGCTTGGAGGTTGATCTACCATTTTTGTAGGTAGTAGAGTTCACCGGAGTCAGCTCCGAATTTCATTCTATGTAGATGCATTGTGACTGTGCAGCAGAATGGTAGCTAAATCACCATTGGCATTAACATCAAGTCAAAACTTCATTCTGTGTAGAGGCATTGTGATTATGCAGTAGAGTTGTACCTAATATTAGTGTTTCAACAAGAGGAGATCTCAAAGGATCAACTTGAAACATCATTTGGTGTCAAGGCATTGTGACCACATATTCGAATGGTAGCTGATCAACAGACTTAGCATCATGCATTGGAGGCTTGAGGTCTTGAAAGAGGCTTAGCATCGTGTATTAGAGGCATTGAGGTCTGTAACAGACTTAGCATCGTGCATTGGAGGCTTGAGGTCTTGAAAGAGGCTTAGCATCATGTATTAGAGGTGTTGAGGTTTGAAAATGGACAAGTTATTGTCCATCATCGACATCGAGATCAATAATAGTTCTACGTAACATGGAGTTCCTTCAAACCAGTTTGTATTCTACAGAACCAACTCGGAGCCCAGAGATGTGTTATAGAGTAAAATAAGATCCTTGTTGTCATATATCAGGAAGTTTAGCACCGCATAGTAGGAATGTTGAGGTTTCATGTAGAAACTTATCACTATACAACGGAGGCATGGAGGTCTTCTGTGAATATCAGTTGGTGCAACGGAAGTGTGGTGGGCCCATAACCCACAGGTCTCAAGATCGAGAGAAAAGTTGTGGAGGTGAGAAGGTTCTTGAGAAATAGAACAAATGGTCTACTATAGAAGCACTTCTGAGGTGGCAACAGAGTTTCTAGATTCAGGACGGGATGGAAAAATGTTTAAATATATGCTTTTTGGGATAAAAATCCTTTCTTAGTTAGGAGGTGTGATCAGGGGATCATTTTTGAAAGTTCCCTACAACATCCCTAAATGGTTTCAGTGCATAAGATAGTTTCGATAGCTTTCCATCGACTATGAGAACATGACAAATGGACATCGGGAGCTCTAGATATGTCCCGGTCAAAGCTCGTCATCTAGAAATTCAACTCTGCTCATTGGTCAATCTTGGACCAAATGGCACTATGAAATATGGTGAAAATTAAAAGGGATTCATTTGTTGGTTTTCAATCTCTGGTCTTTGTGATCATAAAAAAATATCTCATTGGAACAAGAGGCTCAACTTTTGTTACGGAGGGGAGCTCAGCCACCATGTGGACTATGGTATTATCACCAACGTGGTTGGTCCACAAACCACCACATGGATTGCCACCACGAGTTCAATTTTCCTATCACAGGTCAACAGGTGGTATTTTTCATCATATTCCATGTGGGTCAAATTTCATATTACTTTGTAATTATTTACCATGTATTATTCCCAAATACCACACAATATGCCACATACCACACATATATATGTCAAACCTCCACATATTAATGTTAAACATTAGTATTAAATCCCACATAACTACCAACCCCATATCTTTGGCAAAGTCCACGTGGTGAAGGAGGTGAAGTGGTTGTAGGGGGTGTAAATGCTATGCGTGGAAATCCACGTGGAGAGGAGAAGTAAATGGGGGCGGTTAAGCTCACATGGTCTTTTGACCACTTCATACATGCATGGAGAGGCTTAATAAAGCCTAAGCTATTATCCAAACCCACCAAATGTGGGATATAACCCACATACAAAACCACCAACATGGGTATTTTATCCCATGAATTTTGCTAAGCCACCCACTATGGGATATTATCCCACTTCACATGCTACGGTGAGGCTAAAATTAGCCTTAAGATAATTTTTGATCTATTATTTTAAGGGCCCTAATTTTTTATAAATAGGGAACCCGTGTTATTATAATCGACACACATGCGATGGAGAATCTCATTCCTAGATCTCATAAAGGCAGAGAGAGTGAGCTAAGAGGAGATACAAACTTGATTATTTTTAATCAAGTTTGGTATCACAATGACTAGTTATTGGCCTTCAAAATTGCTAATCTCCAAGCAAGTTTGGTATCAGAGCTGGTTTAGCTCCATTTTTGCTTCAATAAATCTGATTAATAGAGTGATTGCTTCAAGATTGGTGTAGTTGGTTCAATTTGTGTGAATAGGGAACAAGTGCACTATGGGCAAGATGTCTAAATAGGAAAAGCTCGAGGAAATTGAAGCTTATAATCACCAAATCCAGGAAGAGAAATCTCTCCTGTGATCAATGTATTACTCCTTGGAAGAGGAGAATACTCGCTTAAAATCAGAATTGCAAACCAAGGATGAGCTCTTGGCAAGGTTGCAATGTGGTGATCAGAGAAAGGAAATACCTTCAACTCCAGATGTAGTGACCATGGCGAGATGTATGCGCTTTGTAAGTTGCTTACCACTAAAATCTTCTTCTTCCTCCCTTTCGAGTTTCGGATTCGGGTAATGAAGTCTTTCATTTGTTTGAAAATCATACTAGAGGCATTGGATACAACTTACTAGATAAAATGGGATTTGATGGAAGAGGCCTTGGTAAAAAGGCCAAGATATTACTAACCCAATACGAGATAAAGGATTGTCCTCATTTTTAGGTTTGGGTTATCCTAGTGCGAGGATGGAAATTAGAGAATGCTCCAAGAAAGTTGATGGGAGACAAGCTTGCAAAAGATAAGTGAATACCCCACTAGTCCTATAAGAAGATTTTGAGAAGGAAAGTTGTGCTTCGTCATTATTGGCGGGATGTGGTAAGAAAAATAAGTGAAGAGGTAATGAGATTCCAGCTCCAATTTCTTACCATAATCACAAGCACAATAAAAATTCGATCCACTTTTTCAGCTTAAAAAGTATGGTTATGATATTCAAAAGATGTGGAATTCCTTTCCATTTACTTTTTGTGCATTGCATAGTCATTTTATGGCTAGATCTTTGGAAGAGAAGGACACGATGAATAAGTTGATGTTGTTCATCAGGAACAAGGCAAATCAAAAATACCAATCTCATCATGTAGAGTCAAGAAATGGCGGAAAAAGCTCCTCATCCAAGAAGAAGGATATTAAGAGGAATTTTTGTGCTCATTTCTAGAGGAATGGGCGTCGGGTGGAAAATTCTGAAAGCGCATCCATCTCGCCATTAGAGTAATGGAAAGCCAAAGATGGAATGGAGGCCTATTGCGAAAAGAAAAAAAGGTTTCTACTCCACCACCGATTGACAATTCAACCTAGTACAGGTAATACCGAAAGTGAAAGTCCTTTTAAATGGGTAAGTCAACAATTTTTAATTATATATTGCATAATTCAAAATGATGAATAGTATGTAATATTTGTTTGGAGATCAGATTCTATCGAGAAAATGCTTTGAGAGAAAGGTTTACAATGCTTAGTGGATTTTCTTACTTAGAAAATTTGATTAATGCTCCAAACATATCTCTAATCAGCACATGAGTACTGTTATAGCTTGGATATAGGAATTAACTCATATAAAGCTTGGAGATTGATCTACCATTTTTGCAGACAGTAGAGTTCGTAGGATTCAACTCAGAACTTCATTTTGTGTAGAGGCATTGTGACCGTGCAGTAGAATGGTAGCTGAATCACCATTGGCATTAATGTCGGGTCAAAACTTCATTCTGTGTAGAGGCATTGTGACTATGCAATAGAGTGGTACCTGATATTAGTGTGTCAACAAGAGGATCTCTCAAAGGATCAACTCAAAACATCATTCGGTGTCAAGGCATTGTGACCACACATTTGAATGGTAGCTAATCAATAGACTTAGCATCGTGCATTGGAGGCTTGAGGTCTTGAAAGAGGCTTAGCATCATGTATTGGAGGCGTTGAGGTCTGTAACAGACTTAACATCATGCATTGGAGGCTTGAGGTCTTGAAAGAGGCTTAACATCATGTATTGGAGGCATTGAGGTCTGAAAAAGGACAAGTTATTGTCCATCATCGACATCGGATCAATAATAGCTCTACGTAACATGGAGTTCCTTCAAACCAGTTTGGATTCTACAAAATCAACTCGAGAGCCAGGAGCTGTGTTATAGAGTAAAATAAGATCCTTGTTGTCAGATATCAGGAAGCTTAGCACCGCATAGTAGGAGCGTTGAGGTTTCATTTAGAAACTTAGCACCATACAACAAAGGCATGGAGGTCTTCTTTAGATATCCAATGTATGGCCTTCACATGATATCAATCACGACATACCCTCTAACAACCACATGTAGTATATCACATCATATGTCACCCTTGCCAGCCTTGGATGCCCACCAACTAGTACCCAATGTCTATATCCATCTTTAAGAAAGCCACCCCCAAATCAATCTTGTCACGGTAGACCAAATGCACACACATGATGTGCTCATATGCCCAAAGTGTAACAAAAAAGTACAACACATCTCGAATTTCAGTAATCTCCCACAATCCCATAGCTCCCTATATAACTGAACTAGGAAAGCCGGTGAATAAGAAAAGAAGACCCGCTTCTCTATCATATCGTGAAACAATCCCATCAGTGCTCATGGGAATCTCCCACCCTCAAAATTTGGTAGATAAAAACAACCTACCACCTCCATCATCGATCACTGAGACAACCTTGTCTCCTATGGATAGGATGCATACATATCTCTATAGCTCGGGCTCGCATGATGTGATACCTCGGCTTGCCCATCGCATCCCTAAAAACCACCACTATCGTATCTACTAATGACTCAAAAGAAATAGAATATATTGGCTCCCTAATAATATGAATCTGCAAGATCCTTTACACATCCTCTAGGGTGATGATCATCTTTCCCATCGGTAAGTGAAAGGTATTGGTCATGGAATCCCATCTATCGATGAGAGAAACCGTCATAATATGATCTCAAACTATCTTCCTATAGCGACGGAACCCGATAAGTATAACCTTGGTCATATGCTCCCACTCCTCTATGGTCACAGTAGACCACATCCATACCAATAACGGTGGTACCCTATGTCGCATCCTAAGCTACTATTTAGCATGCATCCACCAAACACAACCATGACAAGACTTGACTACCTCAAATCACATATTACCTAATAAACTATACCCAACCACATCAATCGTACCTACCCCATTTTACCTAATTCACTTACAAGCCTACTAACCCTTATCATTATTACCCATTCTCTCGGTTCACTTCACCTACTTACATATCCCATATTGCCAAAATCATATCTTTACCCTCTTCTACCTACATTCATCTTCACCTACCCTTTCTTCACCTATTTTCCTTTCCTATATAGCCTTTCTTACCCCTATTTACTCTTCACCTTAACTATCGCCAATCGCCTTGATCATCATCATTTTTTCTTGACCATCATCAGTTTTTTTAAGCGGTGTTGGTCACATAATACATGACCAATGCCAGCCAAATCCGATTGACATCCACCAAACCTTGACTAACGTCGGTCTCTATCGTGGCACCCAAAATCAAAAACCCATCCCCCATTATTAAAAATTCACAAAACAACCTAAATACCTACTCCCACCCACCCAAACCTATCCTAGCTTCATTCCCCATCCTATTTAACCTACGTCTGACATTTCCACCCCTCATTTCCTTCAATTTTACCCAAATTCAAAATTACACTCCCACCCAATTTTTTTAACTGAAACAATTTCAACAAAACTATTTTCAAAAAAATAACAGATTCGGATTGCCTCCTACCTCATCTCGAGTGCCATCTCCATGGTGGCACATTTTACTGTTGCACCGGTGGTCCACCCGATTCCTCTCCTACCTCTGCTAAGACCAAATAAACTCCTCACCTCCCAATAAATTGAATCAATCAAATTGATCTTGTGGACTCATTTATCAAACACCAATCACCTATTACGTGGTTCACCAAGTCAACTCAATACCTCATACTGTCATTTTCTAATCTTCCCCTTCTCCTCTATCATTTTATAAAAGCAGAAAAGTCAAAATAAATCTGTAAAACATGATTTTTTCTTTTTTAGCCCCAAATCAACAAGACCGACGTCATTCATGTTATGCCCTAGCCAACCAACGTCGGTTACACCATAACTAGCGTTAGTCCCCTACCATTAAATTTTAATTCATCTCATACCATTTTTGCCTAAAACACTATTAATCCCATAACTTTTAAACCTTACCATTACCTCTTCCACCCTACCCATAAGCCTACACTACCTATACATTTCCTTAACTACATTTAGAGACTAGTTAGTTACGTATACCTCAGCCTTACCTATTCCCAACCCAACATACCCTGGCCTAACCCTCCTATTATGACATTTTAATTTGTGTACTCACTATACCTTATGATGATGTTACCCATGTTGTTTAGCCTAATGACCTTACCTTTCCTATTGTCATGTTGTTTATCCCAACCAAACCTTTGGTGTACCGAGATCATACCTAAATGTTCATGTACCTAACCTAAGTTGTGTTTCTAGACCATATCATGTACCTTGGATACCTAAATCACTTCAACCTTGTTTGGATAACCTATCGACCTTGGACGATGTAGAGTTTGAAAGCTCTTCCACCTGGTACCGTATCACAATCTATACGTGTGCATGCATTCGATTTCCATTACCCATTACCCAATATGACCCTTACCCATTACCCAACATGACCATACCTTTACCTACAACTAGCCTACTCTCACTTTCATCACTAACCCATTTATCAAACCACTCACCAATCTCATCTAATACCTCATCAACTTATGGTCCGAGGGGGATCACCTTCAGCCCTATCAAAGGAAACCCCAAACTCACCTATATTTCGAGTAACCACTTCTTGTTTTTTTTTTTAGGTATTGCTTACTAATACAAGATACATGAAAAAAGGGGAAAATGTAGACACCAAATTTGGGTCACACTCCCCTTGGTCCCCTTTAATTAATAAATGTAATGTATTCACCTAACCATGACCCCTTACCCCACATTCATATTAATTTAATTACTTATAATTAAATTAATGCTCACCCTCACACTATTACTTAATTTAATTAAATCAATTTACACCTCACCTAGACACCTCATCATGGACTTATTATTAGTCTATTAATTAACTAGGACTGAGTCTCCTCTTATCTTAACCAACTAGGACTTAGTCTAACCCTAAAATTAAAGTCGTATTTCTTATCCCCACTTATCTAAATCCTAACCCTCACTTGAGACTCAAAATGACAATCAGAGCATGCCAAAAGTAGCAAGGATTTTCCTATTTTTTGGAAAAACTAGGATTTCCCGCCTTAACCGATGTCAATTATCCCTCAACTAACGCTAGTCACCTTGACCATCATCAATCACCTTAAATATCCTTTTGTAACATTTTATTAAGGTTTTTCATTCGAGTTTTGAGAGATCTATTGTACTCAAGCACGAACCAGAGACTTCTCAGCATCCAGATGACAGAATACTCTCAACCACAAGCCCAATCAAGCACCTGATACTCGTCCAAAGGTATTAACATTCATAGGAATGCTCTAGGAAGTATTTCCATAGAACTGACCACAAATCTCTTCATGGATCAACGATTACCTTCCTTCACCAACTAGGTTTGCAAATATAAGTAAGTGTATTTGATTTTCATCATTTTGTACTTACTTAAAGTGTAGGTTCTTTATCATTTATTATTAGATATTTTTCTTCTCTACATTCCTCCATCCCCACATTCTTGCCAATTTTCCCATCGAACCACCCACAACCTTCCAACTCTCCACACCTATTGTCTATGCATTCTTGAGTCTTCCGACATTAGTATGAACCCTAACATCCTCCCTTCATCCTCTATGTAATAAAAATAAGTCCAAATATCTTTGTTTATTTAATTACCACTAAATTTACCCCACCACCACCGGTCACCTTAATGATCTTGATATCCCTCCGTATTGACATTGGTCACTAGACCGACGCGTCGGTTCGAGTCTCTTGTCAAATTTCATTAAACTTCCCCTAACATCCCCAAAACCTCACAATAACCAAACCTAATACCCCACCTATAACATCACCATAGACCTTCCTAACTCTTCATGTAGACAAAGGGAGAGCCTAGACACCCACTTTTAGAATTCTACCATTACCCACAGGATCGCGATATCGGTCATTACGAACCATCATCGGTCATACCTTGACCGACGTTGGTCTCTATGCCTGGTAAAACTGCCTTAGACCAATAAGCTTCCTAATCACCCAAAAGTCAACCCAAATTACACCAAATATTACCTAGACCCTTCTTGTGACCCTCAAACCACCTGCACAACTTGTAACCGACCGGGACCTTCACTCGATTTAATTATCAAACATCTAATTAGATTAACACTTATAGTAGTATTAGACACCTAAATAGGATCACTAGCATTAGATTATTTTATTTGTATGTTCGGTTATTTTATATTGAGTTATATATCGGTGGACTAATAACCATAGAGAATTATCACACTTCTTAGATCTAGCTCATGCTAGGTAGTCTACTAACCTTTGTTATTAACTATATCTTGTTTTATTGCTTTGTATTATAGGTAGTTTATCCTAGCCAAAAGGAAGTTCACACAATCAAAATTGGATTGGAAATCAAAAATGCGTGCACTCAACCTTTAACCAACATGATACCAAATATTCCTCCATGACCCTTTTACCTTTATCAGTTTCATATCTACAACAATTCAGTGAAACAAAGTAGAATGCACATGTTTCCACAAGAGTCAACACATTTAAACTAGAATTTATCAATCAAGAGGCCATCTATGGATCTAATTCTAGATAAACTTGTGAGCAATCACATTCTAGGCTATGTAGTAAATTATATGAAAAGTTGAGTTATAGGTTCTTAATTGGTTTTATGTCAAAATCTTATCTTTCTCTCACCATTTCCATCTCTATCAAAACCATATTATTTTCATCCCTCCTAGCTCTCACTATTGATCCCTCACATATTATTGGTTGCATGGGGTTAGGGTGGAGTGATTCCATTTTATTATCATAGCATTATTCATCACACATTTCCAAAACACCGAGAATTACTAAACATTACTTGAAAAGATAAAATTTAGTATTAGATCATGTTTGCATGATCATCATATATCAACATTAGAAAAATAAACAAAAAGAAATAATTTTGTTACCATCATCATCCATTACATAAAAAATCAGACATTCGAACATCAATAGCCTATCAATCTATGTGGTATCCTTAAGATGGTGCACGATTTGTGACTAAGACTCTTGTTGCGGCTCGATGTAGTGAGTGCACCGTGTGGTGAGAGTGACCATGCTAATGACCAGTAGCCATGGTCTGACTACATGAATGTATCTACCTCACCAATCTCTCAACTACCTCATACCATGTAATCCTCATGTTCTAAGAAAGAAGGATCTCCCTTAGCTTCCAAATATGTAAAAAAACATCGGTGTGGTGGTCGAAATGCAAAGGCTATCCCACATCCTCCAACATCTCTACTGTGGTCTTCCCCATAGGGAGAAAAAAGGTGTCAATTAAGACCTAAAGAAGAAGATCTCGGCATCCCTAAGTAGTGGATGAAAAACAAAGAAATCAATGGAGAGTTAGAAAACCATAATAAAATATAGTAAAATGCATAATAATTAGCATTTCTATCTAACAAGGTTGAGAAAAGAGTGTCCACATACTTGGATCTCAAAGAATCCACATAGGATCAGTGGTGCTATTGCTACAGTACCTTATATTCCTCCCCCTCCTAAGGAAACATGTTCTCCCATGATAGACTCCTCATATCCACCTCCTTCATGAGGAAGTTACTCCTCGTAAACCGATGTCTCCATCTCTACCTCCATCTCCTCTCACTTGTATCACTCTCCTCCTCATCATCACCCCACTTTCCATAGGTCTCCTCACCTACCTTTGAATAAGTATCCTCCCCTATCTCCACCTTAGTCTAGGAATCTAAATAAATGGGAACCTTCTTCTCCTCCTCCCCATTATGAGCAGGTGTAGCCTCGATCGGAAGGAGCAAAGTATGGGCCTAGGTTCTCATTAAGCACATAAAACCCATCTCACTGTAATAAGAACCCCTAGAGTCACAATGGTCTAACCATGGTCACCTATAAGGATGCCTCAATAGTCCCTAATACTTCTATAAACAACTGACATGCGAGGAATAATATCCATGTATGATAATCCAAACTACTAGGGAACTCTATCAAATGGATGAGTCTCCACCTTTGCATATATCTCTTGTTGACTAGAAGTGGAACAAAATACCATTGTGGTCCCATTGTGTCCCCATACTCTTGTCATATCCTAGTAGGGTGTAACAACAAAGTCATTTGTTGTCAATTTGTACCCTAAGCAGCGACATACCAGTCCATCTTGCATCCCTAACGGCCCCTAGGTCATGTACCCCTACTCCCCTATGGTAGGGGATGGTCCTATGTATACCCAACTCATCACGAGTGTGGGATGAATTAGTATTTGTCAATGTAATCTTAATACCCAGTATAAATCATGGTATGTGGTGCCCAAGATGTCTACTCCCTAGGCATAAGTCTACCCATGCTACTCAATCTGCATCACAATCAGGGCCCAACAATACAATAACTTATCCCCACCCTTATCCCCTATCAACTGCAAGGCGAATACCCATGATGGCTTTACGGAGTGTAGGGCTAGCAGCAATGGGTACAAAAAGGAGCCTCATACCTTGTTTGGTACTGACGATAACTCATCATCTTCCACATAATTGGCCCAATGTCTACCCCTTTCTATAGATCATGTTTTCTCAAGGGTAAGATATCTCCCAGTATACTCTTGAGAAGTAAGGAATGTGTCGATGTTATACAGGGGTATTCCCTAGAGTGAGACGTTAAAAAACACCTTCTAAGGGATTGGTAGTTGGTATTTGGCTAGCAAGAATGGATGAATTTCTTTGGGTGGTGGGGAAGAAGAAGCATTGGTTGGTTGAGAAGCGAGATGGGTTAGTGGATGGGTTAGGCTGCAGAGGCTATGGATGCAAAGTGGGAATAGAAGAGTTAGGTGTGGGAGAGGTAGCGGCAACATTGGTGGATGAGGTCGTGGGTGAAGGTGAGGATGTAGTAGTGGTGGATGCCTTAACTAGTATAAGGACATCATTAGGTCAATATACCATGTTAGAGGTTTTGAATAGTGAAGGTCCAACTTGAATGGTATAGTTATGTCCTTCATGTTAAAATTTTGCACAATGATGTAAGGTTGAAGGAACACAACCCATAATGTAGATCCGAGGTTTGCCAAGCAACGAGTTGCGTAATGGAATTTTCCCTCTCAAATGTAGAATAATTCGGGATGGTATGGGCGACCAAGAAAATGTGGAGAATGATGGTGCCAAGTGTCAAATTTATGGTATCATTGAATGAACATAGCATAACCGAGTTATTATGCATGCAATTGGAAGGGATGTGCATATGGTTGTATGCATGAGAGGAGATAATGTTGATGTTGTCACCTCCATCAATCATACTACATCAAACACAAATATTATCAATGTAGATGGATATGAGTAGGGAAGAATCATGATCATCGATTAGATAGGTACAATCTCTTCATCAAATATATTGAGAGTGACTACCTAATGAGTGATAGCAGTGGAGAGGGGGATGAATTGGTGAGAGAAGCCACATGGTGAGGAGTGATCATGGATGCCATAGGAGTTGGTTCATTATGTAAAACCTTAATAGATTGTAGAACCTCCATAAGGTTTTATTGATGAGACTCGAGAGGTTTGAACAAGGTCGGATAATGACATTTTGAGAGGAGATTGGTGTAATTGTTTAATCATTGTACAATGGGAAACCATGTCAAAAATAGGGTATGTAGGTCCATGGATGGGTCTTTTTGGTTACAAGTGGTAATGTTAACCATATTAATATGGGGTAAGGGGGTAGATAAGTCATGATAGGTGTAGCGATAGGATGGGAAAAAGTATGGTGATGGAATGTACTATTGTTGTGTAACGAAGGAAGTGCATTGAAATTTTTGTGGAGGTTTGGCTAGCTCTCTTATGTGGATCATATTGATCTTGAAGGTTAGATGAGGGTAACATGGTTGTGGAGTCATAGGTGAAGGTTTCTAAATACGTAAGGGGAAAGGATGTGTGTTGATAGGTGAAGGTGGAGCAGGGTCCTTGTTTAAAAGATCATCGTCATCAAAGTTTCCTTGAGGGAGAAAATAGTAGGAGAATAATGGTCTTTAGAGCCTTACGATTTCCTACATCGTACCCTAGAAAATGATGGTAGGTGTAAATTTATGTAGCGTCAAACCTTGTTTGTTTAGGTTTGAGTGGGTCGTAAGATCTAAGTGGTGGCAATGTGATGATAGAGGTATCTACAATATTTGCTAAGATGTTAGTGTAAGATCCTACCAATGGATCACATTGTGAAGTAAGTGTGGGTCGAGATGGAGGTGTGAGTGATTTTGGTGGGAGAGGTGGTACAAGAGGTGGAATCGAAGGTGGAATAGGTTTGACCACTGATTTGGTAGGTAGTATTGTTTTAGATTTGGATTGCACCTTCTTGGGTAAAGGTTTAGAAGATGAGCTAGTGGTTGAAGGTGTTGTAGGTATGACTACCTCTTTAGAGGCTAAAGGGCTCTTGGATTTTTGTTTCACCTTCCTAGTTAAAGGTGAAGGAGTTATTGGTGTAAAAGGGAAGGCCAATGGAGGAAGAGGAAGGATTATCCAAGGTGATAAGGAGGCATAATAAAGGTTGCTAAAAGAGGCGGGGTGTAAGGTATTGGGTGAAGAGAAAGGAATATCATGGGTAGTGATGAGGATACTAGAAGTGGTGTGGGTGCAAATAGTAAAAAGGATACGGTGACGGTGAATGCATAAGTTGTGTAGGTAATTTGGGTGTAAAGGAATCTCGTGATGAGGGGGTGGGTTGTTTTGATTTTAGTTTACTGGGGTAGGAGGTGCTTGGCCAAGGTTGAAGGGTGTTTTCCTAGGATAGATGGAAGTGGTTAAGGTGATAAAGGGGTAGTGGGCGAAGCCATGAGTGTGGCCTAGAAGGTTTGATATTCCTCTTAGGTGGGGAATAGTATTTTTCTAGTACGTGAGGATGTGGCTAAATCCGGTTTAACAGGGGACGGACTAGGCTTGATGTCGACATGACTCCCAATGTGGTAATTCATCTAGGTGTAGAGGAAGGTATAGGTTCAAGTAAGGCTTTAGGTATAGGAAAAAAAAATTTTGGTAATGGTTTAAGTATAGGAAAGGGTGATGAAGAATAGGCCACTCCAACTGGAATGGGCATGGTTGGTTTGGTTGTCTGAAATACCTTTGGATAGATTGTGGAGGTACCAGCAAAAAAAATTTGCATCTGAGTTAAAAAGGATAGCTGAAGGCATCCCCAAAGCATGGAATTACCAACATAATCCAAGTGGTCGATAAGACATGAAAACGGTCTAGTTTTAGGAGTAGATGATGTTGATTTGGTAGTAATCTTTGTAAATAATGTTTGTGAGACAAGGAAATGGTTGGCTTCAAAATATTTGGGTAAAAGATCTGATAGTAAATCAATAGGATCTTTGAATGCTGATGGAGAGTTATCATCAATAGGAAGTGGCACCTCTAATGGATCTCCTATGGGTAGGGAATATGATGAGTAGGATGAGGTAGGTTTCTCTTTTGGTGAAGAGGAAGGTGAGCATGGCTCTCCGTGGGTAGGAGAATTAATATTGTGGGTTATTCATTAGGTTGAGAGGAATGAGGGGAAACTAAATCAACAGGTATGGCAAACCCCTCCATGGGTAAAGGTGAAGATGAAGGGGACTCCTCTGTGGGTAAAGGAGTAGATGAAATAGGTTCTTCCATAGATGAAGGAGCTCATGTGAGAATCTCCTTAATAGAGGGAACATGAGGAAATTGAGGAAGGGTTAATATAATGTCAAACAAAGCATGAACCTCACAAACATTATTGTCGTTAGTTGAAGGTTCTCCAGTTGGGTTAGATGAGAGGGTGTGATTTGGGAATGACTTTTGAATATATACAAGTTTTGATTAGCTAGTGCATTAGGGTTTTCCAAGATGATAT
The DNA here is from genome assembly GCA_018340775.1 of Taxus wallichiana var. yunnanensis. Classification (NCBI taxonomy): domain Eukaryota; kingdom Viridiplantae; phylum Streptophyta; class Pinopsida; order Cupressales; family Taxaceae; genus Taxus; species Taxus wallichiana. Next base: position 227,007,261 of record CM031242.1, read on the forward strand.
CTCCATTATATAACATTTCTTGGACAATGTTTTTGAATGTTATACAATTACCATCGCTATGACCTTTAATGTGATGATATTTTCAATAATCATGTTCCTTGTACCATGTGGGCATAGGATGAGAGGGGTCAAAACCAATATGTGGTTTGATGGGAGGAAGGGTGATTGCTTTGACTTTTAGAAGTCTTTCTAAGACCGATGAATAGGGTTCTCTAATTGGAGTGTATTTTTGTTGCTCTGTTTGAACTAAAAATATTGAACGGGAGAAAGGTTAGAAGAAGGTTTCGATTGATTGGATGGGTGAGATGGGCCAGCTTTCAAAACTACTGCATGGGAAGATCCTTTTACTTTGGAATAATTATTTTGGGGTTTGGAGGAAGAAGAGGTATCATTTGATTTAAAGGAAACATTTTTCTTATGCAACTATATCTTATTCTCTTCAATGACATGAATTTCAATTTTCCTAGCCATGGTAAATGCCTCATCAAACATGTAAAAGGTTTGAACTTGGAGAGTTAGTGAGATGTTCCTGACACAAGCCCTAGTAAAAAAATCTATAAGCTCATTTTGAGGCAATTGGATTGTGATCTAGTTGATGAGGATTTGCCAATGAGTGACAAAATCTGTGATAGATTCATCTTCATATTGTCAGGTTGAGTACAAGTTGGTCATGGTGACCTTGCCGATATTGATCAAAAAATGGTCTAGAAAGGCTTGAGCCACTTGGTTGAATGAATAAATGGAATGCTGAGGTATACCAATACACCAATCCAATGCAGGTCCCATCAAGGACATTGGTAATGTTTATAAGAGTAAAGCATCATCATGAGCGATCAAATAACACCCATGTTTAAAAGACTACAAATGTTGTTGTGGGTCTTCTTTGCTATTAAACTGGTTAAATTTGGGAATTTCCCAATGTGTAGGGTATGGAAGAATGAGAATAGATGGATGAATGGGCTCATTACATATTTTATCATATGTCAAAGAGGTACGTGAGTCGAAACTTATGCTTCAATGTATGCTTCTTGTCCATCATCATTTTTATAAGGTCATTGGTAGGTTGTGATGAATGGGCACCCCTTGTAGTATAAGGGGGTAGATGATGAATGTATGATGAGGATTACATCCTAGTATATGGTGGTGTTGACTAAGAGAATTTTGAGGGGGAATAGATGCGGTGTGGCAAATATCCTAAATAGGTGACAGATGAAATAGTTGGTTGTTGGTGATAAGTATAGGTAGGTGGAGTGGATGTAACAAATCTCATGGTAATTAGAGGGAGAGATTATGGGATGGAGAGGAAAATGTTTTGAAAGGGAGTGTGGGATTCCGACATCATGGGTGGCTGAGATGTAATGGGTATATAAGAGGTGGCAGTGTACAAATGGGCCTACACTCAAGAAGGTTGAGGAGGAATGGTTGACACCATAGGAACGAATAACGTCAAAAGTGTGACAGATGCCATAGGTGTAAAAATATTGATGAGATGGGGTTAAGTAGGGATACCATAGTTGGTAAGGTGGAAGAAGGTATGGCCAAGCTAGTACTAGGTGATGTAGAAGTGGGTGCGAGGGCGGGAGGAATAGACACATGCATGTCTTATACCATTGGTGTCCGATGAATCTCGAGTGTATGAATGAGAGAGATCATATTGTAAGGTAACAAGGTTTTTGTCAAGGAGTCTTGCGAACTCCCTTTCACCGATATCGATGATAATGGGCTAAGTGGGATCTATAGGTGAAAAGATGGAAGGAGCGATGGGCTAGGTGATAATGGCTAAAGACTAACGTGGAATACAAGGGCGTTGGCTTGGGTATGACTCAAAACCATGTGGGTTAGCATAGACATGGTAATCTACTCTCTGTAAATGACACGAGAAAATAAGAAGGAATGGGGAAAAATAGTTCGGAAGGTGAAAATCAATTGTTGTTTTAATTGATAAATTAAAACACATTAACCAAATTTAGTTCGGTAACTAATGATGGTGAAAGAGGGTGGTGATGATGGTTAGGGTGACCGATACAGTTCTTATGGAATAATCAAAATTTTGATAAATGTGGTAATAACTTATGAAAATAAAGAAAAATATGGATTTGACAGTGATTTCAAAAAATCGGAGGTATGATGATGTATCCGAGAAACCCGGAAAGAACAAAAAAGTGATGAGTGTTGTTTTGTAAAATGACAAAAAAGTAGGAAACCGACAAAGCTTGATGATCGAGTTAACTAATGAAGGTAAGAAGAGTAAACCAATGATGGTCGCTAGACCAATGCTTTCATCAACTTTGTTAAATTTGAAAAGATGGAGAAAATGGGATTTAGTGACTTAGATCAAATAAAATACCAACCCAAAAACCTAAGTTTGGAAATAATGGACCCTAACACACTCAGAAAAATTTGGAACACACCAACTATGATTATGGAGTGTGAAAGGAAGAAAATAATGGAGAAAACGACCTCATGACTCAAAACACAAATCAAGCAAAAACTAAGAAACACAAAATCCTATTGGTGAATTTTATGTTTTAGCTTATGTTATTTAGGACTGACTTGTGAATAGAATAGAGTTTTTGGTTTGATAGAAGGTTCCCTATGAAAATCCAATATCTAAGGATGGTTTCAGGTAAATTTTTGGAAAGAGTGGTCCTTTCTCGAGATAATGATAGGACAAAGAAACCGGTTTGATGGCCACTGTCATCAATCCTTTGATCGTGTGATCGTTGACAACTTCTTCCAGCTAGGATGATGTTCAATAAGATGTGTAAAATTTTTAAGTGGTTTGGTATAGAGAATGTGCAAAGTGAACTACGATTGAATTAGTCAACCATCAGCTGGGCATGACTTCCAACATATAGGTTTCCCTCAAATTAATGTGAGCTATAATGTGACATACCAAAATGAAATGTAAATTTTTAAGCCCAAATCCATGATTAAGTTTGATGTAGAAAATAGAGAACATGAAGAGGAATTCTCTTTCACTAAATGCAATACAATAGAAAGGAAGACGTGTTATTTTTAGAGCACCAAAAACACAATTTATTTTAGACAATAGAAAGAAGGAGAAGATTCCAAAGAAGAAAATTTAATGTGAATACTTTCAAAGGGAAATAAACACACAATTTTTACCTAGGAATGAACAATGCAAAAGAAACCCCTGATGGGTCCCACCGAGCGTGCCAAAAATTTCACTGAATTTTTGTAGATATGAAATAGATAAAGGTAAAAGGGTCATGAAGGAATACCTATTATCACATTGGTTGAAGGTTGAGTGCATGCATTTCTGATTTCCAATCCAATGCTGATTGTGTGAAGTTACTTTTGGCTATGAAGAACTACCGTAGTAAAAATCAAGACCACAAGATACAATTAATAGCAAAGGTTAGTGGAATTCTTAGTGTAAACTAGATCTAAGAAGTGTGATACTTTATTGATGGTTGTTAGTCCACCGATATATAACTCAATATAAAATAACTTAAAATGTAAATAAAAGAATCTAATTCTAGTCTTCCAATTTAGGTGTCTCATAATACTATCGAGTGTCAATCAATTAGATGCTTGATAAGTAAAGCTGGTGAAGGTCTGGGTCAGGTTACAAGTTGTGTAGGTAGTCTAAGAGTAATAGGAAGGGTCCGGAAAAGATTTAGTGTACTTTGGGTTGACTCTTGGGTGATTAGGAAGCTTGGTGGTCTAAGGTAGTTTTATCAGCACGAGACCGACATTGGTCAGGGTATGATCGATGACGGTTCGAGGTTGGTGATATCAGCTATTATGTGGGTAATATCATAATGCCAAAAGTGGGTGTCTAGGTTCTCCTTGTGTTTGCACAAAGAGTTGGGAAGGTCTATGGTGAGGTTATAGGTGGGGTATCATGTTTGGGTAAGGCTTGTGAGGTTTTGGGGATGTTAGTGGTGGTTTAATGAAATTTGACAAGAGACTCGATGTAATCTTTGGTACAAAGGGAGACTGGACGACGGTTAAGGTGATCATTGTTGGTTGGGAAAATTTGGTGGTAATTTAATAAATGGTAGATTTGGACTTCTTTTTTATTGCACAGAGGATGAAGGGAGGATGGTTGTGTTCATAATAATGTTAGGAAGACTTAGGAATACATAAATAAGAGGTATGGAGAGCTAGATGATTGCGGGTGGTTGGATGGGAAAATTTGAAGGAATGTGGGAATGGAGAAATGCATAGAAGAACAACATGTAATAACAAATGATAAAGAGCCTAAATTTTAAGTATGTACAAAATGATGCAAATCAAATACACTTATATTTGTAGGCTTGGTTGGTGAACGAAGGTAATGGTTTATCCATGAAGAAATTTATGGTTAGTTCCATAGAAATTATTCCCATAGTGTTCCCATGAATGCTAATGCCTTTAGACGAGTATTCGATGCTTTCTTGGGCTTGTGGTTGAGTGTATTTTGTCATCTGGATGTTGAGAAGTCTCTGGTTCATGCTTGAGTGCAATAGATCTCTCAAAACTCAGAATGACCAACCTCAATAAAAGGTTACAAAAGGGTATATAAGGTAACTAATGATGGTCAAGGTGACCAATGTTGGTTGAGGGATAACCGAGTGTCGGTTAAGGTGGGAAATCCTAGGTTTTCCAAAAATAGGAAAATCCTTTCTATTTTTGGCGTGCTCTGATTGTCATTCTAGGTCTCAAGTGAGGGTTAACATTTAGATAAGCGGGAGTATTGTTAGAGAAGGAATAGGACTTTAATTTTAGGGTTATAATAAGTCCTAGTTGGTTAAGATAAGTGGAGACTCAGTCCTATTTAATTAATAGACTAAGAATAAGTCCATGATGAGGTGTCTAGGTGATGTGGCTAGGTGAGGTGTAAATTAATTTAATTAAATTAATTAAATTAATTAATAGTGTGAGGATGAGCATTAATTAAATTATAAGTAATTAAATTAATATGAATGTGGGGTAAGGGGTCATGGTTAGGTGAATATGTTACGTTAATTAATTAAAGGGGACCAAGGGGAGTGTGACCCAAATTTGGCCTACAAACTCAGTTTCTTGGGATTTTAAGATTTTGGAGATGTTTTTATTGAATGAAATTTAATTTTCCTATTTATTTATTTACAGAGACCCCCTACACCTTACCAAATGCTACTAGTACGAAGCATAGGCTCATCATCAAGGATAAAGCATAAGTGAGTAGGGGTACTTCCTTCCTTTCCTAACCTCATACCACTAGTAAGAGGCATGGGCTCTTCAACAAAGGTTTGGTGGTGAAAGGAAGTGTGTAAATGAAATTTTTTCATTGATTTTGACTTGAAGTTTGAAATTGTGATTTTGGGAGGGCAAGATTGCCCCTAGCCTTAACCCCATGTAACTAGTAGGATTAGAAGGCTTGTCACCAAAGACATAGATAGGTGAGCAAGAAACTTAGGTAAAATGTTTATAATGTTTTTTCTAACAAAGAGGTTCTATGGGAAAGATGCAACATCAAGAAGATTAAAGGACAAAATATGGGCAAAAAACCTATGCTTTGGTAAAAAGCTACAAGTAGAACCAAGTATGTGTTAGTGTGTGTGGCTGTCCGGTCATCGTCCACATCACCTAGGTGAGTCATGTCGCCTTGTGAGAGTCATAGGTCTTAGGAAGTCAAATCACAAGTGTTAGATTCTATCATAGAATCTAACATTGTCATTTACATCAATGCGTCATAGGAGTTACATTCCTTAGTTAGAATTGTAACTCTTCTTCTAGTGGCGTCATATGCGTCGGATCAACGTAATATGCGTCGGTGGCGTCATTGAGTTCTTTCCATGTTTAGGCATGGGGTTACACAACACCCCTATTTGTACTTCCTATTTTTCGATCTATGGGTATGAGCGAGACCCGTTCTTCTTACTTGCAATCTTCTTTCCATTGTTTGAATCTTTCATATTACATTGGATTGACGTTACCATTGGAGTGTAACTTCGTTGTGGTGCATCACTTTTCGATCTCGATTCTCGTGAATCCCTCTTTCATGGTATCAAAGCTGGTTTCAGTAAACATGCACTCTTCATTTCTTAGTTGTTTATTACTTCTGGTTTCTTCTCATTTCCTCGTGTGTAAGTTTTTTTTCGATTATCATTTTGGAATTATTGTTCACCTCGTATTGAGGTTTCATTGATTCTGAGTTAAGGTATTTGGTTGGTTTGCCTATCAGTGAGTTCATATTTGGATATTTTTAGATCTTTGTGGTACATGCGTTTCGGGTTATTTGTGTGTTTCTTTCGGTTGTGTTTAGATTCAGCACCTATAGGGTAAAAGAAGAGCTTGTTTTTGGTGTGGACCTAATATTCTTGGTTGGGATCGTTGTTTTTTCTTCACCGGTGTATACTCAGACTATTCCAAGCTTTTTCCTCATCGTTGTGGTTCCTTGCTATCTCGAAGTTACCTCTGCCTGGTCTCAAAACATTTTTGGGAGCCTTCTCACATTTTTGCCTAGTCTCTCACGTTTTGGGAGCCTACTCACGTTTTTGCTGATCTCTCACGTTTTTGGGAGTCTACTCATGTTTTTCGAGCCTTGCTGCATTCCCCAGCTTCAACATTCAACCTTCTATGACTTCCGGTGTTTTTGCACTGCTCCAAGCATTTTTGAACTTCTCTCTACATTTTCCCTGTCCTCGGGCATTTTCTTTTATTTGTTTGCTTTTTTACATCTTTGTTACGGCATTTTTAGACTATTCGTGTGTTTTTTTTGATTAAGGCATTTTCTCCTTCATTTGGAATTTTTGGACTATTCGGCATTTATTTACGGTGGGACAGTCCTTTGCATCATCTATTTTTACCTGCCTTTCATCCCCACGTGGCCTTCTTGTCCATTTGTCGGGTAATATCTCTCTAAAAATATGTTTTTTATTCACTTTTCTTAAAAAAATTGTGTTTGCATTCTTTATATGTTATCACTCTTCTAAAAACGTGTCATTTCATTACTTTTAAAAGGTATAAGGTAAAAACATTACATTTTATTGGCATTGTAAGTTTTTTGGCTTGTTTTATTAACCTTCCATCGAGTGCTCGAAGATGAAGGGTGAGGTCCGGGATTGGCAGGTGGCTAATCCCCCCTCGCAATACAAACAAACCCTATCTCAAATTCCATGCCATTTCCAACGGGCATACGTACAACACCTTTTGCATGCATTTAGGGCACTTTTGTAATCCATTTGCAGGCTTATTGGCTTTTTCTCATCAGTTACGGGAATTGGTTTTTGCTATAACTTTTGACTCGTTGCTCGGTTTTGAGCACTTCTTTAGTCAAAGTTGCATGTTTTTTCACACTCTAGATGATGGGATCATTATTTTTGTAAATAAACTAATTTTATAAAGTGCCACATTCTGGGGGGTCTTTGTATTGCTTAATTCACTCATTTTTTCTTGAGCTTTGTTCTATTCCTTTTTTTAATGGACTTGTGAGCGCGTCCACCATAGTCTTACGACAAAGGGATTCTTTCATGTGATGTGAGATGTTGTTTCTCACAAATCTCTTTCTTCCCCCTCTTGCTTCTCTCTTTTTGTGCTTGCTTGCCAGTGTCGATCTGTTGCGCCCTACGAACCTTGATTGTTGTCTCCACCATTGCGCGTTATTATGCTAATTGCAAGGTGAGTGAAAAACTGGTTCTCGGAAAAAAATCACATCTGGTTGTAATCAACGCACTGAATTATAAAGTGCCACAATAAGGGGGGTTAATCTTGTGTTCCTTGGAGGCTCCTCTCATCATGGACATTGAATTTCATCACTCTATTGTTCAACTAGGACCAGAAATCTACCTACAATAGAAGAGTGGGTTACTTGATAATTGTATTATGTACAATTTGGTACCACATCTTCTTGGGTTGGCACCTGAACCTATTAACCACATTCGTCACCAAAATTGGTTGAACAAGAATGATATGACATACGGGCTTCTTTGTCTTACTATACCGGAGGACCTTCAACGTCAATTAGAATTCACCAAGTTTGCGCACAGAGCTTGGATCTTCATTCGAAATTTTCATGGAGACTTTGATCCTCCTTCATCTGGTTATGGATCTTCTAATGATCTTGCATCCATGAAGGAAAGTGAGTTCACTGATATTTTTTCTTACGAAGGGCAGCCCACACATATTTCTGTGCATGCTCCTTCAAAAATTAGTATTGCTCCTATCATAGTTTCTAGTGACTCTCCTCCACAAGACTCTTCGGTTGAATTCTCACCTATGCACCATGCTGCCTTAGATCTCAAGTTTTTCCCCATCATGAGCATCTATTGATTCTATTGATTCTAGCCTAGAGATTCTGTCATCCCTTGTTGCTTCCAGAGACTTCGAGATTGCTTCTTCAAAGGGTTCTTATAATCCTCCACAATAGGACATTGACTCAAACTTGGATGATATGCTCAAGGATACCGACATCACATTGTAGCATCTTCTTCAACCCTCGCCTCTTAGAGATCGAGTTACCATCCCATCGGCTTCCCACTAACTCTCCACCTGCAGCGAGTTCATTTGCCTCTTTAGGGCTCTCTTGATGATATATCTATATTTGTAGACTCTCACCTTATGGAGATTGTGAGATTGTCACCACTTCTCTTGATATATTATCTCCTTCTCATATTGGGGCACATTCCGGTGCTCTCCATGTTCCTCCTCCTTCTTATCACCGACCTTTGGTCCCTTCAGATTCATTAGGACTCCATCAGAAATCATCTTCCGGGAGCTGGATAGCGCTCCATTTTTCTCTTCTCCTCTTCTTCTTTCCAGAAAGATGTTGTTTGTACATGGGAACCTTATCAGGCCTTTAGTTTAGGGCCCATTGACACATCTTTCTTAGTTGTCTAGGGGAGTCTTCTTTTCTGTTTTGGCTTACCTTGACTTCTTCCTCGGCTTCGATGAACGGGGGTGTTGGTGTGTGTGGCTGTCCAGTCATCATCCACATCACCTAGGTGAGTCATCTCACCTTGCGAGAGTCATATGTCTTAGGAATTCAAATGACAAGTGTCAGATTATGTTATAGAATTTGACATTGTCATTTACATCGATACGTCATAGGAGTTACATTTCTTATTTGGAATTATAACTCCTCTTCTAGTGGTTTCATATGCGTCGATTAATGTAATATGTGTCAGTGGCGTCATTGAGTTCTTTCCATGTTTAGGCATGGGGGTTACACAGCACCCCTATTTGTACTTCCTATTTTTCGAGCTATGAGTATGAGCAGACCCATTCTTCTTACTTGCAATCTTCTTTCCATTGTTTTGAATCTTGCATATTGCTTTCGCTTGACATTACCATCAAAGTGCAAATTTTTTGTGGTGCATCTCTTTTCAATCTCGGTTCTCGTGAATCCCTCTTTCAAAGTATGTAGGCCTTGGTATGATTAGTTTCAAAATTTCATCTTGTCTTGTTGGTGATGAGGTGATAAGAAATGTTGATCAAAATATCATGGATACTTGAAGATATTTGATTTTAAAGATTGCTAAATTTTTGGAATTTTTTGAAAGTTACTTGAAAATAAGTTCCTTAATTACAAATTTCATATAATGAGCTAGTAGATGATAATGCAATGTGGATACAATAGTGTACATATGGAAATGTTTATAGATTATTCCTAATATCTCTTTAGGTGCGAGAGAGTTGATGGATTTTCTGAATTCCTCACCTTCTAATGTACATAGGTGATATGCCCCATTTTTGTAGTCCTCTATGACTTGATATGGGCCCAACCATTTGGGCCTGAACTTCCTACCTTTACGGGTATTTTTCTATCCATTTATCAATTCTTAATACCAAGTATCCCTCATATATTTCATGTTCATAGAGTTTCTTATTATCCTTCTGAAAAATCCAGTTAGCATGAGCTCTATGTCATTGCTCCACATTGATTTGAGCTTCATCGAAGCTTTCCAATAGAGAGAGTCATGCTTCCTGATAAGCTTCTTCTCTTAGAATACCTTGTAGTGATATACAAAGATTGGGTATTTCAACTGAAGTGGTAAACTATTTTAAAATTGAATACCAAAGAATAGGGGTTTCCCTATTGGCATTCTTACTTGATGTCATATAGGCCCATAAGGCCGAAAATAGCTTTAAGTGCCAATCTCATTTGTTCTCCTTGACAATTTTCAAGAGAATAGACTTCAACATCTTGTTTTTGCCTCATCCCATCCATTGGCACTGAGGGTAATAGATAGAATCGTGTGATGATTTATTTTTAACTTTTCATATAGTTCAATACTTATCCATTATTGAAATATGTTCTATTATCAGAGATAAAGATAATTTGGTTCAAAATGAACTTTGCTATTACACATCCTAGTATGTTGGTAAGAGGCATTTCCTGTACCCACTTGGTGAAGTATTCGGTGACCATGATTATGAAATTATGGCCATTTATTGATGAGGAAGAGAATTTCCCTATTAGATTAAGGCCCCATGTGGAGAAAGGACATGGTGTAGTGATTGGTTGTAGCACCTGAGAAGGTATGTGCATGTCGTGAGATAATTCTTGGCACTTAAGACATTTCACACATACTCTATTACATCATGTTCTACCATAGGCTAGAAATAATCCATTTGATGTATCTTCCGAGTGGTGGTGTAGACGTAAAAGTGACCTCCACATACCCCTTGTGGGATTCATAGAGGATATTTTCAGATTCTTCTTCATCAACACAACTTAACAACATTCCATCGAAAGCTCTACGGTAAATCAATTTCTATAATATAACATACTTTGTGGCTATAACGTGTATCCATCTCCTTTTTGTGAAATTTCACCTTCAGGGTACACATGGTCCATAATGAAGTTAATAATATCGAGTAAACTAAGGGCACACGAGAAATGGGGACATGGTTTCGACATAGTATATGCATTCATCGGGAAGTTCTAGGTTAACTAGATCACCTCAATCTAATGGGTTGTATGCTAACTTGATCTGCGATGATTTTTCCTTTGATGGACTTTTGGTTAACAAATGTTAGTTTTAACTCACCCATTAGAGTCATGAAACATCCAGCTTTCTTGGATAATGAGCCCTCTGTTAGAAACATTCGCAAATGATTTGTCTTAACAATAACCCTCATTTATTGGTTAAGCATGTACTAGCTCAACTACTTCATTGTGAAAACTATAGTAAGGAATTATTTCTCTTCCTATGTATAGTGTGTCTCATAGTCAAGCAACATTTGGTGAGGCGTAGAATGCACATTGTCATTTTTCGTCATCCTCTTGAGCTAGCATGTAAGCTAATGAGACATATGTAGCCTGTGAATATAAAATTAGAGGGTGATCTGATTTGGGAGGCATGAGTATGGGAGGTGATAGTAAGAATAGTTTGACTAATTCAAATGCCTCATAACACTCTTTCATCTAGATGTTGTAGAAATCCTTTTTCAATAAATTTTTTATTAGATGAATGGAAAAGTAGAAGTCAAGAATGAACCTTGATTACACTTTGAGCTTTAAGGAAAGACGTAATGCCATATTTTTCGACAATGGGATGATTTCTATAATCTTGCTCATATTTTGGATGGATCTACATTGATCCCTTATGAAGAGATGATGCATCCTATTAGCTTCCCTCTGTCACACCGGACATGCATTTTTCAAATTAAGTGTAACATTGTATTCAATTAGACAAGAGAGGATGATGCAGACAACCTCAGGGTGATTACAGTGCTTTTGGCCTTAGCCAGAAGGTCTTCAAAGTAGGATTCCACAATATTATGGATGAGATCATGGAATATGTAAGTCATTACTGTTGGTAAGTGGCACCATCATTCTTGAGACCAAACGACATGAGTGTGTAACAATAGGCTCCCCAAGGAGTGATAAAGGTGGTATTTGTCTGATCTTCCTCAGAGATCTTGATTTGATTATACCCAGAAAATCCATCCATAAGGGACAACCACTCATAACCATATGTTATCTCAATGATGAAATTGATGGATGGTAGTGGGAAATCATCCTTGGGACATGCTTTGTTGATATCCCAAAAGTCAATGCATATCCATATTTTCTATTCTTTTTAAAATTGGGATAATGTTATACACCCACATTGAGTAGTTATTGATCAAAGAACACTTGAAAAAGAAAGCACACAAGAATTCCGCATGGGTATGTGAGTCATATTCAAAGGCGTGAATGAATAGGGAGAACACGCACACAGAACAAAATTTCAACTTTTTAGGACTTAGCCATTTTCACTCATAAAGGTCTATTTTTAGAGATGGCGTGCAGAGAACACAAACAAGGAAGGGAGGTGTGCACCATGCATTGGCTATTTTTGAGGATTGGATACAAAGCACTTTGCATGGACACAGGCTAGAAATAGATCTGCTACTATCAGTTAGCTAGTAGTAGTCTATTGTTAGCGCACTTGCATGTGTGGCTAGTTTTGTAATGGCGCGTGGCTAGTAATAGCATGTGACCTATTTTTGGAATGGATAAGTGGTGAAGGGAAAGTCCCCACCCTTATATATATGTAGTAAACTATGTAATATAGATATATAGAGACACACAAAGGGGATCGAGATATACAAAGATATGTTGTTAAATCTGCTATGTGCATACTACTGATATTGTAATGAAGCTTTTGTAAACTTATTGCATTAAATATAATGAAGGACATTGGCTGAATCTAAGTGTTAGTTCTATGTGTATCTAAATCTAGTATGTTTTTGATCTCATCATGGTTAGTACTTAATTCTACTTTTCCTTAGATATAGATCTGGTATGCTCTGTAGAATGATGAGCTAGTAATAGAACTATATATGTTAAGTCTCCATCATGCTAACATCCTACTACAACAACCCTAAAGAGGGACATGGTACCTTTACGCACTTCGGGTGAGAAATCAATTTAGGCTGAGCAATGTGTTAGTGTTTCTAGGGTTTTATTGGGTTTGTATCAATGAATTCTAGGTGCATCGAGTAGTATTGGTTTAATGAAACCCAAATGAAGGATTTTCATGACTTCCTCTTTGACCATCGATTGCCACCTTTACTTTCATCGATCTATATTTCTACTTATTGGGCTTAGCATCATACTTGGTCACTAGGTTGTGAACTACCATGTGAGGAGCAATTCCTATCATTTCTTTGTAGTTAAACACAAAGGATTTTGAATTCTCCTTAAGGATTTTCATGTGTATCTCTAAGTCTTTAAGAGTTAGTAAAGAACCTAACTTCAAAATCTTTGGGTTTTATTCCATCCCAATGTTAATGTCGATTATCCCTTCAATAAAAGAGTCATTACCCTCTTCAAACTCAAGTAGGGCCGAGAGGTAACTCTAAGTCTCTTTCCTCTTCTATTTTAAAAATGAAAGGCCTTCGAGGAGGAAGGGTCCATCATGTGATCTCCAAAATAGGAGGAAGAGTAAGGAATGAGAGTAAATCCTCTCTTATGATGTGCAAGATGTAAATACGTGTAAGCGTTATGGTATCCTAAGATAGCCTCACAATTTTCCACATAATATAGAGTGGAAAGTTCATTCTTGGCCTCGACATATGCTAATATTTGGTTTCTTGACACTTTGTGTACTAAGGGTTCTACATGGACCGAAACTATGAAGTTGATTTCTTTTAACTCTCTACATGGAAAGAAGCAGGAAGTAGAAGTAGATATGGAATCTGTGAGAATTTTTTGTTCTTGGGGAATGGCCTTGATTGAGATTAAGTCAAAACCCTTTGTCAAATTAAGCACCATAGTTTTTAGAGTTGTAGGTGTTCCACCCTAGTCTCATATAATTCTAAAACCTCATTGGAGACTAGTTACAAATCACCTAACACTCTAATGTTACAAGCACTAATCCTTTTGACTACTATGAGACCAAGAAGGAGAGCCTCATATTTTGTACCATTATTTGTACATTAAAAATCCAATTTGAAGGTGAAAGGCATGACCTTCTCCTCCGGAGAAGTGAGGATCACACCTGCCCTAGTGCTGAAGCGGCACTTTTCTCCATCGAAGTGAAGAGTCTAACAGTTTCTTAGGAAGATAGATATTGGATCATTCTTTGTATACTCTTCCTTTTCTTATGAGACTTCAACCATGTAAACACTATAAGTTGGAAGAGAGATGAGTCCAAAACCATGTCTTATGCCCATGGAATCAAATAAAAGGAGAATAGGTAAATCATTCTCAAACAACTCAAAAATAATTGTTGTAGTTTCTATTGACATTGTCTCTACGATAGCAGTTTCATCCTTGATCACATAAATCCCCTCAATCAAGCCAGTAGTTTCTAACTCCATTACAAGAATTATTTTTGTTTCAGTTGTTGAGCTAGTTGGTTTTTTTAACTGGTTTGCAGGTAGCTCAAAATAAGAATGTACCCCTGGTTCCTTCTTCAAATTAGCTAGTTAAAAGGGCTTTGGGTCACCTTGTGCAATGAAGACCTTCCCCAAGTGTAGGAATATTACTTCCTGAAACAAAGTGGAGGGAATTTCCTTCATGTGATGTATCCAAGGACGACTGAGAATCATATTATAGTTGGTTTCTTGGTCTAAAATATAAAACTATGTGAGGATTTTCTTGGGTCCCAAGGTGAATGGAAGCACTATGTTTCTAATAGATGTTGCCTTGAGGCTATCATAACCTCTTAGCATGTTTCTTGTTGAAGAATAATGTGTATCTCCATAACCTAACTTACGGAGAAAAGAAAATGGGAGAATGTTAAGCGCCACCCCATTGTCAACCATCATGCACTTCACATAGTAATTGTAAATCCAAACCTTATATAAAACATCAAATCGCCTTTATGTGATATTTTAGCATTTGTAGGCATCTTTCAAATGTCAAATACAAATCAAATATCTCTTTCTAGCTTCCTAGGAGGGTATACATCAAAGTCTATATGGTTTATTTGTGCCTCTGGAGGATGAGTGACATTGATCAAATGTCCGAGACCTAATCTTTATAACAAAGAAACTCTATGAGCGGGTGATTTCTTCAAAAATTCCAAGAAGGAGATGTGAGAAAAGGTCTTTTTAGGTCATTGATCAAGTCATAAGACACTAATGTATTTGAAAGCATCTCACAAATATCATCTAATATAGATAGGTAGATTTGAATGGGTTATGAAGAATAATCTCTAGTTCTAGTGGCAACATTTATCTGGGGCTCAATCTCTAGCTCTACAAGACCCACTATCTTGGTTTGTTGACGGCCATCCAATGGAGGTGCCACCAATGGGTTTGACAAATTCAAAGATTCAAGATCATTGTTTTCCACTGAGATACCCTGTTTGATCCATTGGGGTCTATCTTACCATTTTTGGGATGTGTTGGGAGGGGATCATTAAAGATCCTAAGTGGGACATTTTTAGGGACACATGCCCCATGCAAGTATTTTGAGTAGCTATCATAGGATTTTCCAAAAACATGTCAATAAATAGTTCTCTTTGGTCTTCGGGTAAGTGTTGTAAGAAATTTTTATAATCCCGATAGGTTGTAGAATCCTATCCTCAAACTCTATAATAGCGGCAATATAGGTCAAGATCGTAATCCTGAGGTATTTGATTTGTATCTTTTATGGTCCAAAGTTCCAATTATTATTCAACTATTAGTTATTGTAGTTTACATTTGGAGGCCATTGCCCTTGATTTGGATATTGGTTCAGGTAACCACTTGGGTATTGACTGGGGCCTTGAGCCTAAATTTTTTTTTGTTGTTTGCATTATTTGTACTTAGGGTATTAATAACATTGGTCTTCTTTATTTGATCAAGAACACCGTCGGTTGTAACACCACGGTTTTTATTAAGGACCTTAGGTGCCTAGTTATAGTTTAAGTGTTTTGAGTAACTTGAATTACCCTAATTGGGATTAAATAATCTCTCATAAGAGTCGTATGTCTTACAACCACCATCTATTGTTTCTTGATATATATGGAGAGCACCCTCTAGTACTTCTTCATATCTCCTAAGTGGGAACTTCCTGACCTCCTCCATTTCTGGTTAATATAATGGAGGAATAGGTCCTGCACCACCATCTTATCCATATTACAAGTGCTTGCTAAAGAATAAAGGACCTATCACCATATCTGAATGAAATGTATGGCATACTCATTGTGATCTTGTTTTATGTGCAAGAATTTCTTGATTCGCATCCTTAGCAATTTGTTCATATCAAAATATTTATTAAATTTAGACATGAGTTGTTTTAAAGTATGCATCGAAGCCTCTAGTATCCTATAATACTAGTAGAAAGTAATACCTTCTAAAGTATTAGGGAAGAGCTTTGCAGAAATTACATCCCATGAGATCATCTCTCGAGTGGTAGTTGCGCAGATGCCTTGATGTGTGCATTTAGATCTCCATCCCGTTTAAATTTTTGAAGTTTATGCAAAGGTCTTGGGAGCATGACACTTTGTATGTATAATTCAAGGGGCTCCTTGAGATATTCGGAGAGTAGGTACCTACTACATATGACTCGACCACCATTGATGATACTTTTTGGGGAGATGGAGGAGAATTGGTTGTTGAAATGGTGCAAGCATATACTTTTTGGGGCATAAATAATCCCCTATGGTGACCATATGGGCCAAGGTAAGAGTTCATGTTCCCTATGCTGACTTAGAATAAATTTGTACATATGGGGGAACATTACTTTGATAGAGATTTGGAAGCATAAATCTAGGGAACATTGCATTTCCGTTGGTATGGAATTTGAGACCATGCTTCCCGGTTGGTGCATATTGTGAATATTTGTATATAGTGTGGGTTGGTGTGTGTATTTTCCACATCACTAGGTGATTCATCTCACTTATGTGAGATCGTATGTCCATGTGTCACTTAGGGATCATTATGAGATGCCCTTATACGTTAGTACGTCAGTGTGTCGGCACGTCACGTGCGTCGGTCAAGGTCATTTGCGTCATTGGGAGTTACACTTCTATTCTAGGAATGTAACTCCCCTCTCTACTCGAGTTGTCACGATTAGATCTTTGGGGTTACTCACCACCTCCTATATGTACACCCCATTTAATCTATGAGATAGTGGAGAGTTTTATGCTTAACGAGTTCTTCTCGTGTTTCAAATATTTGCATGCACATTCGGTTGATGCTCACTCCTCCCGAGATCTCTTCACGTTGTCCATTGATGTGCAAGTCATCCCTCGTGATCCTTGCTTGTGGGTTTTAAACCTTCTTTCATGGTATCAGAGTAGATCTTGTGGATCCATGCACTCATCGGTGTTTCTATGTGTGTTTTACGGCTTCTGGCATGATATCTAGTTCTCATTGCGTGTGTCGTAATGGATATTCCATTCATGTGTTTATTGCATTGATTTCAAGAATTTTCATACCTTCATTCAGATTTTTCATGGTTTGGTTTTCAGGTGTTCGTGGCTTCATTTTTGGGGTTTAATGGTTTTGCATCCTTGCATGTAGTTTTGGAGCGTTTACAGTTTCAGATCTGAGCTCTAGAAGTGCTGGTTTTACTAGGTTTATAGTGGTGAGAGGTGCTCCTGTGTGGACGTTTTTGGACCTTTCTCAGCTCGGACTGCATTGAACTTTGGGTTTTTGTTGGCATATCCGACTTGTAGCTCCTGGAATTCCTTTTTCAACCTTCCAACCCATAGCTCGGCTCACGTTTGGAACCTACAACTCACTGCATTATCTCACTGCCTTGAAATTCCACAGATCTTGCCTTTGCTACCACCGTGCTCAATCTGAGGCTCCTGTTTGTTGTCTGGCTCCTTCTCGTTGTTACCACCTGGCTCAAGTTAATGGTCATGGAGGGGTGGCTGGCACATCATATTCAACGGCTCCATCTTTGCTTGGCATGTTTTTTTGTAGACCTACATTTTCTACTCCAACCTTGCATTCTCGTATGCTCGTGCCTTAGCCTTGGAAACATTTTCTTGGTTTGAAATCGTGTTCTATGCTTTTGACCTGCATTATTCTATGATTTTATTTCTTTGGCCCCTCATCCATTAGATCTGGAACGTGCACCCTGCACCAGCTCAGTGATCTACATTTTGTGTTGCATTTAAAATAAAAATGTTTTTTAAAACCTGCGTTTTGTTTTTCCTTCAAAAACATTTTTTTGACCTGCCCACTATCCACGTGGCTTCTTCCTTGCAAAACACATCCCTATAGACCTTCACACACCTCTTTCAAAGTGGCCATACCTCTCATCTCAGTGTAGCACCAGCACCTAACATGTCCCCCCCGCACTGTAACCTTGGCCTCCGCTCCCAACCTGCACGCTACTCCAACCATTTCTCTCATGCAGAAAATATTCGTTGCAGGCTACTCTTGACATGAGCCTGGGATCTTGGATGTATATCCTATCAACTCATGAATATATGTGTTAAAACGGCTCAAGTCTCGATTCACTGGCAGTGGTTACAAGCAAGTCGACCCTCTAACTTGGCACGTGGGCTTCCATTAGCATCTTCAGCTCGGTCAACAGCCTTGGCCTTCCAACGTGGGCCCCTCCTCTCCATCACCTTCTTTTTTAATGTTTTAGGGTGATTAAAAAAATATATTTTAGTTCATGGCATTGTATTAATTTTCGAGGTTGTTTTTGGCTTGTATTACCTTCCTTCCTTCAAGTGTTCAAGACGGAGGGCCAGTGCAGGGTTGGCATGTAAGGCTAATCCCCTCGTAGTCAAAACAAACTATGCCTAAAATTTCATGCCATTTCAATGAGTACCCACATGACACCCTTTGCACCCATTTGGGGAATTTTTTTAATCATTTTGTAGTGTTTATTGAATTTTTCCATCGATTCGGGAATCTTAATAATGCCATAACTTTTGACTCATGATTGTTTTTGAGTGCTTCTTTAGTCAAAGTTGAATGATTTCTCACACATTACGTGATGAAATTGTCATTTTGTAAATGCACTACTTTATAAAGTGCCACATTCTGGGGGTTGACTGTACTCTTGGGCTTTCACACGCAGATGCATTATTGGCCGAGTCTAACGTCTTGCTTTTGTGCATCTTGCATTTTTCATCATGGAGAGTGCTCTTTCCAGAATTGAGCATCATAGGATCACTTTACAACCTCTACCACTTCTCACCGGGAGAGGGAACTATTCAGCTTGGCGTGCTTCCATGGAACGTTACTTTTCCCACGAGGGTCTTTTACCCTTCTTGCTTGGGCCAGTTCTTACACCCACTGATCATCGTCATCTAGAGGAATTCCTTAACACTTGTGACCATGTCTTTGGTCACATGATGATGCATGTCTCTCGTTCTCTTTGGTTTCACGTGGCACACTCAGATCCACCTCACCATGTCTAGAGCATTCTTCAGTCCCTCTATGGAGACCCTTCACATACTACCGCCACTGTTGTTGCTATTGATTTAGTTGTCTCCTCTTCTTCGTGTGATGACAGTTCCACTGACACAAGCTCGCTTGGTTCTACTTCTAATGATGAGGATTGTAGATCTAGTCCCGATGTCGAGAGTACCGAAAAGGACTCTTCTCCTCTTTCTCTCACTATTCTAAAGAGTGTTGTCACCCCCACATCTCATCAGATATCAAGCATTCTTCTACTCAGTCTCACACCATCATTACACCCGCCTCCTTTCCACTTCCATTGTGTGAGGACCATTTCACTCCTCCACCTTCTTTAGATGATTCATACCTATCGACATCACTCTTCTCGTTTGTTGAGCCCCTTCATTGGGACGATTATCCGCTCGACCTTAGTCGTATTTTCACATAGTCCACTTGTGATGCTCTACGGAGTTCCTCATCCATCTACAGGTGTTTCAGATGAGTTCATCATCTCTATTGTTTGGAGTTCCCCTTATAAGAATCATGTCACTTCCACATTTCAAGAGACCTTCATTGATCCACCCTCAATTGTGGATCCCTTTTCTATTGTGGAGGATTTTTTTTCCCTTCACATCACTTGGACATCCTTTCTATGGGTGTTCCTCTTTTTCACTCGACGATTCTACACATGTGGCATTACCTTCGGCTCCTTGGAACTCACTCACTAGACTGTGTCACACTTCCGTGCACCAGACTCGAGTTCTTCGTGTTGTTGCCTTGATTTCCTTTGTGGAGTGGGAATACTTCCAAAGCATGTCATTTCAACAGACATTCATGATCCTCACTTGCAAGTTTTAAACCCTGTTTTAATGTGGGGAGACATACCCAAGGTTACCAACCCAATAAGAAGATCCCGAGGATTAGAACTCCCATGTAAACCAGAGGATTTGACACAAGAGGAATTTTTCCATAGTTGTGTGAAGGGTAGAGAATCTTCCTTTCCCTACAGGAAATGAAGCATGGGTATCTTGGCCCAGCTTCTAATTCTCTCACCTTTCCCACCAAACTTGATATAACCTCACCCGATGATGGTATGGTTCTTTCTTTAGTGTGTTTTGTTGAACCTTAGTATGTGACAAAGGCTTGTGACATCCTACTATAAATTGTTCATTGTTTTTCCACCCCTCATTAGCAACATTTTCCATTGTAGGAGGGTATTGGTGTGTTTTAAAAATACATATACATGTCCTTTCACCCTATCTATAGGTTGACTTATGTTTTAGAAGCATTTTTGCTTCTAGCATAACGCACTAAGTACTCCTCATACAATAATGGGATTTGATTAGACTACATACTAATCTACAAAGTATGAAAAAAACCGAGGAGACAAGCCTAAATCTCTGGTAAAATTCATGTTGTTAGAGCTTGAAAGCTAAATATTTTGTTTTTATGTAATTTAATCAATCTCCTTGATCCTAACCGAGGAGCCATATTGGTCCCTTGAGAAGGAGGAGTTTAAGAGGCACGAAGATGGGTTGAGTGTTTTTACGCCCATGGAGATAGTGAGGGTGACTATTGTTGTCACCCATTTGATAGTATTTATCTACATATTCAGGGGATATGTGAAATACCCACAAAATAATGGGAGAGAGGTAAATTGGATGAAGAAAATAAAAATAAAAAGAGACTATCTCTTCACATCAGGTTCAACAATTTGACAGATGAAAATCAACATGCGACCTTCAACCGCACTCGACTCCCCAAGTTTTTGTTGAGGCAACCAATGTGGAAATATGGATGGTTGGATGGATAGTAGAGAAATGTGGTAGTGAATGAAATTATGCATAAATGGAATGGATAGGTTAACAAGGCAATACAATGTCTTCAACTCACAATAATGGGATCTTCTCGTCAAGTGCAACGAAAGCCCTTCTAACCTAGACAAGTCGATGGATGGATCGAAAGGATGGCAATGCGAGACTCCAGTCAATATCAAGATCTATGGATATTCTTTATACCAACTATAAAATATGTGGGAAACCAATGAGAGCCTTATAAATATGTCCAGACAGGGTCATGAAACAAGTGAAAGAGGTGTTGCTTTATGAAATCAGATCTGGTTGGTGGGAGCATTCTAAAATGTGAGGGATTTTTAGCTTCCTCATTTAGAGTGTTTAATTATGATATGATATTTGGTGGTAATGGTGAGGTTTGGAAAACCAATGTGTGTAGACTTGTGTCAATATCAATGATTGATTTTGGTGCATTTGGTTGTGGGACACTAAGATCACTACCATATGTTACGAGTTGTTGCGAGTCTTTATATGGTCAAATTCTATTTCCACGGGTAGTTCAGAACTTGTAGGCCTTATCGGATGTAATATTTAGCACATTGAGTTATTATATTTTCTCATTGTATCAATTCGGTGTTCTAAGGACAAAAAGATTTGGTCCCATATCTATGTCCACGAGTAATTTGGGGATGTTCGGTTGTTGAACCCACGAGATCTCTTTTACAAGTTTGTTCTTCTTTGGGACCGTTGATGGTCATGAATTGAAAATATCTAATATAATTAAATAGGTAAAATTAATCTAATTGAATTGAAACTACTTATATGTTTTTGTATTTTTAAGAACTTTAATGAAATTAACAAATAAAACCACTAATCTAATAAAGAAAATGTTTTTGTTCTTTATTGTCTAGATGAAGAAATAAAAAAATATTCTAACTAATTAAATCCTAAAACAAATAAAACAACCGTATGTGGTTGTTTATTATGCAGAGAGGATATCTATTTAATTTTAAATGAAAGATTTTCTAACTATGAATGTGAATGTATTTAATTGTAATGTGAAAGTATTATATTTGCAACCCGTTCAAGAAATTTTGAATCCGTTTTCCCCGCTCGCGTCTGCTCGCATCGCTCGCCTCTGGGCTGCTCCGCGTCACGCCGTGGTTGCTTTCGCGATCGCTCCGCGATTGCTCCGCGGCTGCTCCGCAACTGCTCCGAGATTGCTCCGCGACTGTTCCGCGGCTACCATGGTTTCTACGCGGGCTTCATCTAAAAAAAGGGTTCGAGGAGGCACGAGCATTGCCAGAGGTTCGCCCCTCTCAGTTCGAAATGAGGTCCCTATTAATGGCGGCGAGAAACCAGTGGTATCTGTGGGAGGCGGATGCAAAAATGTA
Source organism: Taxus wallichiana var. yunnanensis (assembly GCA_018340775.1). NCBI lineage: Eukaryota > Viridiplantae > Streptophyta > Pinopsida > Cupressales > Taxaceae > Taxus > Taxus wallichiana. The sequence goes on from CM031242.1 coordinate 227,029,675, forward strand.
GAGGAAAATAAAGCACCAATCTCATGGATTGGTATGGCTTGCAATACTAACCAAGACCCCCATATCAAAACAGGGGTGTTCACTCATGGGACAGGTAAAGATGGTTCAGTCAAAGATTCATTATCTCCTTTAAAACTCAATACTGGTAACTGCAGGTTGCAAGAGACTAAGAGTGGATCTGGTGATGGAGGAAGAGGTACAGGGGTAAGCCAGAACCAGGACAATCTAAACAGCAACAATAGGTCCGGATCTTATGCTTCAGCGGTCTCCAAACAGAAGGAGAATGTCAGAAATGAGCTCTTAAAACCCTCCTAAGAGGTCCCGATGCTGAAAATCGAGGAGGATTTACTTCTAAAGGTTCTTAAGGAGGAGGAAAATCTCTCCCATCTGGGTCTCATATGCAGATTTCACAAATTTTGGCCTAAGCTTTCTCAGCTTCATGATTGGATAGCCCAGAGATGGAGAGAAAAATACAAGGTAAGATTGAGTGTTATCCTTGTGCTAAAGCTTATTCCATTGAAGATAGGGATTTAATTTTTAGTCAACATTGGGTTTGGGGGGAACATGGGCTTATGTCCAAACCATGGTATCCATCTTTCGACCCATTAAAGGAGTCTTTTGATACCTACCCGATTTGGGTTCGTCTACCAGGACTCCCATTGCAGCTTTGGAACAGATCTTGTCTCATTGCTATAGGGGATACTTTAGGCTCATGTGTAGCAGTTGATGATAAGACCTCCATTCAAACCCATACTACTTATGCTCGAATCCTGGTTGATCTCGATACCTCCAAATGTTTACCAGCAGAAATCAATCTTCAGATTGGAGCCAGGCTCTGGGTGCAGAGGATAGACTATGAGAGACTTGCCTTCAGATGTAGGCGTTGCTTCCAAACTGGTCATGTTACAGATGACTGTGAACACTCCAAACGTAAGACCAAAACAGCCTGGTGGAGGGATTCTCTACCTGAACATCTTACAATCGACTCAAATCCGGCTAAGGATTCGAGTGCCCCCCTGCAAGCTAACTCACCCATCATGGTTGATTCACAGACCAATACAGAGAAGCCTCCAGATTATTCTTTACAGGCTGCTGATTCAGTGATTAAAGATATTCCGACCTCCCATTTGGGTCACTCCCCCATCAAACCTATTGCAATTTTTCCGACTGTAGTGGATGTGGAAAATCAGGAATGGATAGTGGTGGATCGGAAAAAGAAGGGTAATGCCAAATCTAAATCCCCCACCATATCGGACAAGATTTGATTCTTGTCTTTTTGGGCGCTATCATTGCTACATTTTGGCTTATGGCCTGCTACGCAGTTGCTAGGCAGCTGTGTTGTTGTTTTGTTGCTGTTTTGTTGCAGCTGGTTTGCTTTTGTTGGTTCCTTCCTTGTCAGTTTTTGTTGGGCTCTTTTGTGATGATCGTCTGGTTGTTTTCTCCGTTAGTGGTCGGCCGGAGTACATTGTTATCATTTTTGTGGCCGGACCACTGCGTGTTTGCTGTTTGATCACTGTCCAGCAGGTGTTTATTTGCTGTTGTGTTGCTGTTGATTGTTTCTTTGCAGACTGCGTTCTGCACTTGGTCCTTATTGTTATATCAGGATGTTGATCCTTTTTTTCGAGCTTTATTTTCCTATTCTGGCTTCTGAGCCTTGCTGTACAAGGGTATAGTCCCTTTCAAAAAACTATTTGCCAATAATAAAAAAATGTAAATCTAACCTCAATTTTTCCGAGAAGAAACAAAAGAAATTAGAGCTTCTTAGAAGATTTTCTTCTCTACAACTTCCTAGAAAAAATAACTCGAGGATTTTTCTATACAAATTGATGTTTTTGTTTAACTCTAAAATCCACATAATATTTCTTCTAGATTTACTTCCTTGCAAACCTATAGAGATTGGAAAGAGAATCAATCTTTCCTACGAAATATTTGGGTTTGAAACAAATAATCTACTGCAACTTTGAATGATTTTAACTATGGAAATGATTCTCTTCTCTATTTGATAATGTGCATAAAATTTAGAAACAACAAATTTGAAGAAATTAAGGAAAAAAATAAAAACTCCAACCTGGAATACATAATAGTGGTAATCCAGTTGTGTGGTACTTGGTCCCCTCAATTTATCATTTTAGTCTCTCATTTCCACATGAGTCCATAGGTTGGAAATGCGGTGAAAATAATGAGGGAAAGTGCTTGGAACAATTATAGCTTGAATTAGAAATCTGGGAACAATGCAAGTGGAAGAAAGATAGCGCAATGGAATTGAGATTGGCTATGAATTTTCCAACAAGAAAGAAGAAGCTTAGTAATTACAAGAATATTAAAAACAAATCTTTGGCCATTTGTTTGAAAACAAGCAACCAATTTATACAAGGTTGGATAGGAAATGGTTCAAGACATTTAGTAACCATGGGTTGCCACATCAACATTGAAGAGGGAATTTTAACTATCAATCACAATAAATCACAAATTATAAGTGAAGAAGATAATGTTTCAAGGTAATCAGGCTTGAAATCGGCCAAAAACAGCAAGAAACGTACGTACAAAGTGAAGTTAAGTGAAACAACACGCATCTAAAGTCATGTTGGAGCATTCTAGAAAATGGGCACATGACCTCCACCCTACCAAGGTGGTGGTTAAAAAAATATCACCCTGCCTGGGAGGTGGTTACAAAACTTCCACCTAGATAGGGCAGCGGTTTTGACACTAAAGGTCGAAATTAGGCTATAAAGAAATAAGGAAACTAAAAAAATCATGCAAAGGATAACTAAGGCATACTAGGCTACAAATATAAGTTGAAAGTAGGTTTATGGGCTCAAAAACCTTCAAAAAATATATGAATCATCATTGGGGACCTTTTGTTACCATTTTCCAACAATGTAGCCTGTGTAAATTTGGGTGCGTACTTATTACAAAAGATTGAAAGAGCTAGTTTTTGGAAAACACAACTATACATGGAATTTTTTTGTATATATAGCATGAAAGTATAAATTTAGAAGGATTTAAAATGTTCATCATTCATAATAAGATAAGTCTAATAAGGCTACATGTTTAGTTCTAAGAGTAATCTTTTGGTTTCTTTCACCTTGAATGGTCAAGGAATCTTGTCAAGGCTATGTAAGATGAAGATTTGAATCTATAATAGAGTGTTTTATAGGTGTAAATAAGGATAAAAAGGTTGGGGATTATATTATTGACTCCTATCAAGAGTATAATGGGCCATGAAGACTGTATAAATAGGTGTAGTAGTGATATGTATAAGGAAATTGGAAAATCTCATACTAAACAATATGGTTGTAGGATGTATGAGAACTAGTCAAAGCATTCAACGGGGTATTGTAGTAGGGTATATAGTATAATAGTGTGTTATAGATGTTTTGGATTCTCTTATACTAGGGGGATCTTGCATTAACATTGATTGATGTATGAAAGGTTGTACTAATGTTTCACGGTGAGGGAAAAGTTCTATGTTTCAAAGTTTAATTTTATTGAAAGGAAATTTTGTGTTGCTACAAGTCTATCAAAGCATGAGGATCATGTATCTATCTGGAATCAAGTATGGAACATGTTGAGAAGTATTTTTTAGGCCTTGAGAAGTGAAAGAACGATGATAAATGGTATATTTCAAGACTAGCTTGACTTATTCATTGTATCATCAGAAATTAATGTATCTTATTAGGGTAATGTAGCATATTGTTGCTCTATACACTCACCTACATGTATATGAAATTATTTAAGGAAAGAGGAGGTTGTTTTTAATATATTTAGGTGTATAATTCACTTAGAGGGCTTATATGAATTCTTGTTCTAATTATGAGCAAAAGGTATCTTTAATTAGGGTAATGTAGGCCATGATAACATGCTACATGTATATGAAGTGTCCATAAGGCGAGTATGAAGTTGGTTATCCTTTAATGAGTTGATAGGTTATATATCAAGTATATTGGATAGTGATTGATGAATTCTTGATAATATATTTGCAAGATACGTTTCCTATGGTTTCTATTAAGACATAAATGGAATACTATAATGTTACAAGGTTACAAGAATGGACCTACAGGTCTAAGATGGGCTATTAAGGGCAGGGGGAGTTCATTTTGACTCTTAAAAAAGGTATGAAGGATGTTTATAAGGGTTGATTAGCTTGTATGGAAAAGTGAGTTATGTTTGTAGGATGAATCACTTGTGAAGTATCTTACTTGTTTAAGAAGAGTGACATACATGCTTCAAAGGAGGATGAATAAACCGAGAAGGAGATTCAAGACCATGTTGAAGTGTTTGATCTATCTTCAAGGCATCTATACAAGGTAAGGACCTGAATTATTATAATTTCTACTATAGTGATGAGTATGAATTTCATGTTGTGATTGGAATCTTATAGATTTTGAAAATTGGTCCAAATAACACTGAAGAGTCGATAAGGGATCTTAGCCCTAAAGAAGTTGTGTAACTAAGGAATAAAATAAACAAACCTATATATTGAGAAAGAATAGATGAGATAAGCCATTTAAGAGGTAAAATGATGATTTCATCCCTAAATGATGATTGTTAGCATGTGTATGAGGCATTTACATCATTCAAGGACTTTATTCAATGTTTTCATAGGTTGAAAGAGGTCAAAAATAAGGTATAAGGAAGGTGAAACAAGCATGTGAGTCCAAATGATGAACTTGTGTAATGTATTAGCTCAAAAATTAGGTAAATATGATGGTTTTAGTCCTATTCATAATTTTTGGCATGTATGCTTTTTCTCAAGGGGAGTTCAGTAGTTTCTAGCTGAGAAAAGAGGTTAAAATCAAAGTTTAGTGAGAAATGACTAGTTTGTGAGCTAGTTTGAAGTCTTTGGTTGATGTTTCTAATGAATAAGTGATCATACAAAGTTGAGAAATATGCACTTTATCATTAATGTAAAAAGGGGGAGAAGTTTAGGCGGTTTTCCATCAATGACAAAGGGGAGATTGTTAGCATGTTAAGTTCTAGGTGTTTATTGATACAAAATCTCATTAATGAAAAAGAGGATAATGGATAAGTATTATAGAATGCTTAGTAGAATGATTACATGGATAATTATATGATTTTACGGTTGCAAGAGTTGGTTCTTTAAGATTGGCTTGGTCTAGCAAGCCTAGTCAGGTGACCTAACTAGCCTAGGTGATGGAGAATGATGGTTTTAGTTATTTGGTGGATTGAAGAGAATTATAATGGCATGGAGATCATAATTAGAGAGTTTTTAGTCCCTCACATGAGTTTTAGAGTGTAGGTACAAGTTGAAGATATAATTGAACGTGCTCATTTAGACCATGTCTAGATGTTTAGGGACCAAATAAAGAGGTATAACGCAATGTGAGCTCATAGAGGGGTGTAGATGAGTGATACATGATGTCTCAAGGATTTTTGGTTCTTTTGTAGTGCTAAAAAGTATATTTATGGTGTTAGAATACTTGTTCATGGTGCACACTAGGCCTAATCCTAATGTTTAGAGGCCTAATTAGGCATGGTAGTCACTTGAAAGTGTGTGTGAGCACTATATATCACTTATGGAGGTATTTAATGTTTTTTTCATCATGTAGAGATAGTTTTCATGAGGAATTATATTGTTGGTTCAATTGGTCATATCCTAAACCATGCAAAACCCCAATGTTTAGTCATGAAAATAAGATAGGTTGAGAAGATGAAGAGATATTTGATCCATTATGATTATTTAAGATGTTATCGGGTGTGTCATTATGTTGTGGGAAAAAAACAATTTTCCATGATGATAATTTTACAAGTTGCATCGGTTTTTGTGAAATAGGGTGTTTGAGAAGGTGATTTCCAACTCGAATTACTAGTTTTGAAGCTCACACTATATTGTGATTTACATGGGAAATTTTGGATTTTATGGATGTTTTTCTATTTAGTTAATAAGTTTTTCCAAAAATAACAAGGTCATTTGGTTGTCACATTTTTATGAACAATTGTTAAGAAGAAAAGTGGTTTAAACCCTCCCAAAACCCTAGGTCAAAATAAATGGAGAAGATCTGCATGGTAAGTACCTAGAATTTTTTTATTGTACAAGCATGATGATTTTATGATGTATATGAATCCTTCGAGTTTCCATAAAGGTATGATAGAACATGTGGTGATGAGTTGACCCCACTTGAAAAGGCATTTTCTGAAGAAGTTGAGTTTGGGACAAAGTTGTCCAAAGGATTTGTGAAATAAGTTGCTTTTTTTATGATGAGATTTTTAATTGATATCCCTGATGGTTTAAGATCATGTTTGAGATTATAGAGGGAAAATTGTGCCCTATTTATGAATATTTATCCTAAGGCAATTTTGGGTTAGTTGGATCATTTTCGAGAGATTGACTTGGTTAGAGGCCTTCTTCCACTTGGATTTTGGAAGAAATGTAAGATGTTATAGAAAGTGTATTTAGAGGGATTAATAATGGTATAGTTTATGTATCTTTATTATGATTTTTATAGGTCATCCAACTTAATTTGTGAAGAAAAGACAAATTTTCCCAAGATGAAAGATTGAAGTAGATGATGCTTGTTTTTTAATGGTTGATGCTTTCTATCATTTGTATAGTGAAGAGGGATGATTTTTTCCTATTTAATGAATTTTGAGGTCTTGAAAATGGTAGAAAGGGTGGAAAACTAGTTGTTTTCTTAAACCAATTTCTGGTTAGCTCACTTTGGTGAAGAGGAAAGTTGGTGTGGATTTCATGTATGGAGGTTTAATGATATTTAGATCTCATAGAGTTGATATTAAGGTCAAGGGATTTACATTTAGTGCTTAAATTACATATTTGATATATTCTTAGGTTATCTTGAGGCCCAAAGGTGAAAATGGGTTCCTAGAAACATTTGTTTTGAGAAGGATATAAGCCTTCTTAGTTGTGTTATGAATAATTTGATTAATCCAAGATAATGTACAACCATGGGTGGTGTTGTTATTTCATATTTGATGTGTGTGATTCATTTGGGAGAATGGATAATCATGGTGATGGTATTTATGGTATTTATTCATCCGAGGTGATGGGATTTTGAGTTATTTTTGAACTTGTCTAGTGCATTTGAGCATTTTCGACCTACATGGATCAATTGTGAATGTTTTTACAAGTATTATGTTATATTTTTGAGTTTTATTTGTCGAGATAATGATGAAGGAATGACCTATGGTGTTTTTTAAATAAGGTAAGCATATAAAATTAAGTTTTTGAATTTAATTTTTAACTAGTTGATCCAAGAGGTAAAATACGACCTAGGTGAGACTTTGAAAGATGATCAAGGGAATGAAATAATAGTAAATTAATTGTACCAAAATCTAAAGGAGGTTATAGAACTTGAATATAAGATATTGAATCCAAAATAGGTCATGAATATATAATGTTGAGTGATTTAGAATAATGAGGGTTTGAAGAGATATTTAAGGAATTTGGAGATGAATTTTTCGATCACCATCACTGAGTTATTTCATCATATCTTTAGTGATACTCTTATCAAAATCTTTTGTGATTAGTCATATTCATTCAAGTCATATTTTTAGTAATATCAACAAGAGTTTAGGGGTTTCTTCTCCTTGTGGGGTTGGTGCCTCACTAAAGAAATATCTTGTGATGTGTAATACTCACTTGATTCTTTGTTATGAGGAATATTAGAAATGTTTTTAGTGGGTTTTCTTCCCTTCAGGATTTCCCACTTACATATTATGTTTTTTTTTCTCCTTCATGTTTATGTTCTTTTGGATGGTAGTTTCTTATTATTGAGATATCATTAATGAATGGTTGAATGTTAATGGTGTATAAAAGTTAATTTGAAATTGTTTAAGGATTTTAAAGGACTATTTATAGAAAATTGTAGTCCTTTCATTGAGGTGAAAAACTAGGTATAGGAATTCTTACAAATTTTAATTCCTTAAGTGGTATTAGAAACTTTAGAATGTTATATTTATAGGCATCATATTCAAGATTCATTTTTTTGTTTGTACATAAACAAACTAGGACTAGGAAGGGTAGGTGAAAGTTTTTGTTGAAGATATAGAAAATAGTTCGGGGATAGTAGTCTCTCCTCTTTAATGGGGAGGTTCCCTTATTCAAATCAAAATATGGAACTCTAAAATATTTACAAACTAATAATTTTAAATGAGGATGTTGGTAGCATTGATTAATTTCATGATTTCAAATACAAAAGAAGGGTCAAGAGGAGAATAGTCAGAAGAATGCTATTTTACAGGCTTCTTGGCAAGATGGATGAATCGAGACACATAGTTCCTTTTCAAATTTATCTATCAAGGATTCACAGTTCCTTCTTAGTCGTTCAAGATCACCACACCTACATGGATAAAAATAGGAAAGAAAGAGATAACACAACTTTCAAATAAGAAGAGTGTAGATCTTATCCTACTCATACATGCCAAAATAACTTGATGATATACATGTCTGCATAATGAATTTTATCACATTAAACAAGATTTAAATTGAATCATAGTTCAACAAATCCTGATCTATGTATAAGAACACAAAGTTTCAGAATCCAAATAATGCAAACAAGTATACATAATGTAACAAAACTGGGAAAGGAAAATAGAGAGAGAAAAAAAGGAGAAAGTTTAGGGTTCTTATTCTATATTTAGAATCAATATTTATTACACCAAGATGTATCAACATAAAACCATATTTAGAAATAAAATTAAGCCTTGTACATGCAAATGGGAAAGGAGCATCCACCATAACTAAAAATTTGTTTTAATAAAGTTATAATACACTTTCATTAAATAAAATACATTCAAATGACTTTATATTACATATTTCCTTTTTACACAATAAAGTCAATGACAAAATAGAAAAACTAGCAAGGTTAGGATCCTGAAGAATAAGGGAAGGAGGAGACATCAGATGAAGGAAATTTTAACTTTAAAACATGCCTTGAAACTTTGTGACTACATCGATATCTCTATTTCCCATAATATAATGGTGTTGGTAAAATTTCTCATTCATACCCCCAAGTAATTATCTATCTCTAAAATTGTTCCACCATACTAAGAGAGTCCCTTTACAACTTCTACAATAACATTGTTGAGTGAAAATTCTTTCATCTTATCCTTATTAACAAGTTATGTCTTGAACAAATCTTCCTTAATAAGAGTATTAAAATCTTACTTGATTTGCTCAATAGAGTTCTTTTCAGATGAATTATATTTAATGATGTCACGTTTAAGATCCCGTAAGTCTGTAAAAATTTATGATTTTAAATATTCCCTTTCTAAACCACATATTATAACTCGGTTGAGGCCTCTTCTAAACCTACATTCTCTACTCAACACTAGAAGAACATGTTCTAGATAGATTACTTTTAAAGTCATCAAAAATATTCTTAGAGAGAAGTATTTTATCTTCTATAAGGGACATGATGCAAAGGTCTTTAATAACATCTTCCTAAATATTGATCTCCTTATCAATGTTGTCAATACCCAAATTGATATGTTCTTGTATTGAAATAGTGTTGTCGTAGGTATTACAAGCTTCATCAATGAATTCCAATCCCATGATTAGAATTTTCTCTACCCAAGCCTTAGATGTTTTGCCAAGAATGGCATGTTTATGGATTTATGTTATTTCCTTCAAATCTATGTCAAAATTATAAGCATTTTTGGAAGTACTGAGACAAATTATTTGGCTCCAATGGAGTTTTATTAGATGATAGAAAGGACTTAAAGAAAATTTCTAGAACTTGTATATGTTCCTCCATCTATTCTATAGTTTTTTCTCTTTTTCATCTCTTTCAATAACTTTGAAGATAGTTTCCCTAAGGTCATGCACTTCACCTTCAGGGATTGATTCTCTCAAGGAGATTCTACTCAACTCAAAATTTGATACTGAAATATCCTTCTCATTTGTATCCTCCTTTGGTCTAGAAATCTGTAGTAGTTGATGTCCAATATAATTAGAGACAAGAAAATAAGTACTCTTGGATTTCTTGGGAGGAGGAGAAGTGCCAAAGAGAGTAGCTATCTTGGATCATATTTAGGAACCTCAATCCTATATTGGGCCTTTCTCTTTTTGTTTTCTACCATGGGTTGAAACCAAGTGAATGAGTCCCTAGATGATGTTTTTGTAGGAGGGAATGCAAGGGAAATTTTAGAACTAGGAGGGTGAGAAACTGAAACCTCTACAATAGAAATCAAAAGAGAATAAGAAATTATTCTCACTACTAACTTAGGCCTAGAAACACTAATATTTATAGAATAAATAGTTTTTACTTCAACTACATCCTCTTCATCATCACTTTCTTCACTGTCTTCTCCTTATTCTTCCTCAACTTGTTTATTTTCACCAATTTCTTCCTCATTCTATTGTTCTTACTCGGGGTTTCTTCCCCTCCTACTTCATATGTTTCTTCTTTATCATCGTCACCATGTCTCGGTGTTTCTACCTTTTTTTCTCACTCTTTATATTTATCTTTATTAGTATTGAATTTTGTCTCATATTATAGAGGAGAGGAAGAAAGATTTGATAAAGAGGGGTAGCCTTATATGAATAATATGCATCTTGAGAAGAAGCTTACTTTTTTGAATCATTTAATTATTTGACCTCCGTTTTCAACCAATGCCTTGTCCTTAAGGAATAGGAGTGTTAAGATCTTTTGGGTTATCCATCTCCTGTTTTGACCAGTCCATGGTGGTAAGAGAATTATCTTGAATGGAATTTTTATTTTTATAGTGAATATATCTGAACCATCATTAATCATTCCATTTGGTACTTAATAAAATTTGAAATCATGGACCTCTTGTAAGTTTAATTTGATGTATTCTCTATTTCTAGCCTCATATTGATCTAAAAATCCTCCCAGTAGTCCTCAAATGTTGGAAAATGATGATATGTCAGTGAGATATTTTTTTCCAATAAAGGTTTTTAATCAAAGTACGCCATCTTCGATAAGGGTGCAAGTTGAATGGATACATATTTCTCTCAAAAAAATTTGCATCTAGAGATGATTTGCATGTTTAATTTCCCAAATTTATAAAAATTATATGTCATAGATATTTTTATCTCTCCAAGTTTTATGAAGGATTTCTAGTTGTCTAAAAATTCAAATAAAATTATCTTGTCACTATAATAAATTGGAAGCATGTATGGAGCTCTCTCGAACCCATTGTTTGAATATAAGAAAACTTCATGAATTGGATGAATAGGTTTCCATAGATCGAGATCAATTGTCTATCCTCCTGGAGAAACTCTAGCTGTTATATTCCCCTCTAGTAGTCTCACAAAAAACATCATGAAAGTTTCATTAATTCTCCTATAATGAATCTTATTTTTTCATAAGTCAATTGTGTGTAGAAATCATAGATTGCTATATTCTTTATTCTCTCCTGGATTGAAAAATCAATCCATATCTTGTACCTAACTATGGTGTGCAACAAATAGGAGGTCATGTAGAATGTTTTTAGGTGCAATTGGGTGAGGTTTTGAGTCATATTTTCATAAACTATATATCCCTAGTTCAAATTTTGTGTGCCTTCATAGATCAAGTTTATGTATATGCACATCCATTTCGTGAATTCTTGAGTTGATAGTAATCTCATCACTCTTTCCAACAGGGTTATGATATTTAATAATTCTTCCAAAAAATCAATTATGTAGTGAGTTTTTTTATCTTTGAAGGCCCTCTCTTCTGCTCTCAACCAAGATTTAGCAATCTTGGTTTGATATTTGTTGGGAGTAAGATTAAACTCTCTTTGTGCATTATCTTTAGTTAGGGTCTTAGATCCTTCAAATATTGGAATTCCCATAGCCAAATTGATGCGATGTGCTTCTACTTATAATTATATAATAACTTATCCCTGAGGATCCTTCAATTCCTTGGTTTGGGGATCAAAGAAATATGCACATGCTAGGACTAAATCAACACATTGAACTTATGTAGGAAAACCTCTGCCTAAGATAATCCACTATTCATAATGCTTCGGGATAATATGGTCAGGTTTTCATCTTTAATTTTGTACCATAACTCATCTAAATTCATATTTTTGATGTCATTGTCCACTATGTTTGGAATATATGTCACAATCGAGAAATTTTTCTTGTATCTAGCATATTATAACTCCATATTGGCAATTTGGATAGGAATCGGGAACAAATTGGTCTTAAAGGGTATTTTGAAATGATTTGAAGGTAAGGCCACTAGAACTAACACAATTGAAAAAGTGGGTAAAATAGGGATGCAATTAGTCATATAATGGACAAAGATGAAGGAAACCTCGTAATGTTCACAATACAACTTGAATTTTGTTATTTGGTTTCTAGATGAGGGAGAAATAAGTAAAAGGGTGCCTTTGGACATGGGAGGAAAGTACAAAATGATAGTATCAAGTTTTTTTTTAAAAAATGTGAGGGATAACATGGAGTGGGAGATTTAAATATTTTCAATGCTTACCTTTACATCATAATTCTCCCATTCAATCTTGTTAAAATGGTTGATCAAATGAAATGAGGCCCGATGGAGCATGACTTCGCCAAACTCCCACTCTCCATATATTGTTTTTTTGTATTATGAAGGGTAAGTTGACATTTCGGGAATAGATGGAACTTTGGAACACTTTCCTTGATTCCCTAAGTTCCCGTAATATCCACCTCAATCAACAAAGTGGAGAAGGGATTAGGAGGAGTGGGGAATCAAGGAGTGGGAGACTAGGAGGAACAAGGGCGGAAGTTCCCATTGCACACTGATTTCTCCAAAGTATATGATATGGTGGATTAAGCAGAAGGTGAGGAACAAAGGTAGGAAGAGAACAAGGTGAAAGTTCCAAAAGTGCTCGATAAAGCCTATGTGGTTGATGGATTTGGTAGAAGTATAAAAGGTGGAAAAGTGGAGAATAATAAAGAACTAAAGAAAAATTCCTCTTGTTCCTCATATGTCTAGTTTATCCTATCAAGCCCTCACATCACCAAAATTTTTAAATCCAAAGTTATTCTTCCTAAAAATTAACAAAAATAAGACAAATGTGACCAAGAGAAGTAAGACGCATAGCCAAAACCCAAAAAAATGAAAATTCTTACTTTTTAGGTATCGTGACAAAAAGGAATCTTGTAGGATAACATAAATGGGTGGTATGGGACGTTTTTCAATGTTTTATTATTTATGTTTTAATTCTAGTTTACCATTTTTGAATACTTGGAGAGAGGGAGAAGATTTATTACCAATTTCTAATTGGTAAAATATTATGTTTAGGAGATGTGCTAAGATTAGGGTGTGTTGGTATAGATAGGGATAGATATCCTAGTACATAGAATCACATATGATAATTACTAAGAGGGGATATAAGGTAGACTACATATTGACTAGTATGATATCCACTTAATTACTTATTTTAAATTATTTCATGCTCTATCATCTTGTTGTATTTTAGGGATTGGGTGGGTACCTATTGTTATCCTTAGAATTTTGACCAAAATTAAAATCGTTGTGTTATGATTTTAGGATTTATATTATTCCTACTCCGTATTAATTATACCATTTGATAGGGTGACTATTATACAAATAAGATTATATCTTTCCTCATTGATTCTTGCATCTTCCTTCTCGTGAAATGTAGGGTCACTCTTAGATTGTGAGAGGTGTATAGGGATCCATAAGGATCGTGGTTAGATATAAATTAATGTGATAATAATCTTCCTTTTATAGTATTTTGACAATAAAATGGTTCTCTTACAACTAGCGATAATGGTGTCACCAGCATGCGGAAGATTGTAACATTAAATTTTTAGTGAGATATATGTATTTTATGAGAATGGAGTTTGTAAACCTTTTCAAATTGAAAGTTGATCATTCAAACTAAGTAAAGATCATGTGTTTTTATATAAATTAAATATGGTTTTGAAACACATTGTGTCAAAAATGGTAAATACATTAGAATACATACTTTAATAGTAAAATAAACTTATCACTAAGAGAATAGACATATATGGATGATTGAATTGATCATAGTAGTGCACTAGTAAACATAATTCAACCATGTAGTTAGATTATTGTGATGGATTTATGATTATGTGGCATATAAATAAAAGAATATGTGAATGGTTAAATAAATAAAGTTAACTAATGAAATCATCACTTTTTTATGCTTGATCTTATGTATGGATCTATAATGAAATGGAATTACAGATACACATGTTTTTAGAGTTAACTATACTTTCTTATATAGTAATGGATCAACTACTAATATGTGAACTCATTTAAGATAATACTTAGTGATTACACAGTTAATTTATCTATTAAATTTAGAGGTAAACTATGCAAGTTAAAATAATGTGTACATTATAGTTTATTGAGATAAAATGAACATTGTATAAATGTATGTTGTTATTATTATTATTTATGCCTCTTACATGTGAATGTATATTTAAGTAGGACTATGAAATTTAGGGGCATCAATTTCCATTTTTAATTGAAGGGTGATTAATATTTCCAAAGAACAACATTTTTTTCATGTAACCGATCGAGGTTCACTACACAATTCTACTATATCTCAACTATTTCTAGACTATATTCTCATATCTCTCCCTCCAAATATTGAGGTTGATAAAATAAATCCACATGCTATACCTTTTGACTCTAATGCCTCATAAAATTTCCATAGTTATTTCAACCATTTGACTAATTAATGTGTCATTTTTTCATATTATCTAAGACCTTATCAATACAAATGATTTATTTTATGAAATTGAAATATATGTAAGGACACTAATCATCGATAAATATGAAAATATTCATGTAAGATATAGATAAATAAGTACAATAAATATTGGTGACAAAGACAACTCATCTTTTAACTATAAGTCCGAACTGATTTTGGAATGATGAACAGGATGGAAAGGTTAATTCTTGATTATGTAAGCTATCTTTCTAATTCTAGAATGTGACAAGCTTAGGGATAGGATCTCTCATAATAAGATAGGGCTGCTTGAATGCAAGTGTCTATTAGGGTTGTTGGTTTCTACTTTGGATAGTTATAATTTTGGTTCTTCCTATGTCATTTATCGCCACCTTTAAATATTTTTCAAGTAAATATGGACTTATTATATTCCGAGAAGATGAAATATATAGCTAATATTGGAATCGATATTACTAGTTTTTTATTCCAAAACTTTAAATATTGTAATATACCATACTATGAAATAAAACATATTGAAATTAAAAATCACAAATATTTGAATCCAAAATTGAATATATTAGAATACATAATTACGAGATATTAGAATTTAATATACTTTAAAATCACATATATTTGAATCCAAAATCACGAGAATCTTTGGAATCCAAAATTACAGAGATTGGAATCCAAAATCGCATATATTTGAATCCAAAAATAAAATACTTAAATCCAAAACTTAAAATATTGGAGCCTATTATACCTCTTTTTAGAATATAATTTTTTTAATGCTTTATGTACATTTTGAAAAAATCTTCTTTTCGATTGTAAAAATACTTTAGGATTGAAATAAGGCGATTTAAATAATTAGAATGCCTAGTGGCTGCTAGGATTTAATTATGATTTTAAATATGTTTCTTTTAAGTTGTTAAAATCCTAGAGGTCGCATTAGGCTTTAATTATGATTTCAAATATGGTTCTTTTAAGTTGTTAAAATCCAAGCGGCCACTATGATTTAATTACAATTTCAAATATAGTTCTTTTAAGTTATTAAAATCATAATGACCACTAGTATTTAATTACAATTTCAAATATGGTTCTTTTAAGTTGTTAAAATCCTAATGACCACTAAGCTTTGATTACAATTTTAGATATGGTTATTTTTAAGTTATTAAAATCCTAGCGGCCACTAAACTTTAATTACAATTTTAAATATGGTTCTTTTAAGTTTTTAAAATCTTAGTGACCTTTAGGATTTAATTACCATTTAAAATATGGTTCCTTTGAGTTTTTTTTAAGAAACTTATATAGGGCGGTGATTGTGATGCAGAAAATGGGAGATCCATCCCTTACTAAAATCCTTGTGTATCTACATGTTAAAATGGTTATTGGTAAGGAGTGAAAAAATAATCTTCAGCGTAACATCAGGAATGAAGCTAAGAAATTAAGAGATGAGGGCAGAGATGGAGAGACAATGAGGGAGTGGTAGAGATAGAGAAATAGAGAATAAGTAGATAAACATAAAGTGTTAGATGTTGGATCTGGATAGCATTTAATTCCATCAAGGGAGACTACTAATGAAAATCAACAAATAAGAGATACCTCAAAGTTAATTTATAATTTTGAGGAAATGTTATGAGTAAGCTCGTGACCTTACTTGAAGCTAAAACCCCTTGCAAAAGGGGAGAAACTAGTCAAAAATATCAGACATGTTGGATTGGGAAGAGTATACATTTAGGGAAATGAAGCAACTAAATAGAGTGCAGAGTAAATAGTTTGAAGCTTCACTATTTACTGAAGAGCATTTACTTTTTTGGGTAAGCACATGTACTAATAAGACCAATGTTGTGATGTTAACCATACTTCAAAAAATTGTTGTCATTTGGAGTCTAGATGGTTCCATTGATTTAAGTAAGTTTAATATTGTTTACATGGTACTTATGAAAGCACTAGTTGTGGAGGTGGTTGGGAATTTTTCAAATCCTTAAATTCTTGACCACCGTTGAAACTAGTACTTTTACAGTGCCACAAAAATAATCATAAACTTAATCAAGTCAATATAACCATATGGACTCCTATTGAGAGAAATATTTTGAAGTATGGTTAACATGGCAACATAATTCTTACCAACATTTGTGGTTATGCAAAAAAATATCATTGGAAAATAATGAAGTTTGATATAATATTCTTTACAATCTATTTAGTTGTTGCATTCCCTAAATGTAGGATCTGCCCAATTTGACATGTATAATATTTTGACAAGTTCCTTCCTTGTGAAAGGGCTATTAGTATCAAAGATGGGACCTTAACTTCCTCTTGAAATTTTGTAGGAAATCTATTTGAACCCCGATGCAACTCAAATATCCTTCTTTATATCAGTAGCTCCTCGCGAATGAAACACTATAAAAATCTAACATCTAATATTGTCCTCTCAACTAGCTATTCTCTTAAATATGGTTATTTTAAGTTGTTAAAATCCTAGTATCCGTTCAGCTTTAATTACAATCTAAAATATGGTTCCTTTTAGTTTCTTTAAATAAAATTATGTAGGGCGATAATTGAGATGTGGTGAATACATTGGAAATTCTTTTGGATTATGAAAAGTTTGACCTTATTAAATTTTTTAAAGTAATAAGATCAAAATAGTTTCTTGTACTCATCTTCCCAGGACAAAAGATAGGAAATAAATTAATAAGGATGAGTATGAAGTGATAATGGGAGAGCTTATGCTTACTACAATACTTGAGTATCTAAATGCTAAAAGGGAAACTACCAAGGAATATAAGAATAATGTTCAGTGTGGCATTCGGAATGAAAATAGGAAATTAAGATATGAGGGTGGAGATGGAGAGAGGGGGAGGGAATGGTGGTGAGATAGAGAAATAGAGAACATCTGGATTAAATAAAAGTGTCAAATGATGTATATGGATAACATTTCATTCCATCAAGGGAGATTTCTAATAAAAAATAAGAGATGTGTGATACCTCCAAGTTCATTTAGAATTTTCGTAGAAAAGGTTATGAGTAAACTCATGTCCTTTCTTCGAATTCGAAACCCCTTGCAAAAGGGGAGAAACCAGTCAAAAATGTTAGATATGTTGGATTAGGAGGAGTATACATTTAGGGAAATGAAGGAACTGAAGAATTGGATCATCGAAATGGAGAAGTACTTTGCAATAATTTACTTCTCGAAAGAAACTAAATCAATATAAGGAACTTACCGATTTCCCATAAAGCATCCTCCTGGTAGGATAGTCATAAGGTTGAACTTAACATTGATTAAGAAAGCATTACATGGGATCAATTTAAGGAATATTTCAGGAAATGATGGTTGTCATAGCTATATGATGATTAGAAAATTGCATAATTTCATAATTTAGTACAAGGAAAATTAATCATTCATGAATATTGGGAGAGGTTTACTAAAAGTATGTCCTAAAATACCAACCTGATATAAATTTTAGTATACGTAAGTTCATTATGGGGTTGAATCCTGTCATTGGTGGAGAGGTAGATGTACACAGCCCAACCACTATGGAAGGGGTTGTAGAAAAATCCATAAGGCAAGAATAGAAATTGAAGGCAATTTTTGCACATAAAGAGGAGAATCGAAAGAAAATCACCAACTCTTCTTCATCACTTACACCTAAGAAGGTGGCATGGAAAAAGTTTGGCACTAAAAATAGGTTTGTGGCTGATAACAGTAAGAAAACAACAACAAATAAACCTGCTGCGAATAATAAAAACAATTTTGTAAGGAATAACAATAATGGACAGAAAACTTATGGAGGTCAAAATAGTAATTTCAAGACCGAAAATAAGTTTGAGCCAAAAAGGGTACCTGTATGGGGCTGTTATAACTATGGAAAGGATCACTACACAAATCAATTCCCTCTAAAGAAAAATGATAGCAACGAGTAGCATAAGATACATGCTGCAATAGTTGATAAACAAGATGAAAAAGAAGGCTACGCCCATAGAAGTGTCAGGTAAATTATTTGGTACACTTGTTACTATACTTTTTGATACTGGTGCTACAAAATGTTTCATTTCTAACAAATTAGTTGTAAAATTAAAAATAAAATCTAGAATAATGGACAAATCATGCACTGTTCATTATGGAAATAATATTGTCCATACTGTTAGTAAAGCTAGAAGTATACCTTTATGTTTAGGGTCATATGATGTCATAATTGGTGTAAAATAGATTGTTGATATTAAAAAAGGTATATGTTTTTGAAAAACACATTAGATACCTCAATGATCTGCAGAAAACAACAGACATTCAAGGGGTAAAATGAGAAATTTCAGTTAGGAAATTATCAACTATACAACTTTAAAAAGTAAAAATAAAGGTTCGCATGTTTTATGCAAAGTAAAAATATCTGAATGAGCGGATGAAAATAATGATTTTATGTAAAAATTCCCGCTTTTATGAGAGTAAAGTGATGTGTTTCCGTAAGAACTACTCGAGTTTTCATTGAAAAAGAATTTGACTTCACTATTGAAATCAAACCTGGAACTGAACCTATTTCCAAGGCACCTTACCACATGACTGCAACAAAATTAGTGGAATTTAAGGCACAATTACAAGAAAAATTTTCTAAGGGTTTAATTAGACCAAGTTTCTCCCCTTGGGAACACCGGAAATTTTTGTCAAAAATAAAGATGGAATTTACATTGATTATCGAATGTTAAACAAAGAAACAATAAAAAAATCCTCTTCCTAGGATTGATGATATGTTTGATTAGATGTGTGGTGAATTAGTATATTCAAAGATATATCTTTGATCTGGATACCATCAATTAAGAATTAAGGATGAGGATATTCATAAAACAACTTTTAGAACAAGGTATGGACATTACGAATTCACTATTTTACCTTTTGGTTTGACAAATGCACCTGCAACTTTCATGAATTTGATGAACAATATCATTTAGGATACTTGGAAAAAAATATCTTGTATTCCTATATGATATTCTTATCTATTCTAAAATCATAGAAGAACACAATGAGCATTTAAGGATTGTACTTGAGATTTTGAGAAAGAGAAAATTGTATGGTAAATTGTCAAAATTTTCCTTTTATGAAACAAAAGTACATTATTTGGGACATTTCATAAGTAAGGATGGAATATTAATGGATCCATCAAAGATTACAGCCATAATTAAATGGTCAACACCTAAGAATGTTCATGAAGTTAGAAGCTTCATGGGGCTTGTAGGATATTACAAAAAAATTGTTAAGGACTTTTCAAAATTCGTTGCCCCAATTACTTCATTACAAAAGAAAGATAAAAAGTTTGTGTGGAGTGATAAATGTGAAGAAGAATTTAAAACTCTAAAAGAATAGCTAACTAAAAACTTATTTTGATTGTTTTGGATCTAAATGGAAGCTTTACATTAGTTACAGATGCTTCTAGAGAAGGTTTAAGAGGTATGTTACTTGAATGATCATGTTATAGATTATGAAATAAGAAAACTCGAGTTACATGAGTTGAAATATGCTCCCCATGACTTAGAACTTATTTTCAAAGTTCATGCACTTCAAGTATGGAGACATTATCTCTTAGGTAGATCTTTTGAGTTAAAAACTGACCACCTTAGGCTGAAGTATATTTTTACTCAGCCAAATTTGAATGCAAGATAGCGAACATGGTTAGATTTTTTGTCACAATATGATTTTGAAATAAGTTACATTAAAGGTAAATAAAATAGAGTTATGGATACACTAACTCATCACAAACATATTTTTACACTTGTAACCTTGAGAACTCAATTTAAATATTAAGTAAAGAAAGTAATGAATTCTAATTCGTACTTTCAGCAAGTAAAAACAACACTTGTTGCAGATCCTAATGATGTTAGATATAAAGGTTTCAGTTTTGATAACGAAGGAATCTTAAGGTATGACAATTGGGTGTGTGTACCTTTAGAAAACAAATTAAGGAAGAAATTAGTGATTGAATTTCATAACTCTCCTTACTCGGGACATCTTGGAGTTACAAAAATGCTTTTTGATGTAACAATATTTTTGGAAAGAAATGAAGAAGGACATAACTAATTTTATCTTACATTATCTTGAATGTCTGTGAGTTAAGGTTGAAAATATACATCCAACTATTTTACTGTACCCTCATAGCATGCCGTAATATAAATTTCAAGTAATAAGTATGGATTGTGTTTAGGGAATTCCTATGTCTAAGCTTAAACATGATGTTATTTTATTTTTGGTTGAAAAAATAACTAAGGTAGTACATTTTATTTTTGGTAATCTTAAATATGATTAACTGTTCTAGAAAAAGATTTGTGCATGAAATTTTCAGATTGCATGGTGTTCCTGAATTGATCATTTTTTATAGAGACCCAAGGATGACTTCACATTTTTGGAAAACACTAAATGCATCCTTAGGAACAAAACTGAATTTTAGTTCCGCATATCATCCATAAATGGATGGGAAAATGGAAAGAGTAAATCAGGTAATGGAAGATATGTTGTGAATGTATTGTATGGACCAGTAGTACAAATGGGAAGAATACCTTCCTTTAGTTGAATTTACATACAATAATACTTATCATTCCTCTATTGAGATGGAACCTTTTGAATCACTATATGAACAAAAGTGTAGAACCCTGTTAGTTAGGATAGAATTGAGGATAGAGAGGTAATTGGACATGAAATCCTTGCTGAAATGGAATAGTAAGTGAACTTAATTTGTGAATGATTAAAGAAAGCTACTGATAGATAGAAAATTTATGTAGACCTAAAAAGGGTCGATAGGAAATTTTAACTTGGTGAAAAATTATTTTTACATGTCAAGCCTAAAAAGAGCTCAATTACTTTTAGCAAGGCATATAAATTATCACCTCATTTTATGGGACCTTTTGATATTGTAGAAGTGATTAGCCTTGTAGCTTATCACTTAGCATTACCTCCCACATTGGGTAAGATGCATGTTGTTTTTCATATTTCTTTTCTTAATAAATACATTTCATATTTATCACATGTGTTAAATTAGAATTCCTTGCAGGTCCAAGACCCAAGAATAATCATGGTTGAACCCATTAGGGTGTTGGAAACATGCAAGTTGCACTTGTGAAATCATGAAATAAGCCAATGTAAGGTTCAATGGGACCAGTTTAGTGAAGAGAGTGCAACTTGGGAAAATCTTGAGGACATAAAAATTACTTTTCCTCATATTTTTGAATAGAATTAATTCTTATTTTTGTGATATCTAACTTCTAAGTCTAAAAACTATCATTTTTTTCTAGTTTTAGGCATGTACTTATTTCTATAAAAAAAACCTGGAACACCAAATTATGTTGTAATAAGTTTGAAAGAAACTTGAAACTTCTTCAACTTTGATATTTATTTAGTAATTTGATGGATGGATAAGATATATTTATTCATATGTTCTTAAAATGTGTTTGGACTAAGTTAGTCAGTGGTATGATGATGTTTTTAGGAGGGGTATGTAATTCCTCCGTCATGATTGATATCTTAACCTATTTCTTTAACTAAAATTTGAAATCGTAGATATATGATTTTTGTTCTTAGACGGTTTACTCTCTTGACTATTGATCATGTTTGTTGTTGATTAAATTTTTATCCTTCTAAATATGTTGAAGTCATACTATATCCAAATTGTAATAATGTTGGATTTTATTCATATGTTCATTATGCTGAGTTTTGTGGTATAATCTATATAAACCAGGTGAATTGAAGTAAATTTAGTCATATGGACTATGCTGGTAAGATACTCTAGTTACATTATTTAATGTGAACCATAGTATATTCAATGTTAATAAAGGGATGATCATACCTTGGATCAATTCCATTGATCTAACACATGCCCTTGATTGATAAATGGTATGAACATTTTATTAAGTCTAATTGACTTTGTCTTATTTCAAGTATGTCATCTCATCCAAGTTTGAATGAAGAGATGCCACCAAAACACCTAGAAGCATCTAGTGCATGCGCTCTTTCAGTGAGATATGATCGATTTTGATGTTTGTGTATGATATTAATGTTCATGTTAAAAATTTTAAGCTTATACATGTTAGTACTGACCTAACTAAAACTACACTAAGGTGATAATTATTCTTTTGAGAACCTAACTATGCTTAAGGCATTTTATCCTAATCTATGATGGAATGTATTTTTGGTAAGGGGATTCTAATTCCTAAACTATCTAGAGGAATTCATTAATATCCTAAGCTAAGGTTTGTATTTCTTAGAAAGGGACCTACGACCTAAAACTAACCATGAACCTAACCTAGGGATAACTAAAGTTGGCGTTGGGGATAGGATTGGGTTAACGAAGGGTGGTTGCGCCATTTCAAGGAGTACTTGGAAGTTAATGTTTTAATTAATGCCCTACTAAGCTGGCTTTGGCGGTGACTTTTTCTAACTTGGTGTTTCCACTAAAAAGTGTTACTAAAGACAAGTCATTGTTATATTGAACTCGTTAGTTATAAATTTTATCAAATGGACTATTGGTAGGATTTTTAGGTGAACTATTAAAATTTTCCTTGCATTTATTATTTTTGAACCAAGATCGGAAAACCACCTTGGGAAAATCGAGATGAAACCATGGAAAAAGGAAAGGTTTGGTTTGGTAGTTCATTTTGTTTTCTTGAGATCAATGGCTCTGCATGTTGTTTCTAGTCCGAAACCCATGAAATTTTTCATTGATCCCTTCGGGATAGTTATTCTTACCATTTTGGTTGAGTGGTTTATCCTCCGGTTAGAAAATGTAATTCGAGAGTCTTGTCGACCTCGATTTGATATAAATTTTGAGACAGTGTTTTTGTGGCTTGAACTTATAATGGATCTCGTGATGTAGAATTTGAGGTAGTCTTGTAAGAACTAATGATTACCTCTTGAAGAGGAAAATTGTTAAGTTAATTCATCTTCAATAACTTAATACTCCATTGGTGTGTCTTTGCGTTCCTATCCTTACTTGGACATGGTTCGTATTCAATTGTTTGGCATTCACTTCATAGTCACTTGATTCCTTGTGTATGAATATTGCACTGTATTCGGTTTAAACTGATTCTCTTGATTGAATAAGTAATATTTGGTAATCCCTAAGAAGATAACTTGGTGATAAGAAAGAAATAGAAAATACTTCGATTTCTATGATAAATTTCATAGAATTAATAATTTGTTGTTTATCTATTATAATAGTTCAATGCATGATTAATCTAATACTTGGATAATTTTTGGGTATTATTTCAGTCTTCTGATTCAGTTAGGATAGTTTCATTGGTATAATAATTGACTTTTCTGTTATACATTATCTTTTTACTATTTGAAATACCTTCAAATATCATTACCATGTTGTATGAAGTTAATTGTTAAATGAAATAAATTATTGAAAGATTGGTAGAGTTTTGAATTTCAACCATGTAATTCTTATGAGTACCTAATTGAAATTCCAAAAACACTTGACATTCCGTTTGACCTTTTAGATGAATGTTTTAACTTGAATGATCTCTAACTTTTGTCAGTTAGGTAAAAAGGTTCATAAAAGGGTACATGTGACTTATTTCTCCTAACTAGGCATTATGGCATTTTTACATGCCTTTTGAGATAAGGAACTTAGAACAATTTCACTAAATAGAAGGATTCCTTTCATGAAATTCATAGATAGTAGAATGTTTTTATAATTTTTTAATTCATATCATGTTTATTTCTTGTAAAGTAACACATGCTAACAATGTGCAAATGGATTTCATGAAAAGTGAAATGAGAAATACTTATAGAAATTTGCATTTTTTATTGATGATGTTCAATTATTTTGGATATTCAAAAGTGTTAAAATTATGAAATGATTCTGTTATGAGTCATGAAGGCCTAGTGCCATTGTACTCTGTAATTGTTGAAAAATGATATTATTTTATGATTGAAATGTTTATGAAATACTTATAGCTATTTGAGTAAATCAAATTCTTCCTTGTCAAATTGACTTGTTGTTTGGTTAAGATTTGTAAGATAAATGTATTTAGTTATATTCTATGATGATTTGATATGTAAATCTATGTCAAAGTATATATGACATAATAGATAACTTTGGGTTATGAGCGGAATAAGTGGGGAACTATTTTATGGAGTCCTTATTCTAAAGTTATAATGGTAAACTACTTAAATTATAATTCTGATAAATTTTATTTACTAAGACCAAGAGGATAATGTATTACCAACATTACAGTTATTATTGTATCCCTTATTAGAGTTGAACCAAATGAATGTGTTTGGAACTAGTAAATGAAACTATAAGATCCTAAGTGGATAAAGAAGGAAATTACTTATCTTAATTAACAATGAACAAGGATATGGTCTTTATCATATGTTTATAGTTATATCTAAACCTTATTGGATATTAAATCTATTTAATTATGAATCCACACATGACAAAGTGGAAGAATAATAAGGATATAGTTATGATCCTTAACTTACATTGATAAGTTGAATCTATGATGTTAAAAAGGAAAGTGATTTATTTAAAGTATGAACCAATATTGATTAGGGGAAAAAATTTAGTGTCATAATTTCCTAAACTTCCCTAAACCATGCTAGTGTAGTAGATCCTTCAGAGAGATTTCTGATGACTATAAGAACGTGAAAAACGGACACTCTGAGCTCAAGTTATGTCTCGGTCAAAGTTCAGTCAACAGGGAAGTCAACTTTGGTCAACAGGTCAACAAGTTGACCAATGACAAGGTGACACGTGGAAAAATGAGAAAAAAGGGCAAAATGAAGGTTGTTTGCGTTGTTTTCAACCTCGGTCTTCAACAATCGTAAACCACCACGTGGCTTGCCACCACAAGTTTGATTTGCCTATCGAGGGTCGACAAGTGGTATTTATTGCCATATTTCATTTGGAATGTCATTATACTACTTGGGTCGAATTCCATTTTTATTACCTTTGTAATTCTTTGATATTAACTTCCATGTTATTTACCAAGCCACATTATTTGTTATGTTCGGGCTTATTATTATCCAACTTGGAGAGCTCAAAGATATAACACTAAGTTTGGGGATTACCTTATCAACAACCAAGGATATCTCATGTCCTATCAACTCGGGGTATGAATATATATATCCAAACAAACCAATATCTCCCACGCATTTCATGTATTTTCCACACCTTATATGATAAGTGCCACACATTTTATTCAAACATTATCCTCGGTATTACATACGGTCAAACAACATTGGCCAACCAAACCTACAATGCACAAAACGGTCCACACAAACCGCCTCCGCCAAAAATGATGCCGCTTGGTTTTGAACCCAAGACCTCCGCTTCCCAAACACATCCCGCCAACCAACTTGCCGCCAATCTCGGATGGGATAGAAATGAGTTTGCGGGTATATAAAGAGCTCTTATCTCTGTGTTGTAGGGGGGTCAAGGAGGATAAGGACCAGATCTCAGAAAACGCCATTTTTGAAGGCCTTGCACTTAATGAGAACTTGGAGTAAAAATATGAAATGAAGGGAATTCTGAGAAGATTCCAATGATGTAAGATTTGATATTTTTTGTTGAGTTTTAACCTATTTTTGGAAGCTTTGAATGAAGTTTTTAACAGGGATCTACAAGACAACTAGTTGGAAAACATGAATTTCAATTCACTACGGTCCGAAAAGTGACTTGGTGTAAACATGAAAAGTGTTTAAAATTCAGAGATGATATCAAATATATGATTTTTTAAATCTCCATTTGTAGGTGTTTTTCTAACACATTTGCAGGGAGATCACATTGTGAAAACATAGGAGCCACAGATCATTCTTGGGACAGTTTCTGCTATTTTTCAGAGTTCTTGGGACATTGATCAGATCATTTGTAGGTTGTGATTCATTATTGGTTATTTTTAAGATTTATTGTACTTACATTTCAATATTATTAATGGATCGGTTCAATCTGAACCCGGGGACGTAGGAATTTCTGAACCTCGTAAACAATCTTGTTTGTTATCTGAGTGTTTTCAGTTCTAATTATTTATTTGTTACCCAAGTTTTCTGCACTTCTATGGATGCATAATAATAAGAATTTAATCAATTTGTGGAGCTTAGAATACTTAAAATTGATTAAGAAAATCACGATCTTTGGAAACTTTTAAAAGTGAAAAAAATACAACACATGTTTTTCAGATCAAGTTTGGTATCAGAGCAGTTAGATTACCAGATTAGCTTCTAATTGTGTTTGGAATTTTGGCTTCGGTTTCAATATTGATTTCAGTATTCAGTGTGTAGACATTTTGGGGCTTGTTAATCTTCTTTTGTAGTGTGCAGTTTTGGAAGTACAAGTTGTGTTTGCAGGAACTGGAAATCATGGGCAAGTCATCCAAACAGGAGCAACTGGATGAGCTTGAAGCCATAAACTACAAACTCCAAGAAGAAAACTCTTTCTTGAGAGATAATTTTTATTCCTTGGAAGAGGAAATAGTGAAGTTAAAATCTGAGCCACAATCCTCTATAACCAAGAAAGAGGAGTACGTCAACAAGATGCTTGAAGAGAGCAAGAAGTTGATGGGATTTGTTAAAGAGTTACAGGAAGAAATACAGATCAAGGATGCCCTCTTGGAAAAGCTCGAACAAGGTGAACACAAGAAGGAAATTCCTTCCAAAGAAGATGCAGGTACTATGACAGAAGAATGCACTTTAAGTTGTTCACATTTTAATTCTTCCTCTCATTCAGTTTCAAATATTCCTTTGGGTCAGTTTGAAAAATACACTAAGGGAATTGGGTCTAAGCTAATGGTTAAGATGGGATTTAATGGAAAATTCCTTGGTAAAATGGACATGGTAATGCTAACCCACTATAGGTAGAGGATCAGCCTCAATTTGCAGGTTTGGGTTATTCTAGTGGGAAAATGGAAATTGGAGAAAGTTCCAAAAGCAGCTAAAGGAAGACAAGCTTCCAACAGCCAAGGATCTATGCCACTAGAATTGTAGGATTCCGCCATTAGGAGGAACAATGAAAGGTGTAAGAAAACAGGTAAAAGAGGTAATCAAATTCCACCTCCTTCCACTTACACTAAAAATAGCACTAAGGGAAAATCAAATCATAAAACTTCTAATACACTCTTTCAGTGGGAACAATATAGCTTTGGTAGGCAAAATATGCTTTCCTGCACATTTTGTGAAGGTACTAATCATTTCTTGCACATTGTTGGAAGAGGAAAAATTTGATTAAGAAGTTAATGTCTTTGTGAATGATAAGGCATGTGGTAAAGACCAATCTCACCAAGTAAAGGAGAGAAATGGCAAGAATGTTACCTCTCCTAAATAGGGGAATCATTCTCGTAGAAAGAGTTTCGAGAATGGTAAAATGGGTAAGACTCCTAAAAATAGGAAGTTAAATTTTGTTCCCATTGTAATAGGAATGGTCATGATGTTAAGGTTTGTTGGTTTGTTTCTAAACAACAAAATTGGAAAGTTGTTAAAAAAACAATATTGTAAAACCAAAGAAGCTGCTAAACCTAACTAAAACTCATTTTGGTACGAGAAGGTAAAACAACCAAAACGGAAAAACCTAAGTGATTGGTTGGGAAAAACACTCCTCAACTTTATATTTTCACTACAAAATTGTTGATAGTAGGCAAGCAAAAAAATTTCAGAGCTATATTTTAGGGATTCCTACTGATTGATAAGGATTTGTTCCTGAGTTGATATTTAAGCTTTGAAAATGAATGGAAATGGTGAAGAGAAGATTTGAGTGATAGTTTCATCATACTCATGTTTTGTTTTCTCATATTGGTTAGTAGTTCCATTGTTGAAAACAGTATGCAGGGATAGGCATCAGTAGCATGTCTAAATTTGAAACTTGCAGTTTTATAGTGTTGTCATTTGTGTAAATATTATGGATGCTTATAAGACCCATTCGGGCACCTATTTGATATCTGTAATAAATAGACAAACTTGTTGTATCCACATGTGTTATTTGCACTAATTTATAAGACCCTTATTTTGGGAAAAATTGATTTTTGTAACTATCAGATGTGGTTGCAATTAGGGTGTAAATTTATTACACTAACAAGTTGGTTTGCAAAGGTACCAAGTGATCATTTTACAGATTATGGTAGTTCACCAATTTGGGTAAGCATACAGTTTATAGTCTATCCCTTTACAGTTCAGTGTATGGATAGAATATTTGCATATTCACGTTGATTCAAATTTTGACTATAGCCATTTTGGGCATTGATGGTTTAATTATTCTGGATAGTGAATATTTGCATTTGTAATCAGCATAATCACAAAGTGTCAGTTGAACACTAGCTTTCGTTATAGATGGGTGTTATTATCTGAGTTATTATTTGTGAGGGCGATACCATGTTTTGACATCTTCACATGGATTCAATTGTTGACTATAGCTATTTTTGGGCGTTGATAGTCTATTTTATTCTTATAGTGAATTCTTGCAGTTGTTACAGTTTCAGATGGGTAGTGGGCACTAGCCTAATCAGGCGATTTAGATGTCAGATAATCGATATGTGTTATGGAATTGTAATTTTTGGTAATCGGTCGTATCACCAAGTGAAAATTGAACATTATCTTTCCGTAATAGAATGGGTGTTATTATCTAGTCAATTATTTGTGATGGCATTACAGTGGGGTATGATAGTTCACAGTTGTGCGCAGAGTTGACAAGGTTGCAGCGTTTCAGTTGAACACTAGCTTAATTGGGTGTTATTATCTAATTGGTTATGTGACTAGCTAATCAACTATTTGCATTTATTTAACCTATAATGTTATTTTGGGTTCTTGTATGTGTTTGTGCAATGCAGGAAGAGATAACATGTTTTTTGTGGGTTGATACACAACTTTTTGTGGACAAAAAGCCTTCTCAGTAGGGAGGAGTGATAAGGGGAAACTTTTTAGTGTCATAAATTCCATAAACTTGCCTAAACTATGCTATTTCAGTAGAGCCTTCAAAGATCTTTCTGACAATTGTAAGAACGTGAAAAATGGACACTCTGAGCTCAAGTTATTTCCGGTCAAAGTTCAATAGATAGGGAAGTCAACTTTGGTCAACAAGTCAACAAGTTGACCAATGACCAGGTGACACATGGAAACTGAAAAAAGGGAAAAATGAAGGTTTTTTGTGCTTTTTTAAACCTCCGGTCGTCAACGATCATAAACCACCACGTGGCTTTCCACCACAAGTTCAATTTGCCTATCGAGGGTCGACAAGTGGTATTTATTGCCATATTTCATTTGGAATGTCATTATACTACTTGGGTCGAATTCCATTTTTATTACCTTTGTAATTCTTTGATATTAACTTCCATGTTATTTACCAAGCCACATTATTTGTTATGTTCAGGCTTATTATTATCCAACTTGGAGAGCTCGAAGATATAACACTAAGTTCGGGGATTACCTTATCAACAATCAAGGATATCTCATGTCCTGTCAACTCGGGGCATGAATATATATATCTAAACAAACCAATATATCCCACACATTTCATGTATTTTCCATGCCTTATATGATAAGTTCCACACATTTTATTCAAACATTATCCTCGGTATTACATACGGTCAAACAACATTGGCCAACCAAACCTACAATGCACAAAACGGTCCACACAAACCGCCTCCGCCAAAAATGATGCCGCTTGGTTTTGAACCCAAGACCTCCACTTCCTAAACACATCCCACCAACCAAATTTCCACCAATCTCGGATGGGATAGAAATGAGTTTGTGGGTATATAAAGAGCTCTTATCTCTGTGTTGTAGGGGGTCAAGGAGGATAAGGACTAGATCTCATAAAACGCCATTTTCAAGGCTTGCACTCGAATGCTAACTCAGAGTAAAAATATGAAATGAATGAAATTATTAGATGATTCCAATGATGTAAGATTTGATATTTTTTGTTGAGTTTTAACCTATTTTGGAATCTTTGAATGTAGTTTTTAACAGGGATCTACAAGACAGCTAGTTGGAAAACACAAATTTCAATGCACTTCTGGTCCGAAAAGTGACTTGGTGTAAACATGAAAAGTGTTCAGAATTCAGAGATGATCTCAGATATATAATTTTTTTTCATAGACATTTTTTAAATCTCCATTTTTATGTGTTTTTCTAACACAGTTGCAGGGAGATCACATTGTGAAAACAATGTAGGAGCCACGGATCGTTCTTGGGATAGTTTCTGCTATTTTTCAGAGTTCTGGGACATTGATCAGATCATTTTGTAGGTTGTGATTAATTATTGGTTATTTTTAAGATTTATTGTACTTAAATTTCAATATTATTAATGGATCTCGTTCAATCAACCCTGGGGACGTAGGAATTTCCGAACCCCATAAACAATCTTGTTTGTTATCTGAGTGTTTTCATTTCTGATTATTTATTTGTTACCCAAGTTTTCCGCACTTCTATGGATGCATAATAATCATAATTTAATCAATTTTTGGAGCTTAGAATACTTAAAATTGATTAAGAAAATCACGATCTTTGGAAACTTTTAAAAGTGAAAAAAATACAACACACGTTTTGATCAAATATATCGTAAGAGAGAGAAGATAATAGGAATATGATAAGGATGGGAATTAAATGATAAGGTAATCATTAAATCAACCTATTAAGTTATTCAATATGATTTGTACTATTAGACAAACTTAATAAAGAAGACTTGATGATGTTCTTCTTACTTAAATCAGATTGAATTATAAGGATAAATGAACGAATGGTTAATTAATAATGAGTTCATTAACATGAATGCAGAATTGATCTACATACCCTCAATTGGTGTAAGGGTGCATTACGATTCCTTTCTTAAAGGAATTATCATTAAAACTTAGTTGACCCCCTTAGATATAATGCATTATGTAAATTAATTTTTTTTTATTAAGGGCAAATAGTTTTGAAGGGACTATACCCTGTATACAAAAGGGCTCAAAAGCCAGATAGTAAAGATGAGAGAAGCAGCCCAGAGAAGGGCAAACAGTCAACCAAGGAAGGCTCAACAGCCAAATATTACAATACAGGTGAAAAGAGGATCTAAACATACAAAGATCCGAAAAAGAAGGCAAGATCAAAAAGGAACCAAAAGAGAAACAACATAAAGAGCCCCGCCACAAAACAGCTCCAGAACCGCCCGATGATAGCCACATCGCAGCCAAAAAATAGCATCACAATAGCCCTTTACTTGATGGCTCTATCAATTTTGGTCTTGATAGCCTACAGTGACATGAAGAAGGCAATGGCAGTGGCCTGAGAGGAGTCTTGTAAATCTACTTGGGCAATTGCAATGTCCCTTTTCTCTTTAGGGCCCCATATGTCCTCATTGATCCCACTTAAACTGCAAACACTGTGGACATGTTGTTCAATGAAATTATAAATGCTTTTGAGGGCAGACAATATGTAGTCATTTTAGCTTTTAGCATTCCCCAATCTGCCATCTAAGGACTGTAGTTTCTTGAAGATTTCACCAATAACCCCCTCTTCCTCCTCACTTTGAAGGATCCTTTTACCCTTAGCTCTTTCCATGTTTTTTATAGCCCCTTTGAGCTCTTGTATCTCCTTTTCTAATCTGTCCACCCTATCCAGCAATTCCTCCTCTTTGGGCTCCTCCACCGGCTTGCTAATATGCAGGAGGTTTTCAGCTAGTTCCAAGTCCTTGTGGCTCCTTAGGACTCGTTGGGAAGCAGGGATTTTGGCTTTGAGGCTCTTACTTTTCTTGCTGGAGACAACATCTTCATTCTTTCTTTTTAGCAGGGAGGGAGTGGGAGCAGTGTGGGCAGGTGGAGGTATGGAGGAGGGAGGTGGGATAGGATTCACGGAAGGGCAGCTGGAGAAATGGTGGTGAATCAAGAGGATAAGGCCCTGGTGCAAAGGGATAGCCCTAGAGTGGCTTTGAACTTCCCTTATAGATTTCTCCAGAGAGTTAATCAGATAATGAGGAAAGCTGATAATGTTATTTCTACGAAAATGATTCAAAAAAATCAGATGTTTTTGAGGTATAGTCACATATCTTCCTTCAAGGGTAACATACCTTACCACCATTTTGGCTAGTTCAGCAAAAGGTTCAGGGATCGACTCCACCTTGAGGCCAGCAGTCATGAACTCAAGATTCTCTCCCTCTTCTAGAAATTTCTTGGTTTCCACCTCCCTGTCTACCTTCTTATTGAAGAATTTTGTGCCTTCCAGGCTGAGGCCCATGATCTGAGCTATGAGCTCTTCCGTGATTTCCATTTTCATGTTACTATATTTGACTATTCTATTCTTCCATCCCTGTGAATTTGATAGAGATGTCTTGGTCGAAGCCTTGGATCCTTTCAATGAAATTCGATAGGCCCCCGATTTGCAGGTAATCCCAAAGCTCCATGTTCTCTTTCCACTCAGGATTGTGGGTTGGTTCGGTTTTGCATGGCGGCCCCCCCATGTTTCCTCTGCACCTTTTCCTGTTCTCAACGGTAAAATAGCTATCAATGTGTGGAATAGGCCAAACTTTGATTTTGGTATTTGAATCTTTCCTTCCGTGAAAGCTGATTTAATAATTATGCTACACTTGTTATTATTGCCCCGCTCCTCGGCTTTCCTCCTATGCCAAGAAATGATGACAGCCCAGCCCACACAGATCGCAACAATCATCCAAATCTTTTGTGATGTAAATTAAATTATTAACAAGCTAAATGTTCATAAATTAATGTCTCATTAAGTATGGCAATTATGTTAAAGGTACTTAGTGGGCTAATGTAGTACAAGTCATTGTTGCGACAAAGACCCAATTAATGATGAAAGTCATTATGTGGATACTTTTAAGCACCACCGTGTTTCAATATCCCACTTAGCTTCTCTAACTCAACTGTCATAAGTGGAATTTCAGCTCATTTTTTTACTCTAAAATGAGATAGGAATATAGTCAAGTGTATTCATCAACTTATGTTGACCTAGGGTGAATAAACATATATGAATTGACGTAAGCCAACCCGAGTACATCTAGTTGTCATTATTAACCAAAAGTAAACTGAAACACTAGTGTATGTGAGTTGTCCCTATTTAGTGTCAAAATTTTATTTGGAATTGGTTGACATAATTCAAGGAAGACTAATCTAGATAAAAGTTTGAGTGGGGTGAAATACATATTCCTTTTGACAAGTATGTCATCTAGGAATGTAAACATGGTAAACATGTTTATAAATTTTGGTCAAAGTATCGCAAACTACTGGTTACATTTTCTTTTATCACCTGGTCTAAGGTTTTGATATTTCAGATGAGTATCAATAATAGACACTCATATAGGATTTTTAGACCGAATGACCCATAAAGCGTAAAGAAACCAAAGTATTCTTTGTATACATAAAGAACATGTAAACATGATGCATTGGTTTGACACCTAGTCATGAAATGAGAGATCGGTAGAACACCGAGTCATTTTAGTTGCATATGGTTTTTTGTTATGTGATGGATTAGAAAAGGAATGTGTGTTCTAAATTATGTGAATTTAGAACAGCGAACTATGTTAAAAAAATACCTTGTTTTCTAAGTCATAAATGGGGATGTTTCATTCCTCATTTATTTTCTTCCAACAAATTGTCACTTGAATGAAATGGATTTTCATGAATGGTGTGAAACCAATGGAAGACATATCACCTGTAAATGTAAAGAAATGCATTAATAATTCATAACTAACTAGGCTAGAAACTTCTTATCTTAAAGGGTTGTTAAGTTACATCAATGCAATGTAATACACTTTGAGATTAGCATCCGCTAGGCCTATAATATTGTGTTGGAATATATAACTATAGTAATGGAGCTTATCTCAGTTTCTAGGGAAACATTTACTATTTATCTTATCTGGAATGTAATAACTAGCCTATTGAGTGCTAGTCTTAAAAGTTTCTTTAGGTTGCATCAAATTAAAGTAACAAATATCGATCTTAGTAGCTATTAGGCTTGGAATATCATGTCGAATATGTAATCATATTCATGGAGCTTAGATGTAGCTAAAAATTATCTTTTATGCAATCTCTCAAGAAATATTTGTATTCTAGACATTTTGTATTCTATAGTATTATATTACCGCTCTTGGGCATCATTGGTGTTCTTGTGTTCTTATTAGTGTGATTTGTTTGGGACATTGAAATTTAAGTCTTTTTGCGAATGGGAGCTAAGGATATAAGATTCCAAGGTTGTCTAGTTCTTGTATTTGTGTTTGTGGGATTTTACAATTACTTGATTATTTATTCTCACAATTGTTTGTATTGGAAGTGGGTAAGGGAGAGGAGCTCAACCAATCAATGTGAAGTGCACTTAACAGTTCATTAATATATATGTATATATCAAATTTTAATTTTTAAAATATACCCTTGTATAAGTCGACATGTCTCCATTCTATAAATTTCATTACGAGTTACATTAACCAAACCACCCATGTTTTTTAACATAGTTTTTCAAATGTTTTAAAAGTGTGCATTAGAAATGTTTGCACTACCAATTGACACTTTATCTCCCAAAAAATGTTACATAATAAATATATTAACGTTAAGTTTTAATGTTATTATATATAATATAAAAACCAATATTAAATAAAAGAATTCAAATTAAATTCTCGTTCTCCATTTAATATTAAAATGGAAGGTTGTACTACAAAATAAAGTAGTTAATTTTTGCATTAATGCCACCCACTTTGACGAGGAAGGTCAGTTTTTGTATCCCGACATGTAATAGTTATCAACACCTTTGCCACAAACACCGCATTAACTCTTGTATGGGATGAATTAAATTGTCCTCATAACTCAGTTAGGATTGTTTCCAGACAAACGAGTATGGGTGAGGTGTGCCAAATTTTTCAGCAACTACTTATTATATTTTTACTTCAAAATGTTAAATTTCAGTATTTACATTAATGTCACCCCATTTGTGATAAGGAAGGCTAGTTGTTGTATCTTGGAATGCATTAGTTATCCACACATCCACCACCAACTCTCCATTAACTCTCACATGGGATGAATTAAATTGTCATCATAACTCTCGGTCAGGATTATTTTGGACAAGATTGTATGGGATATGTTCATTATTTAAAGTTATACTGCAGAAATACTTAGCAACTTCTAGCCTCTATATTTTATAAGATTCCTCTCAAGAATGCAAAAAACTATTTCTACAACTTTAGATTGCTAATATTTTTCATTATTTATAATAGTATCATATTGGCTAGACTATCCTGGAAAATCCAATGTTGCACTACATACCCTCAAGAGGTGTCAAGCCTTATGTATTTCCCATAAGATATATTATGTAAAACACATAATTCATATCAATTCATATCAAGGAAAATGCTTAATGATGTTAAGCTCCATTCCTTATTGAAAGGAATGCTTTGGTGGTCGCTAGGCTTAACAGTTTCTTGTTTTCAAAATAGCGAGTTAATAAAAAATCATGGTCTACCTTAGCAATAACTAGTCTCCTACCATTATATATAGTCATTGTAAAAACTATCTATACAACTTTAGATCGTTATTATTTTTCATTTTTAATAATTGTATCATATTACCTAGAAAATCCCCTGGTGGAGCCAAGTGTTTCACTACATACCCTCAAGAAGGGTAAAGGCTTATATATTTCTCATAAGATATAATGTGTATAACACATAATTCACATCGGTTCATATCAAGGAAAATTCTTAGCGAGTTATAAGCTCCATTAGTTATTCAAAGGAAATGTTATTTTAAAAGTTTAAATTTCATTGTTTGCATTAATGTTTCCCGCTCCGACAAGGAAGGTTGGTTTTTTTATCCTATCATGTGTTAGTTATCCACACATCCATCACTAAGTCTCTATTAACTCTTGTATGGGATAGGTGAGCCAAATTTTGCAACCATCGCTTGTTGACATTTTTGGGTGCAATGCATAACACGGACTTCCAATGTAAATTCCTTGTTAAAGACCATTGTTTAGCAAGGTTAGATAATTGTGATAAAATTTCAGCATTTAATCTTTAAGGAGAATCATGTGTTTTGCCTTGCATATTTGTTAAATTGTGTGTGTTTATATTTGTTTTGATGGATTATTTTCATAACAATATTCTATATGCCCATAACAAGACTTTAGAGTTGGTTTTGATGCTTTGTTATAATAGAAAACAAAGCATCAGAACTAACTCCAAATATGTGTTGTGGTCATGGAGAATATTGTTTTGAAAATCATACACCAAAACAAGTAAACACACAAAATTTACTAAATATGCAAGGCCAAGATATACATGATTCTCCTTCAGGATTAAATGATGAACTTTTATTACTATGATCTAACCTTACTGAATAATAGTATTCAATAAAGAATCGCCACTGGAATTTTGTGTTATGTGTTACACCCAACAATTTCAACAAGTAGCAGCTACAAAATTTGGCACACCTCTCCCATACATGAAAGTCGCTAAGTACTCAAGAAAATCATTACTAATTGTCTTGTCCACAATGTAATAACTAACCTAAAGGTCACTTGTCTCAAATGGTCATTATGTTACACTACATACCCTTGAGAGGGATCAAGCCTTATGTAGTTATCATAAGATATATTTTATATAACACATAATTCATATCGGTTCATATCAAGGAAAATGCTTTGTGACCATTAAGCTCCATTACTTGCATTAGGTCTTAGTGGTCGCTAAGCTATTCCTTTCAATAGGATTTTATGAATAACAAAGCAAGTTTTATGTTTTCCATTTATTTTTTAACAAGAAGCCTAATAACCGCTAGCCTCTATATTTTCGAGGATTCTATTCCATCGATGTTAAAAACTATTTGTACAACTTTGGATATCTAGTATTTTTTATTATTTATAATTATATAATATTGGTTGGATTATCCCCTGCTAAAGCCATGTATTGCACTATGAGAGGGATCGAGCCTTATGTATTTGTAGACACAAAATTTATGCACTTGGGTAAATTTATAGGACCTAAATCATATTAATATATACTTGATTCCTAAGTAAGAAAACTAGTGGTTGAAAACTCATTTTATATTTTTGGTTGCTTTATCTATTGCACTTTTCTAGCTTTTCACATCTTATGGTTCTACTGAAATTTCATTGATTTAGCTTTTAATGGCCTAGGAAACTAGTACCCAGTTATGACATGAACACTTAGGCGGTCATGTCCCTCTAAGGAACTCTTGTCCCTCTCTTTCTTCTTCTTACTATTTTTGGTCCTTTTCACATCTTTGTCACCATTTAACACTTTGGATCATCCTTTTAGTTTTTAATTACAAAATTCAAACAAAGGAATCATATACATACTTCTTCTAAATAAAGGGGCAAGCATTATAATAATTATCTACCACCACTTAATCTTACACACGACACAAGATCATTATAAAGAATACATCTAGCACATTCATACAAGGGAAAAGGGTTGCATTGGTCTACATAAACTACATATGAGGGGAGTTCATTCTATTCTATCACACACATTTTGCATTCTTGTGAAAATATATATCTAGCCCAAAATAATCATGTAACTTACACAAGGGAAACCTAGGGCACAAGACACAGATACAAACACAAATAAATAACTTCATGGAGTCTCGAGATGTAGTGCGGTGCTCGGTCATAAGTTAACTCTTTGAGTGACCATCGGGGTCAATAAAACTCCACATTATACATATTTTTTATTAGATTTGATGTGGTTTTTAAGAATTTATAGGAAGTCATCTATTTTTCAAGTTACAAATGTGATCAATGATCTAACAAAAAACATGAGCAATAAAGAGCGAGTAGCAACAAATACCTTGACCTAGAAGATACTAGATTATGAATATCGATTAGACACATGTGCCCAGATCAGTCATTGGCACTTGGGGCACTCCTATCCTACTTTGGGAACTTTTTTCCTCTATAGTCATAAGGTTTTGAACCCTCATCAATCCTTTGTGATAATGTTTCCTTCCTATTCTAGTAGATACATAGTCCTAATTACTTCTAGGTTGCATGGAGTTAACTTAGTCATCATCTCTCTTTCATTTATTTAAGGTTTTAAATTATTTAATGCTTATTGCTTACACATTACTATACCTAATTACAAGAATATCATTTACTACAAAGTAAGTTACTCTAAAATAAATATTTAATTTAAATTATATTAAATCATTTTGTGAACCTAATTAATCAAACCCTACCTTCTAAACATGCATCATAGCCTCTCTCCTTTTGAATTTATGGACCAATCATCTTATCCATCATATGTACCCACCAGGTTTTCATTTATATCTTCCATATCTACTAATTTTGAGTAGGTCCATAACCAACACCCTCCCCACTCCAACCCTCAAATGCCCAACCCAACTATTAATGTGGTCACAACTCGACGTAATAAGAAAGCCATGGCTCCACCTATCTTTATTCCACCACCTATCACCTCTACATTTCCTACCAAAACCTCTAAATTTTATGATATCATTAAGCAAATAAATAATATACCAGCCAAATATCCCTTTATGACCTTTTACATAATGCACCCGATTATCATCTTATATTAGAAATTGTCCTACATTTTATTGAAATTGCAAGTGAAAATTCACCTATTTTCTTCACCCATCTCAACCAATCCCTCAAAAACCTACCACATACCATATCATTCAGTAATGATGATATTCTTCCTAATGTCATCAATGATCATTTATCATCTTTTCTTATTATAACTACTAGTATCAATCATCATATCAAGCACATATTAATTAAAAATGGCTACACT
The DNA here is from genome assembly GCA_018340775.1 of Taxus wallichiana var. yunnanensis. Classification (NCBI taxonomy): domain Eukaryota; kingdom Viridiplantae; phylum Streptophyta; class Pinopsida; order Cupressales; family Taxaceae; genus Taxus; species Taxus wallichiana. Next base: position 227,069,028 of record CM031242.1, read on the forward strand.
CTAAATATATGTTCCCTCTCATTACTCACATAGCTACGAATCCCTAATAATCAGATCACCAAATCCTATACCCATGTTCATGGATATTATTATACTACTCAAACATGCATCGACACCATCACCTTACCTTTATAATTCGGGCCCACAATCCTTCCCACATTGGTCTATATCATGGATACATCATTTGAGTTCAATTGTTTACTCAGTATACCATGGATCCATGTTATGCATGTTATTTCTTCTATGGTCCATCAATGAATTAATTTCTTACATGAATGATATGAGCATAATATTTCCATTGACCCCAAACCATTCAAGATATGTGGTATATACCCATTCACCACCACGTTTATAGCCCCACTTAATCCAATTTCCTACCATACTATCGATACATATGATGTTGGTGAATCTATTAATTTCATTACTTCTTCTACCTCCACATTCACCCCTTTCATCCCTACACATACCATTGATCTTATTCCTCCTACCATATCTCCTTCCATCACTACCACTATGCCACCTTTACTACTTCTCCTAGTCCTACATCCACCACCCCTCCTCTTAATATCCTTGATAATGCTACCCAACATGATAATGTCAACACCGATGATTTTGATGATGAGGTCAATGTCGTAGAACTTACCGATGAAAAGTTGTGCAACCTCAAATTTACTCCTCTTGAGATAGATGAATCCTATTTCCAAGAAACCTTCATTTTTATTAGCCAAGTGAGTATCAATTCAAGAAACCTCAGCCCTCTACTATAGTCATGATTCCTTTCTAGGTAATTATACTTACATTGGACCTTATGCCACCTCCTCCATCTCCTTGGGTCATCTCTTGTAGACAAATCGATCCATTCACATGCACCTTTCTCATACATTATTCCCATTGGCCTCATATTTCATTTGATCCCACTTTCCTTGAAATTATTTTCACATGTGAATGCTTAGCATAATTAGGATTCACAATGGTTGATCTCTCCCCTCATTCTCCTCATATGTATCATGGATCTGTAATCATTACTACTTCTTATTGCCTTTGTGTCTTCCATTTATCAGTTTTCCTTACACATACACATTGTGCCTCTCCTCTTACCCTCAGAAAGTCTTGGATTTACTATATTATTGGTACCTTTGATGCTTACCATAATACTATTACCTTTCATATGTCTTTTTGGCCACATCTCTATTTGCAATGATTCCTTCCTTGGATATGCCCAAAATTTAACTCCTTGGTACAAAATTACTATATGTAACCCCCTTTATTGATGAATAATATGTTATGGGTATGTATAATTTATGCCATATAGGCTCTTTCTATGATCAACCTCACACTATCACATACTATGTCTCCAATCCAAATCCTATCGGTTATGACCATGACACTGACGATCTCCTTAATGAGTTTACTTGACTTCCCACTTACACAAAATTAAGGGGAACTCGACTTCCCCTCTCACCAGTCACATCATGTTGACTCTCTTTCTCTATCTCTTATGATTTGTGTTTCATGTATACCTTTTTAGCATTGCCACATCTTTGGCATACATACTTTACCTTTGTAGGGATGGGGTTGGGAGGTTGCGGGAGGTTGTACAAGCTCTCAATTATGCACATACTTCTCCAATCTCCTCTATCTCTGTTGTTATCTCTTTCCACACCATCACTTCCTCACGAGGTCCAGATTCTTGCTCTAGTACCAAATGTAGAATAGGGATGGAATCTGTAGAATTATATTATTAGATTTAATCAAATACAATAGTGAAGGATACAATATTTATACATACCTTTGGATAGATACAAACAAATATGGAGTTGTAACTATGAAAAAATAAACTAAACCACAGTAGCTTCCAAAATACATCCAGAAGCACAAATGAATAATGAAAAACAATAATATTGTTAAAACAATACAACTCTCGTATGTAAAATAAAGATAATTAGATGGTTATGATGAAATATAACCATATAACCAATAAACTAATTAATATGAAATGCATAATTAATAAAGGTAAATAATAATTAACCTAACATTCCCCCTTAATTGTGCATTGTCTCAAGGGATGAGGAGAGGAACTCTCTCGAACAACATGAAATTTTCACGTGCAAGTGAATTTGTGAAGATATTTTCTCATTGTTCAACTGTTGGACAAAATTGAAGCTGTATATTGTGCTTGAACACATGCTCATGTATGAAATGAACCTACACCTCAATGTGTTTTGTTATTTCATGAAAAAATGGACTACAAACAAGTTTGATAACACCTTCATTGTCAACATACATGGTGGTTAGTTTGTCTTGTGGTATTATAAGTCCTTCTAGTATGTGACGTAGCCAAATCACTTCACAGATAGCTTCTCCTGCATAACAATACTCGGCTTCTGTGGAAGAATGAGAAACAAAGTTTTATTTCTTACTTCCCCATGATATTGGTCCAGATCCCATAAAAAATACAAATCCTGAAGTGGATTTTTTGTTATCAATATTACCTGCATCATCTGAATCTGAATATCCTGACAAGGAGTTGTCATTCTTCTTGTATTCTAGACCAAGATCCATTGATCCTTTGAGATATCTCAATATGCACCTTTTTTCTTTCCAATGAAAAACTTTTAGTTCCTACATGAACCTAGATAGATAGCTTACTGCAAAACTGATATATGGCCTAGTGTAAGTCAAGTAAATGAGACTCCCAATCAATTGTCGATAAAGAGTGGAATTTACCTTAGGAGATGGATCTGAATGAGATAACTACAATTTGTTCTCCATAGGTGTAGCAATCAGTGTGCAATCCATCATCTTGAATTTCTTGAGTGTTGTCTTGGTATATTTCATCTGAGAAACAAATATGTGATTCTCTTTTTGCCATACTTCCAATCCAAGACAATAGTGCATTATCCCAAGATCTGTCATGTCGAATGATCGATTAAGATATTTCTTCATTGCATCGATCATCCTCACTGAACTTCCAGTGATGACTAGATTGTCGACATAAAAAATGACAATCACAATCTCCTCCCCTTGCTTTTTGAGGTAAATATTGGGATCGTATGGATTTTTAACAAGTCCATGTTGTATGATATGCTTATCAATTTTGATGTACCATGCCCGGGGTGCATGTTTGAGGCCATACATATATTTCCTGAGTTTGCATACCTTTGCTTCTTGACCAGGTACTACATATCCCTCAAGGTTAAGTCATGTAGACTTCTTCTTATAAATCTCCATTCAGAAGGCACTTTTTACATCCATCTGATGGAATTTCCAACCAAACTATGCAGCTAGAGCAAAGATCATCCTAATCATTTTGATCTTAGTTGTGGGAGAAAATGTCTCCTCACAATCAATGCCTTATTTTTGTGCATACCTCTTTTCTAATAGTCTCACTTTATACTTGCCTATTATCGCATATACTTTGTAATTTGTTTTGAATATCCATTTACATCCAATGGGTTTCTTCCCTAGTGGAAGATCGACAAGCTGCCAAGTGTTATTTTTCATTACTGACTAATATTCAGAGTCCATGTCATCTTTTCAAGATTTTGACTGTAGGGATTCCTAGACTGTAAATGGCTCATAAGAATCAATAACTCTACTCATCAAAGAAAAGTTAACTTCTTCTCTTGATTTATCGTGAATCTGCGTGGTCCGGGGGTGATGTATCTAGTGGAGCATCCATTCTTGCATCTCGTAATGTGGTAGTACACAACTTAGGCATACGTTGAACTGTTCCTATGGGTTGTGGTTCTATTTGATCAACACCATCATCCCCATTATCGATTTCATAATCTATGGGAACATCAACTTCAGTTTTACAATGGTGAAAAATTTACATCGGTGAGTCTCGGAGGAGGAGACTCGCTTCCTTCTTCTCAAAAAAATAAACATCTCTCGCTGGTGTATTTTATGGTCTTTGGATCCATCAATATGTACCCAAGAGTCTCTTCACTATACCCAATGAAGATGAGTTTTATTGACTTCATGTCCAATTTAGTTATACTTTTCTTGGGTATGTGCATACTGTTTTACACCTAAATAGTCTAAGGTATGCAATAGATGGTTTTCACTTTGACCATGCTTCTTGTGGTGTTACTCTGTCAAGAGAAATTATGGGTACTCTGTTCAAAAAATACACTACAGTCTTTACTGCTTCTTCCCAGAATGTCTTTGCAAGTCCGAGTCATTAATCATGCATCGCACCATTTCTATGATAAGTACGGTTTCTTCTCTCAACAACACCAATCTGATTTGGTGCATGTGGAGGAGGCATTTGTCGAACGAATCTTACGAGCTTGTAGGTAGTATTTGAACTCATTATTGGTGAATTCCCCCCTCAATATGAGCAGAGAAATCTGATGTGATGACCATTTTCATTCTCAATAGCTACTTTGAAATTCTTGAAGGTTTCAAAAGCTTCACTTTTCTTGTGAAGACAAAAAATCTGCATTTTTATTGAATAATCATCAACACATAACATGAAGTACTGAAATCCGAGTAATGACTTGGTTGCATCGGACTACAAAGATCACTATGAACAAGACCAATCTTACCATGAGCTCCATATGTACTCTTCTATAAAAAAGTTATATGTTGTTTTCCTGCTAAGCAGTGAGGACACTTATATGTATCCTTCTGAAGAGGTGGTATCCCATGCACCATATTACGTCGACGAAGTTTCTAGAGATATTTGAAACTAACATGACCAAGTCTCTCGATGCCACAATTGTTTTTAGTTAGAGTTATTAGCCATAAGTGCCTGATCATTTCTATGGACAAAATCAAGTTGTAACATGCATCGCACATTAGAGGATTTTGTAACTATTTTTTGAGCCTCATGATTTGTCTTGAATCAAACATGTTTTCTTGTCGAAATGATGTCAAAGTCAATTTTTAAGTTGTGATCTAGGATTTTCTTGATTGAAAGAAAATTATTTGTCAACCTAGGGACATTTAAGACATCTAATAGTCTACAATTGTGTGAACCAAGGGGTAGATAAATGTTCCCAATCCCCTAAACTATAAATGAATAATCATCACCCAATGAAACATGGTTTTTGAAGGCATGTCCCTAATTGAATTAAACCAGTTTCTGTGGCTGGTCATGTGTCGAGTGGCTCCCAAATCAACATACCAGACATCACTAGATGATGTGGAAGGTTCACTTGATCGAGCAGTGTATAAGAATTCTTCATTATCTGAATGTTCTTCTTATTCAACAATATTTCCTTGTTGATGGGATCTTCTTTTCCAGTTCCTCTTTTTCTACCCTTTATTGTAGTTTGTATGTCCCTTGTGATATTTTTGGTGTTAAGGTCCAGAATTAATTGATGAACCTTTTTGTATGTATTATACCAACAATATTTCAACTCATGTATGGGAGTGCAGACAAACCCAGCCCAAGTCGGGCTCTCTGAAGCATGGTGGGATGTTATGATCCTCATGTGTGGATTTAACTAATGCCTCACGGTTTTGGTGTAACAGTTTGTTACAATCCTAGGGAATAATTTCTACACACATAAGAACTAAATGGAGTTTGAGATGTAAATCAATACTTGAGCATAAGTTCACTCTTTGGGTGACTGTCGGGGTCATTTGACTACCCATTCTTCATTTTCCTTTTTAGGTTTGATGTGGTTGGTGGATATGTGCATATGAACTTATTTTTGTAAGCTACATGTAAATTTAGAGATCAAGGAGAAAAACTAATGCCACAAGTAGAGACCAATAGCGAACCTCCTCGTGCATAGAAAAGATTGTATCTTGACCTTTCACATATGCCAATGCCTAAACATAGTCACCAATTCCCAGGAATTCCTTCCCGCTTCTAAGGACTTCTTCCCTACTTAGTTTCAAGTCTTAGTACCTCCAGAAGCCCTGACGACACTCTTCTCATCCTGTTCAGTCATTCATCTATCGAGAACACCTTCACACAACTCTCCTCTTATCTCTCTCTTACTTAGGGTTTCAACATTATTGCATGCTTATAGCTTGTCCAAATTATAGTATTGTATTATTTGTACATCATTTATTATAATACTTACTCTATAATTAGATTTAATAATTCAAAAATATTAAATCATAATGTGAACCTAATGTGAACAAACATTTGGATCCTTATTTTTCCTATTCTATCTTATCCATTTTCATGGCTCCTAGAGTCTCCTTACATCAATTTCTTGAAATGAACCCACCTTGCAAATATGTTCTCCAAAAATCCCTAGACATTATTTATCTCCTTGTAATATGCCACCTACACAAGTAAGTTTCATCTTTGATCATCTCTCTTATGACCCTATTGTTCTTGATTGTCTTGTGAAATTTTGAGCTATGTCCCATGTATGAAACCCAATCTTCACAGTCTATCTTGTTTACACACTTGCTTATTATGGTATTTTTATTACATGTTTTTCTTGCACTAACATTCACTACTAACCTATCTTGTTTTCATATTCCTTATTTTGTACCATGCACATCCCCAACCCCTACAAGTATTCATGTTATATCAAATTTAGGTCCTCTCTTTTGGGTTGTATTATCCTATAGTCGTTGCATGCACCCCAAATGAGGGGGCATCCATTGGGTGAATAAATCACCCTTATAGTAGCACAAATCTCCGAACAACACAAGATAGTATATAATTAGCAAAGAAACACAGTTCCATATTGGATTAAAATCATACTTGGGCCCAAAACATAGAGAAGACACTAGCACCTAGTCCTATATAGTAGCGATGGGTGCTTGTGTCCCCTGGAGTGTGGGGGAAAATACAGTCATTTTCTCATATCAGGACAACATTCACATTAGTGTTTATAGCAGTTCTCTAATAGAATTAACTTACCTCTACATACATAATTCATTTCATCATTTTTAATTCATTACAATTTAGAACAAATTGTAACTAATCAGGAGAAAATCGGAAAGTTTCTGTAACACCTCTTTATCATGCTTCTCAACTAAGAATTTTTTTCTCTTTTATTAACTTCATACTTCAATTATTTAAATGCCAAAAATTTAAATCCATCATAAATCTAAAATTGAATCCATCCGATAATATTCATAAACCATGTGCAATGTATGACTTGGTTAGTAACCAATCTTTCATATATTACTCTTTACGAGTGTGAATACAAGGTATATTATTGGTTTCCTTTTACATGTATTGATAATCAAGTAATGTTTTCTAATTGCATATAGAATTCAATCATTTGAATCTCATTGGGCATCCTATATATTAGATCTATTTGAATCGGGACAGTGTAATCAACATCTTATACTACTTTGGTAAAATATTTAGAGACATGTTTTCCATGCTTGGTTAGTAATGACAACACATTCATTGTTAGGAAATTATCCTTCACCTAATTCAGTTAACTAGATCCTTTTCCATTGTTAAGTCATTATGTTTATGTTAAAATTCTCAATTAATCATTAATGTTCATTTTAAAATACTCTCTTTATAGTAAAAAGCATACCATGAGTAGGACTCATGTAATTGCTACCTCCTCATATGTCCCATACCACCCGAGGGATTCTTTATGGAAGAACCCTAACTCGACCTCTCATCACACATAAGAACTATGATGTCCTCAATAGTGTTCACATAGTTGTATCCAATTCTATATGTACCAAAGGTTCATTTATAAGTCATAAAGAGTTTATAAAGATAAAAATCAACATATGATATGTGAAAGCATTATATACATTATCCTCATCATCGGATATATATTCCTTCTACCCGTTTAATAATAAAAATCATTCCAAGCTAAATAGCACTCAAGAAATAAGAAATCCCATAAATTTCTCATACTATTTATGTTAATTGTGATTATAAGAATCCTAAACTAGCTATCCATAGTCACCTTCATAAGCCAACAATGTGATTAATCCTCATTTGGAACATTCATTTTCCCTTTTGGTTATAAGCTAATATTTTAAATTTTCCTCTCTTCTTCAATCATAATAATCTAGGTTGTTTCGACATGTTCCAATAAGGTTTTTAAGTCTATAACATAGTGTTTCCCACTTTAATAATTAATTGATAATAATTCCCTTCTTTCAATAGAGATAATCACTCAAGGAAAGATTTATTTCCCCTTTTATATAATATAACCCATGTTGTTGAGAAAAGAAATTATAATAAAATTTCATCAATTATTTTATGATAGTATACTATAAGGCTTAACATTCATCACTTGGATATTACAAATTTCATTTTGTGTTTGCATACCAAGTTCATACTTGAATTTTTCACTAATATTAATGGGGTAGGGATTCAACCACTTAACCCCTAAAATAAGATAGTACTAATTAAAATTAAAAATATGAATATACCTTTCAAACATAATCATAATTTTCAAAATATCCCCAATATATATATATATATATATATATATATATATATATATATATATATATATTCATATCAATATTTGACAATTCCAATTACAAACTCACAAGTGACTTATTATAGATGAACACAAAATAACTTAAGGACTTTTCCTTATCAAATTATTTTTCTCTTGATCTAAATACAAGTGCAAATTATATATTTCAGTTTAGAACATTTAATATTACATCATTTTCATTAATATTAGGTGCAGATAATCCATGTAAGTCAATTCACTTCTTCCTTTTTCATTATGTGATACTTGTAAAACCTATAAATCTAGAAGTGATCATTTCAACATGGTCAGTCTATTAGAGCTAACATGGACTATACATTCTTTATCCAACCACTTCAATGCAAATTAATGGAATATTATCCACCATGAAATGATATACATCATCTCCTCAAAATATGTACATTTATCTAACACATCACACTATTTATTTTCTTATATCTTTATTCAAACTTACCTCCAATTTCCTAACTCAACATGTATTTATCCCATAATGTAAAACGTTGGCCTGAAAATGTTACCCTTCTTTCATAAACAATAGAATATTTAAATAAATTTTCTCATTAATAATTCAACAGGAATTGATAAGAATACTAATCACTATTCTACCATTCAAGTTCAATACAAACCATTTACCAAAACATGTGAGCATATATCAAACTAAGGTTTTCATTCATTATTAGAATGTATTTTCTAGCTTCCCACGGATTAGTCCTTTTAATTTACCATATGTAAGTCAAGATTAAAGTAGAAAAACATATAATATTACACATACCATCCCAAACACATAAATGTGCACCTATCGACACTTGATAGTCAAAAATAATTAAAATAGAATTTCCCTCTTTCAAAACATTAATTATTAGTATTAGAATATGTTAAGGTAAAATTTTACCCTAAACTTTTAAAGAGCATAGAATTTCTAGAAAGAATTCCTTATTCATTCCAAAAGCCACAACTACTCGAGGTAACAATCAATACCGAGTAAGGGATAGCATGATTAAAGATCGCCACGTAATCCTTCTAATCCCTTTAATGATAATAAAGCCAAGAACAAAATGTTGGTGCTCAATTTTATCTCACCCCATTTTTCCTTGAAATTATTTAGTTTGCGGGCTCTGTCGTCTTTTCTATCTCCCCGTATTGATGTGTGAGAGTTATTACCTTCATTTGGTTTCCATGATTAGTCCCTTCCTTTGGTTGAGGATCACTTTGAATTTAGAATTTTTTTCCATTCCTCTGTCCATGTGGAAGAATTTGTAACTTGGGCGTAAAATCAAGTTTTTTCCTTTCCTTCCATTTTTCCACGATCACGGTGTGTTTTCCCCTTCAAATTTATATCTCAAAGCATCTCTGGAAACATGGCCATTTATAATTGGATGCAGCTTGGCAGGAACTTTGAAAATCTAAGTCCCACTTCAACTCAAAGGTTTTCCATGTGGAGTGTCTTTGCTCATTTGAGGATCTACCTCGGGATCCCACTTTAATAATTGCGCTAAGGGGACACTGGTGATCTCGCGCTTATTCAGGGTCTCTACTTTTGGGGAACATCTCAAAGTTTCATCAGGAGACATATGGAGGCTTTCACCAGCTCCTCTTTATACTTAAAATTTTCAAGCAACTTTCTAAAGTCCTAGGACATGTGGAGAGACAACACCTATTTGGGGACCAGTCCCTAAATTTTATTTTAAAGAAGCACCAGGAGGACACTTACAGGCATCCTCTCACTCTTCCCTTGCTTAGAATTTTCAATGGCCAAGGAAAACTATCTCAAACCCTAGACACTTGGCGTCTTCTAGTGGTCCTTCAATGTTTTCAACAACTGTGTCGGATCTGAGACATGTGGTGAGCTCACACTTGTTTGGGGTCTCTACTTTTGGGGACCATCTCAAAGTGTGCCATTGAGACTTGTGGAGGCTTCTGTTGGCTCATTTTTATACTGAGACTTTTCAAAGGCCAAAAGATGATTTTCTCGGCCCAAGACATGTGGAAGGACCGCGTTTGTTTGGAAACTTTCCTCTGTACCTCACCTTCATAGTTTTTCCAAGGAAACATGTGGATAGCTCTAATCTAAAGTTGAGAAGGGGTAGAATCAATAAATGTTATGCATTGCATCTATTTTTCTACCATTTTTGCTCCAAGACTCCTAAAAATGTGAATACGCATTTTTTTTCATCATTTTTTGATGAAATTACTTGTCGTTTTTGTCTGCAAAGTGCCATTGAATGGATTTATAATTTCATTTATGAGTCTAAGGATTGTTAATGTCAATATTTTGAAGTTGGAATTACTCGGGCACTTGCAAAAACATGAATTACCAGAGAAGCTAGATGCAGGACAAATTTGTAGAGGAAAGAGAGGGAAAAGGATGAAATGATAGAGGTTCAGAGGTGCGAAGGATGAAAAGGTGTTGCCTCGAGGGCAGAAATGATTACCTATCAAATCTAGTTGTACAGAGCTACCAAAAATGATTAAAGAAGGGATTTCTTACATAATAGAATAGTAAGAATGATTAAAAGGACTATCAAAAAGTTGTGGCATGGCATCCTAGTCATTAGTCAAGGGTATGAGAAATGTGATCGGGTTCCTAATTTACCCACCTAGAAGTTGCGGGTGTAAAAATTTTAAACGTCACTTTCTCGAGAAAAATTGGTAACAAGCAAAGGTTCCTCAAATATTCTTCTTTTTGGGGGGAATTTGGGATGAGTGAGCGAGTGAAATGTATAAATGTAATGAGAATACTCTTACAAAGAGTCAAGGGTTGAATTCTTAAGAGAAAATTTGAGAGTTCCCATCTTCTTGAGAGACCAATCCGAGAAACCTGTTAATTTCCTATGTTTTATATTTCAATCATGTCAAGTTGGTTGCATGTGTACAACCATTGAAAAGCTCTAAGACTGTTAAAAGAAACTTTCCCCGCTGGCGATGAATCTAATCAATTTCAAATTCATCCGTGTCAATCTTAGACTAATTTGTGTATGCTTTATTTCGAATGTCTGCAAGTAGTTTTTCTTATTCCTATTGCAATCTTGTGTTAAAGTCCCTCTAAATCACATATGATCTCGTCCCTATGACAATTTAGTGGCATTTAGAAATTCATTTCAAGAATAGCGTTCATCCTTCAAAGAGATAAAAAATTTAAAATCACTTCTTGTCATTTGTTGATACGGATTGTCTATAAGCCTTTGAGTGTATCTTAGGCATGAGGAACTAGGGGTCTTAATATTTAATTGAGTCTTTAGCTTGAGCCTTCATGTTAAATTCTTGGAGATTGTGTGAAACTGTGCAAATCTGGGCCTCCATTGATGCACATCTTGTAGTTGAAGGAATATTTTAGCTATTCTAAATCTTCCTGTCATTTAATATTCCAATTGTTGTGAAGGCTCTCAAATATCTTACATAATCAATTTTATCATGCTTAATCTCCCACCAAAATTATTCAAACTAATGAATCCTACCTGAACTACCCTTTTTTTCCCTATATGTCAACAAATGTATAAATTCTATTTCCAAAATATGTAAAAGTAATCACAATTCCACAATGTCTCTAGTAACCTTTAACCATGTTTAGGAAATATCACCATTCTTTAGAAGTGACAACTCGTGAGAGTTAAATTGTGGTGCATTGATCATATTTTCTTAGGGTCCCCTTTCAAATTTTTGCAAAGAAGGATATCTTCATTCTCCTTCACCGACAGAGGTTACAAAATGGGTCCTCTCACCCTGGTCGAAAGGCACGACCTAAAGTAGTGAGGATAGATCAAATCCTTAATGAAGGTGTTATCCATTTCTCCGATGCCCGAGTGACAAAGAGTCAAACAAATCCCCTCCTGGATACAAAATGACTCATAATATGATCTTTCTATCTCTTAGTGTCCTATTAAATCTTTGATGTTACTCAATTTCCAAGGGAGAATAAATTTGGATACCAACACTAGAATGGTGCCATTTCTAGGGATTATTTGAACTCCAGGACTTATTTGTGCAGCAACAACACTAGAATGGCATCATTTTCGGGGATTATTTGAACTCTAAGACATATTTGTGTGGCAACAACACCAAAATGGCACTTTATTCTTTGGGGACTTCAAAGGAAATATTATATTTGGCCCTGGTAATGTTTCTTACATACTCTAAGTGCTAATACATTGTTGAAACATCATCATGTGTCCCGATTTGTAAGAATTGAGAAAATTTACAAGTCTTGCGTGTAATATTTCTAGTTTCTTTTGGTTTTTTTCACTAAGTTTACATCACCAATGTTAAATATGGGTAAAGGAGGGTTAGAACTATGAATCTCTGCATGAATTTAGTGTTGATAGACCCATTTTAGTGCATTTATACAACTAAGGTGAAAATCCTTAGTGGCGACTCTGTTTTGAATGAATTTTTGATAAATGTCAGTGTCTTAACCTCTTTCAATTGTAATTTATCACTAATCTTTGCAAAGATGGAAGGAATAATATCTTTCTTCACTAGAGACCCTGACATAAAGTTGTTTCCAGAGTTGGGAAAGATGAATTTAGAAGGAAGAAGAATCTAGAAAGTTGTTGGAGATCAGAAATCAAGAAAGGAGTTATCAATTGTGGAAACCAATCAACCTGTCATTGAAGATTGCCATACTTCCTTAAGTGCTTCTGAATTAGGTAGTCTTTTTGTAAATCTGAATTCTCCATCTGGAGAGGGGCCTTATTTTGTATTTGAAAAATTTACATCTCATTTTGTCCTTGTGTTCTCCAAAGCTGATAGAATTTTCCAAGAAATAGAGTTTTTAGATAACATTCATTGTGAGAATTGCATTCTTGTGCCCCACTGACCCCTCACTCATCATTTTGTTTCTCCTATAAGATATCCTCCCTAAAAAATATGGCCCAACCCCACCTAGACCTCTATTTGTTGTGAACACTTTTGGTCCTATAGATTTCAGAGGTATGGTTGGATATCCAAATTTTGTGCCCCAAGATGTTAGAAATAGATTGCCTAAATTTCAAGGAAATAATGCTATTACTAGGGATCAACACTTAAATATTTTTTTCAATATGATGGAAGACTTTGAGATCAAATTTGAGGATGTGTACATAAAATTTTTTATTCATACTCTAGAGGAGGATGCACGGGACTGGTATAAATATTTTCCATACAATTCCATTTATTCATGGACAAATACAAAGAATTCTTTTAGATTACAAGATGGAGATAAAACAAACCCTAGGTTTCTTTTATCAGAATTTGAAAATATAAAAAAGAATCCTAATGAGTTTTTTCATGAATTCAATACAAGGTTCAATAAGACCCTAAATAGGCTACTTGTGATCGTGAGGCTAAGTGATGTTTCTTGTTTAATAAAATACTCTAATGCTTTTGATAAGAAAGTTACCTATTATTTGAGGGATAAGAACCCAACAACACTAAGGCGAGGCCTTCACCATCGCCGAGTAGATTGAAAATAACATCAAGGCAATAGGTAAGCCTCCTAAGAGAGAAGGCATCAAGCTAGTTAATCCAAAGAAGCCTCAGTCAAGTAAATTTGTGGATCTGGAGGAGGTTGTGAAAACTTTGGCCGGAGCTATTAAAGAAATCTCCTATAAACTGGCCAGAGAAAAGAAGAGGATTGGACAAGGTTCCTAGGGTCAGCATAGGCTACAAAGTCAAGAAATATTTTCCAATCATCTCAAAGGTGATCAGAGATATGATGACAGAGGCAAAGGACTCGTGGGATCGGGAAATAGACAGCCCTAAACCCATGATAGTAGAATTCTACTTGATCCTTTGAATGCCATATTTGTTGTTGTGGAAGAAACCAATGAAATTGAGTGGTGTGACAGATGTTTCTTGCCACATGCCCCATGTGATGAAGACAATGAAGTTGAGGAATCTGATGATGACAGTGATGATGATGTGTGCATGGTGGGGTGCTCTACAAGTTCATAGCAAGGAGCAACTTTGACTGAATTAATCAGTGCTAGAACTACTACAGATTTCTGGGATTGCATCCACCGGTTATTACATGTTCCTCCGTCTCATACTTTTGAAATAGATATGGTAAAATATTTTGAATTTCCTAGTATTTATTTTGAATATTTAAGGGCACTAATAATTAAAAAGTATGATGGAGGAATCCCTTCTGAGGAGGATAGGTAGTTATTAATGAATGTTGTAGTTGGCCATGAAAAAGAGTATAACACTAGGAGTAAGGTTGTCAAAGGGGTAGGGCCTCAAGCCAAACCAAAAACTCTAGTTCTCATCAATATCTCAAAAGAAACTCCTAAGAAAGATACATTTGGCAAAATCCTTATGTCCCTAAAGTAACGGGTATCCCTTCCCATGCTTAAACCATGAAAAATTCTTTGTTATCAGATGAGCTTGCCAGTCTTCCTCCAAATGCTACTTTTCCAAAATATGTTCCTTATGACATTGCCAAAGTCTTGAGTCAGATCAATATTTTTGTTCCAATTGTCGAGTTGCTTAGGATTCTTGAGCACAAGAAAAGGGCCTTTGAGTATTTGGGATTGAAGGAAGAAAATATTACCCAAGGTAGAAATGTAAACAATGTTGAGAATCCTCCTACCATTTCAAAGTTGGAAAAACCCCAAGTGTTGGAATAACTAGATGAGCCACCTAAAGTATATTTGGGAACATCCTTGGTTGAATCCTAATTGAATGTAGATCCATTTTTCACTACTCTGATTATTATAGACGGGTTATTACACAACTATATGTTTGATTCTAGAGCATCATATAATGTTATGCCTCTTGAGGTCATGAATGAATTAGATATTAAAGTGACAAAGCAACTTATGGGAAGTGCACTACCATGGATTCAAGGGAGGTGCCAATGGTGAGATGTGTCAAGGGTGCGATAGTGTAACTTGGAGCTTACCCAAGAAAGAATTTAAATTAGATGTTGTTATTGTTGATTTCCTTGCCAAATGGGGAATGTTATTATCAAGAAAGTGGGTTGCTAGTGTGGGTGGTAGTGTGCAAATGGATATGTATTTTCCACTATACCTATTGAGGGAAGCCTTGTAAAGTTGTATGGTGAAAAGAAGATGCTACATCTCATTGAGGATCCCAATAATGCTTCCTATGAAGTGTTATACACTGACATTGATGCTGATAACTTTGTTGGATTTGTTGATGGTAAAGAGCACAAAATTGATCAATGCAAGTCTCTTAATCAAGTAGGTTCTCCTTGGACTTTGTTGTTTGATGGGGCTTGCTCTAAATTTTGAAATGGTGCTGGTATTGTTTTGATATCTCTAGGCTAGGAAGAGTTTGTTTTCTCTTTTAAACTCAACTTTGAGTGCACTAAAAATATTGTTGAATATGAAGCACTACTCTTGGGTCTAAGAATTGCTTGGAAATATGGTATTAGAGACATCATTGTTAAAGGAGATTCAGAGCTAATTGTCAAATAGGTTAGAAAATTGTATGCAACAAAAAATTAGAGAATGAAGTAGTATAAGCATGCAGTCTAGGATTTCATTGAGATGTTTGACTCCTTTAACATAATACATCACGATAGAAAGTACAATACTCTAGCAGACAAATTGGTTGTATTGGGGTCCAGATTTGAAAATTATGTTGTATCCCCCTATTGTGAGTATAATATTGAGGTATTGACTAGGCCATTTGTTCCTGACAATGTTAAACACTGACAAGTGTTTGAAGACGATGCCCAAGTGCAAAGGTTTTTACAGTAACTAAGGAGAATTTTCTAATCAACGTATAGATTAGGAGCCAATGGTTTGTGCGGCTGATGGAAAGGAGACTCTATTTGGAAAAGACATCATTCAATTGAATACTAATACTATTCCTAGAGGTTTAGTAGCACTTGAATCAAACTTTGATAATGTTGATTGCATTTTCAATAGACACATGTCAGCCTCGAGGGATGTTGAAGAGCACAACCTAGGCACAAAGGATAAACCAAAAATATATGGCTAAGTACCAATCGAGCAAGGAAGAAAAGCAATCATATGTCCAATTGTTGAAGAAATACCAAGACTGCTTAGCATGGTCTTATTCTAAACTGAAATCATATAGAGAGGATATTTTCCAAGATGAAATTCCCTTAGAAGCTTATACCAAGCCATTTAGGTAGAAACAGAGGACAATCAATCCACTCCTTTCCCTGAAGATGCAAGAAGAATTGAAAAAATTGAGGGATGGAGGAACCTTACAGCCCACAAGGTACTCATCATGGGTTGCAAACTTGGTACTGTCAGAAATAAGAACGAAGATATAAGGCTATGTGTGGAATTTAGAAACTTGAATAGAGCATCAATGAAGGATAACTACCCTCTACCAAATATGCACAATATGTTACAATTGGTTACTGGTTCGGAACTATTATCCACCTTGGATGGTTTTTCTGGATATAACTAGGTAGTTGTGAAGGAATTAGAGTGAATCAAGATTGCCTTTACCACTCCTTGGGGAACATATGTATATGTCAGAATGCCTTTTGGTCTAATGAATGTTAGAGCCACTTTCCAAAGAGCAATGGATGTAGCTTTCTTTGGCTATATTAATTATTTCATTGTTGTATATCAAGATGATGTGACTATTTTCTCCAAAAAAAGGAGTGACCACCTACAACACTTAGAAAAAATGCTATTAAGGTGCAGGGAGTATGGTATTTCACTAAATCCCAAGAAGTGTCATTTTGGAGTTCAGAAAGAAAAGCTACTTGGACACATTATGCTAAAGGAAGGGGTCATTATTTATTCCGAAAGGGTGGAAGCCATCAACAAAGTCCCCATTCCAAGAACTAAGAAGGGAATCCAATCCTTTTTGGGTAGATTAATTTTATTATGAGATTTATCTCCAACTTTTTTGAACTAACTATCCTAATCACTAGCATGCCAAAAAAGGACCAAAGTATCAAATGGGAAGAAGCAGCTATTCAAGATTTTTCTGAGATCAAAGAAGCATTAAAGAATGCTCCTATTTTAGCATCTCTAGATTATAAGAAGGATTTCCAAATTTTTTATTTTTCTTCAAAAAGTACTATTACATCTGTATTATTGCAGAAGGATGATGAGGGAGCTGAAAGACCAATTGCCTTTTTCAAGTAAGGCATTACAAGGAGCTGAGCTAAAGTATACTATCATGGAGAAGCAAGCATTTTCTTTGGTAAAAGAAACAAAGGTCTTCAAGCCATATATTCTGAGTTCCAAAATCATTTCTTATGTTCCCCACACCATGGTGAAAGATATCCTATCAAAAATGGAGGTTTCAAGCAAGAGATGCCAATGGGTAAAAAAATTGTAAGAGTATGATATGGATATCCAAACAAAAAAATTGGTCATAGGTTTGGGCCTGGAAAAACTTATGGTAAATATCAATCTACAAACAATTGAGGTACATGAAGTTGAAGAAGAAAGGCTGAATTTCATTGAAATTTTGATAAAATCTAAATTATACAAGGACATCATTTTTATCTCAAACATCTACAATGCCCTAAACATTTGAGCAAGAATAAAAAAAGAGCACTTAAATTAGCTTCCTAAAAATATGTCAATACTGATTTTGGGTTAGCATGGAAGAACCCTGAGGGAGTTCTCTTAAAATGCATTGCTGAAGATGAATCCCCTAAAATAATTATGCGATCTCCATTGAGGAGTTTGTGGGGGACATTTTGCTAGAATAGTCACAGCTCATAAAATCATATTGGCTGGTTATTGGTGTCCAATGCTTTTCAAGGATACAACTCTATTGGTAAGAAGATGTGAAAGTTTCCAACACTAACGGAAGACTAAAAGATTGTGCTCCCTTTCTTTGCATCCTGTATCAGTTGAAGCCCCATTTAGGCAATGGGGAATGGATTTCATTGGGGAAATTTTTGATCCTTCAAGTGTAGGCCATAAGTGGATACTATTTGCCACAGATTACTTCACCAAGTGGGTGGAGGTAATCCCCACAAAGAAGGAAACTCACCAAATTGTCATGGATTTTGTCCTGAATAATATCATTTGCAAATTTGGGGTACCTACCAAAATAATTGTTGATAATGCCATGAGCTTTCAAGCTAAACATTTGGTAGCCATGTGCCATGAATATGGGATCAATTTGACATATGCTTCCAATTATAATCCCCAAGGAAATGGACAAGTAGAGTCTAGCAATAAAAATCTATTGAAGATAATTAGAAGCAATTTGGAGTTGAACAAAAGGAAGTGGAGTGAGCAGTTGAAGTTTGTTGTTTGAGCTGATTGAATCACTATTAAACAAGCTACTAGAAAAATCTCATTTGAGTTGGTGTATGGAACTCAAGATTTGATGCCCATGTATATGCAATTGTCTTCTTTTCAATTTCTTCAACAACTAGAAGATCAAGAGCTTAGTCCCTATGATGCTTGCATAAATCAAATTGTTGAGTTAGATGAAGAAAGAAGGGCATCCCATCGAGGCATGTAAAATTTAGAGATAAATTGAAGAATTTATTTAATAAGAAAGTGACTCCAAGAGCTTTCGGTGTGGGAGATATTGTTCTATTATGGGATAGTAGGAACGAGGATAAGGGAAAACATGGAAAATTTGATGCATTGTGGATGGGACCTTATTCAATTAAAATTTGAATTCGTGAACATACCTTCTTCTTAAAAGACTTGGATGGGAAATTTATTGAGTTTCCTATTAATGACATACATTTGTAACATTTCCTTGATTGATTTCTCAGAATCAAGGTATGCACCATTGTATAGTGTATAGTCCTTTGGTTTCTTTCTTCTTTCATGTATTTCTATTTTGTTTTTCCTGGTCCTTAGCGTCCATTTTGTGGGTTTCTCGTTCATCCTTGGGGAGTTAGTCATTATTGTTCTACTTTGTAAGTTTGTTCTTTGACTCCGTTTCTTGATGGTTTATTTTTGGCACTTGGTCTATTATTTTTTCTTGTGGCACTTGTAGGGAGTGCCCATCCCTGAGTCAAAGATGATGTTGGTGCTCAATTTTATCTCACCCTATTTGTCCTTGAAATTCTTTAGTTTGTGGGCTCTATCATCTTTTCTATCTTCCAGTATTGATGTGTGAGAGTTCTATCCTTCATTTGGTTACCATGATTAGTCCCTTCCTTTGGTTGAGGATTACTTTAAATCCATAATTTGTTTTTCATTCCTCTGTCCATGTGGAAGAATTTGTAACTTGGGCGTAAAATCAGGTTTTTTCTCTTCCTTTCATTTTTCCACAGTCACGGTGTGTTTTCCCCATCAAATTTATATCTCAGCATCTATGGAAACGTGGCCCTTTTTTATTGGATGTGGCTTGGTGGGGCACTTTGAAACTCTAAGGCCCACTTCAACTCAAAGTTTGTCCATGTGGAGGGTCAGTGCTCATTTGAGGATCTACCTTAGGGTCCCACCTTAACATTTGTGCTAAGGGTACATGTGGTGAGCCCGCGCTTGTTCAGGGTCTCTGCTTTTGGGGACCATCTCAAAGTTACACCAGGGAGACATGTGGAGGCTTCCACCAGCTCCTCTTTATACTTAAAATTTTTAAGCAACTTTCTAAAGGCCCGGGTCATGTGGAGATACCACACCTATTTGGGGACTAGCCCCTAAATTTAATTTTGAAGAAGCACCAGGAGGACACTTGGAGGATTCTGTTCACTCTACCCTTTCTTGAACTTTTAAAAAACCAAGGAAAACTCTCTCGAACCCTAGACACATGGTGCCTTCCACTAGTCCTTCAATTTTTTCAATCACTCTATTGGACTGAGACACATGGTGAGCCCACACTTGTTTAGGGTCTCCGCTTTTGGGGACCATCTCAAAGTGTGCCATTGAGACATGTCAAGGCTTCGCTAGCTCCTTCTTATACTGATACATTTCAAAGGCCAAAAGATGATTTTCTCTGGCCTGAGGCATGTGGAAGGCCCACGCTTGTTTGGAAACTTTCCTCTGTAACTCACCTTTATAGTTGTGCCAAGGAAACACGTGGATGGCTCTAATCTAAAGTTGAGAACAGGAAGAATCAATAGTTGTTGTGCATTACATTTGTTTTTCTACCATTTTTTCTCAAAGACTCCTAAAAATGTGAATACGCATTGTTTTTCATCATTTTTGGTGAAATTCCTTGTCATTTTTGTCTACAATGTGCCATTGAATGGATTTAGAATTTAATTTGTGAGTCCAAGGATTGTTAATGTCGATATTTTGAAGTTGGAATTTCTCAAGAACTTGTAAAAATGTGAATTACTAGAGAAGTTAGATGCAGGATAGAGTTGCAGAGGAAAGAGAGGGAAAAGGATGAAATGATAGAGGTTACAGGAGTAAAGGATGAAAATGCGTTGCCTCGAGGGCGAAAAGGATTTCCTATGAGATACAATCCGTATAGAGCTACCAAAAATGATTAAAGCTGGGATTTCTCAAATGACAGAATAATAAGAATGACTAAAAGTACCATCAAAATGTTATGGCATGGCATCCTAGTCATTAGTTGAGGGCCCGAGAAACCTAATCAGTTCTTGATTTGTCCACCTAGTAGCTATGGGTGTAAAATTGTTAAACGTCACTTTCGAGAAAAATTGGTAACAAGTAAAGGTTCCTTGAATAGTCTTCTTTTTTGGGGGAAAAATTAGAGATGAGTGAGTAAGTGAAATGTATAAATGCAATAAGAATACTCTTGCAAAGGGTCAGGGGTTGAATTCTTAAGAGAAAATTTGAGAGCACCCACCTTCCTGAGAGACCAATCCAAGAAACCTGTTAATTTCTTGTGTTTTAGATTTCAATCACCTCAAGTTGGTTGCAAGTGTACATCCATTGACAAGCTCTAAGACTTTTCAAAGAAACTTTCCCCTGCTAATGAATCTAATCAATTTCAAATTAATTTGTGTTAATCTTAGACCAATTTGTGTCTATTTTATTTCAGAATTTCTGCAAGTAGATTTTCTTATTCCTATTACGATCTTGTGTTCCTCCAAATCACACAGGATCTCATCCCTATGATAGTTTAGTGGCATTTGCAATTTCATTTCAAGAAGATCCTTCATCCTACAATGAGATAAACAATTTAAAATCACTTTATTGTCATTTGTTGATACAGATTGTCTGTAAGCCTTTGAGTGTATCTTAGGCATGAGGAACTAGGGGTCTTAATTTTTAATTGAGTCTTTAGTTCGAGCCTTCATGTTAAAATGTTAGAGATTGTGTAAAACCATGCAAATTTGGGCTTCCATTGATGCACACCTTCTAGTTGAAGGAATATTTTAGCTATTTGAAGCTTTCTTTCATTTAGTATTCTAATTTTTGTGAAGGTTCTCAAAGATCTGGCATAATCAATTTTATCCTACTTAATATCCCACCAAAATTATTCAAAACAATGAATCCTACCTAAACTACCCCTATTTTCCTTATATGTCAACAAATGTATAAATTCTACTACCAAAATATGCAAAAGCAATTAGGATTCCATAATGTCTCTAGTAACCTTTAACCTTTTTTAGGAAATATCACCATTATTTAGAAGTGACAACTCATGAGAGTTAAATTGTGGTGCATTGATCATATTTTCTCAGGGTCCCCTTTCAAATTTTTGCAAAGAAGGATATCTTCATTCTCCTTCACCGACAGAGGTTACAAAACATGTCCTCTCACCCTAGTCGAAAGGCATGGCCTAAAGAAGTGAGGATAGATCAAATCCTTAATGAAGGTGTTATCCATTTCTCTGATGCCGAGTGACAAAGATTCAAAAAAATCCCCTCCCCGGCTATAAAATGACTCATAATATGATCTATCTGTCTCTCAGTGTCTTGTTAAATATTTGATGTTGCTTGGTTTCCAAGGGAGAATCAATTTGGATACTAACACAAAACTTCATTTCAAAGTGTCAGTAAACACATGATCATTCCATATAAACCTATATAAGGCCATGTTACTATTCAAACAAAAACGAAACCCATAAATGAAAGAATAACCAATATCAACAAGCTTATCGGGGTTCATAGATATTGAGGTAAATTCCATTTACCTTATTCAAATTGAATACCCTTAACATACCTACAACCATCTCAATTAAGTTGAATCCCATAACTGTGTATGTCTATTTTAGTCGACACCTTAAGGGGAATGAATATATCATAGGTATAATGCATGGATGGTTATCATTCTCTATTTTTGAATCTAGTAATCTAGAAAACCTTATCATAACAAACTATATCCCAAATAACATCATTCATTTGTTATCAAATAGATAAAACAAGGTAGCCATGACCATCATAAAATAATTCACATAAGATATTCGACAAGATTAAGGTAAATATTATTTACCTTAATCACATGGATGTCAAAAAATCACAAATCAAACTTTGTCAATGTTAGGTTGTGGAGCCTGTTTTCTTGTGTGAAAGTGTTGAAGATTGTACACTAAGAGTATTATACACTAAGTGTTGAGGATAAAAAAATTTTGGGCCTTAAAACGTTCCCGATATATCGGGAAACATGATTTTCTTGTATGGGTGGGATTTTGACCCATAGGTTTATGGGATGCGATTTTTGCCCATGGTTTTGATACCCACGATTTTGTATAATTGCTTAAGCAATTGTCTATTTATATGGTTTTATGCATATGATAGAGATATAATGAAAAACATTTCAAATGTGCTTTGAATTCGGCTGTGAATTCTATAGAGTTTGTTGAGCATAGCTCCAAACAGATCTGGGTATTGTATTGAGAGAGCGGTGGTTTGTAATAAAATCGAGCAAGTGATTCTTGGTGGATGTAGCTGAAATTAGGTGAACCACGTTAAATACTTTTGTCTCTTTTGTTGTGTTATTTTATTCTACAATTTTATTTGAGATCTGTAATAATTTATGCATATTAGTTTCTATTGTTCGATTTTGTAAGGGATTATTCCACATATTTTATCCCTTATTACCTAATGATTGGTATCGAGATCCTGGTTTGGTTTATGAAGTGTTGAATCGTAGGGAAAATTTTA
Organism: Taxus wallichiana var. yunnanensis; assembly: GCA_018340775.1. Classification (NCBI taxonomy): domain Eukaryota; kingdom Viridiplantae; phylum Streptophyta; class Pinopsida; order Cupressales; family Taxaceae; genus Taxus; species Taxus wallichiana. Next base: position 227,092,368 of record CM031242.1, read on the forward strand.
TCTTGAGTGGGAGCTATGGTAGATGATGGAAGATCTAGGGTTGATAAATTTAATGGGTAGAATTTCAGTCTTTGGAAGATGTAGATGGAAGATTACCTTTATCAAAAGGATCTTTATACTCCGTTTGTCGAGAAGGTGAACAAACCCTCGAGCATGATAGATGTAGAATGGGATTTTTTGGATAGGAAGGCACTTGGGAAAATCTGGTTGTGTCTTGCATCTTCGGTATTATTTAATGTTTCAAAGGAAAAGACTACAAAATAACTTATGGATGCATTAGGGAAGTTGTATGAAAAACCCTCTGCCTCTAATAAGATATTTTTAATGAAAAATTTGTTTAATATGAAGATGTCTGAGAATGGTTCAGTAGTAGATCATCTAAATGATTTTAATACGGTTGTAAATATGCTAGCTTTGGTTACAATAGAATTTGATGAAGAAGTTAGGGCTTTATTAGTTTTGTGCTCTTTACCTGAGAGTTGGAATAGCTTGGTAATGGCGGTAAGCAACTCGGTTCCAGATAACTCAAAGTTGAAGTTTGAGGATGTTGTAGGGGTGATTCTAAGTGAGGAAATGTGAAGAAAAATATCTGGTGAATCTTCTACTTGTGGAATGCTTTGATAGTGGAAACTAGAGGGAGACAGAAGAATAGAGGAAGCCATAGAAAATCAAAGGATCGGGAAAGGTCAAAATTCTAAAGCAAGATAGTATCTTTGGCTCTGTGGAAAGTCTAGGCATGTAAACAAGGACCATTAGGAGCTTCGAGACAAGAAGAAACAACATGAAGAAAACAAGGAGGCAAATGTGGCAATGGGTAATGTATGTTAGGATGCTTTGATTCTTTCTTTGTACAATATTACTGAATCTTGGGTTTTAGATTTGGGGATTCTTTTCATGCTTCTCCACATAGGCATTATTTTGTTGATTATGTTCAAGGAGATTTTGGGCATGTTTTTCTTGGTGATGATGAGCCTTGCAACATAGTTGGAAAAGGTTTTGTTCAAGTTAAGATGCAGAATGGGAATACTTGGCTATTGAAGGATGTCAGACATGTGCCTACATTAAGATGAAATTTGATATCGGTAGGGTAGTTGGGAAGTGATGGTTATACTATGATATTTACAACAGACTCTTGGAAGGTTACCAAGGGTGCTCTTGTGGTGGAAAGAGGTAAGAAGGTTAGAACCTTGTATTTAACCACTTATATCACTAATGTTTGTAATCTTGTGGCTTCAGAAGTAGATACAACATTATGGCACTATAGGCTTGGTCATATGAGCCATAAGGGCATGGAGATCATAAAGAAGGATTTTCCCGGAGATATACGAAATAGGTTTGGAGTTTTGTGAGGACTGCATATATGGGAAACATAAGCGATTAAGGTTTCTCAAGGTTAGACCTACAAAGAAAGAGAGTAAGTTAGAGCTAGTGCATTCTGATGTGTGGGGGCCGACTCAGGTATCATCTCTTAGGGGTTCAAGCTATTATGTTACTTTTATTGATGATACAACAAGGAAATTTTTGGTTTATTGTATTAGAAACAAATATGATGTATTTGACACTTTTGTTAAATGGAAAGCCTTGGTAGAGAATGAAACAGGTCTTAAGCTAAAATGTCTCATGTCAAATAATGGAGGGGAGTATTGCAGCAATGAATTTGATGATTACTGTTCTAAGAATGGAATCCGTAGGAAAAAGATGGTTCCAGGAACTCCGTAGTATAATGGGGTGTCAGAAAGGATGAACAGAACAATAATGGAACATTCTAGGAGCATGAGGTTACATGCAGGACTGCCTCTTTCTTTTTGGGAAGAAGCAGTGAGTACAACTGTGTACTTGATAAACAGAGGACCCTTAAGTGCCTTGGATGGAGGCATACCTAAGGAGGCTTGGTATGGTAAGAAAGTTGATTATTCATTTCTTAGAGTCTTTGGATGTGAGGTGTTTGTTCATATAGACAAGGATGATAGGACCAAGCTAGAGGCTAAGTCAGAAAAATGTACTTTCATTGGTTATGGTGGTGATGACTTTGGATATAAATGTTGGAGTATTAAGGACAATAAAATCATTCAATCTAGGGATGTGGTATTTAATGAGAAAGTCATGTATAAGTAGTAGTTGTAGGAAAATAGGGAAGAATCCAAGAAATAATATGCAACGGTAGAGGATCTTCCAGATGGAAAAGTGACACATGAATCAGTTCAGGAACCTCCTCAACAGGAACCCCAAACTCCTATATTGAGGAGGTCTTATAGGGTAAGAAGAGAACCTGAATGTTTTTCTCCTTCTCTTTATTATTTATTACTCACTGATAGTGGAGAACTAAAGATATTTGATGAAGTAATGCAGGTAGATGCCAGGAAGAAGTGAGAGCAAGCCATGGATGAGGAGCATCAAGCTCTCATGGAGAACCAAACATGGGATTTGGTAAAGCTACCCAAAGGAAAAAGAGCATTACAGAACAAGTGGGTGTTCAGAGTCAAAGAGGAGGAAGGAGGCAAGAAAATATACAAGGCCCGGTTGGTGGTCAAGGGGTTTGCACTAGAAAAAAGGTATATATTTTGATGAGATTTTTTCTCCTGTAGTAAAAATGACTTCTATTAGAACTATTCTAGGAATAGTTGCAGCAGAAGACTTGCACTTAGAACATCTTGATGTAAAGACTACATTTCTCCATGGTGATTTGGAGGAGGAACTATATATGCAGCAACCAGAGGGCTATGAGGTCAAAGGTAAAGAGGAGATGGTGTGCAAACTGAAGAAGAGCTTGTATGGCTTGAAACAAGCTCCATGTCAATGGTATAAGAAATTTGATAGCTTCATGATGGAGCAAGGTTATATTAGATTTCATTCTGACCATTGTGTGTATACAAAGAAATTTGAGGATGGCAGTTATATTATCCTTTGTCTGTATGTGGATGACATGTTGGTTGTAGGTAAAAACATGCAGGAAATAAAAGTACTCAAGAAGCAGCTAAGTGAATCCTTTTCTATGAAGGATTCGGGGGCAGCCAACCAAATATTTGGCATCAGGATATCTCGGGATAGGAAGGAACAGAAGCTAAATTTATCTCAGGAAGAGTACATTAAGAAGGTCTTGGAGAGGTTTAATATGCAGGATGCTAAACCGGTTGGGACTCCTTTGGCAGGCCATTTCAAGTTATCAAAGGAACAGTGTCCTAAGACAGAGCAGGAGAGAAACTAGATGTCCAAGGTACCTTACTCATCAACAATTGGAATTTTGATATATGCCATGGTGTGCACTAGGCCTGATATTGCCCATGCAGTGGGAGTGGTGAGTAGATTTATGAGTGATCCGGTAGAGATCACCGACGGGTAGTAAAGTGGATCCTTCGGTATTTGAGAGGGACCATGGGGAAAATTTTTTTGCTACAGATGGATTGAACACCACTTTGTGTGGTTATGTAGATTTAGATATGGTTGGAGATGTAGATAGCAAGAGGAGCACAACAGGTTATGTTTACATTGTAGGTGAAACAACAGTAAGTTGGATTTCACGACTACAGAAGTTGGTGGCTTTGTCAACCACAGAGAGGCCGAGTATGTTGTTGCCACAAGAGGAAAGCAAGGAAATGATTTGGCTATAGAAATTACTTTAGGATTTGGGGCATAAGAAGGAGGAAGGAAAGTTACATAGTTATAGTCAAAGTGTTATACACCTAGCTAAGAACTTTGTTTTCCACTCTATGACAAAGCATATACAATTAAGGTACCATTTCATCGGGATGAGCTTTGGAGGAAGAGAAGTTGAAGTGGAGAAGATTCATACCGGTTTGAATCTGAGACATGATGACCAAGGTGGTCATAAGGGAAAATTTGAAGTTGTTTCAGCTTTGGTTGGTCTTCACGAAACTAGTGAAGGTTTGAGAAGATTTCTCAGAGAAAAACTAGTCTCAAGTGAGATATTGTTAGGTTGTGGAGCCTGCGTTTTCTTGTGTGAAAGTGTTGAAAACTCGTACACTCAAGAGTACTGTACACTTTTCATGTATCCTTGTCGGGGTTTGAGGTTGGGCCCGAGTGGGGTCCGAGGGCAGTAGCCCCCAATAGCAGGGGTTCGGGGGCAAACCCCCCGAAAAAAAATTGGGCATTAAAATGTGCCTGATATATCAGGAAACATGATTTTCTCATATGGGCAGGATTTTTACCCATAGGTTTATGGGACGGTTTTTGCTCATGGTTTTGATACCCACGGTTTTGTAAAAGCGCTTAAGCAATTGTCTATTTATATGGTTTTATGCATATGATAGAGATATAATGAAAAATATTACAGATGTGCTTTGAATTCAATGTGAATTCTATAGAGTTTGTTGAGCATAGATCCAAATGGATCGGGTATTGTATTGAGAGAGCAATGGCTTGTAATAAAATCGAGCAAGTGATTCTTAGTGAACGTAGCCCAAATTGGATGAACCATGTTAAATACTATCTCTTTATGTTGTGTTATTTTATTCTCGCAATTTTATTTGAGATATGTAATAATTTCGCATATTAGTTTCTATTGTTTGCGATTCGTGAGGGATTATTCCACATATTTTATCCCTTATTACCTAACTAAATGATCAACCCGAAATGACTAACACCATAGTTACCAAAATGACATCTATGGAATATGTAACAGCTAAATAAACACAAAGCAAGCATACATTAAGTCCATGGAAGTTTCCTAATAAATAATTTAACACATTAAATGTTTGAAGCCATACCAAATCATGCAAGACTTTTAAATACCTAAATGGTAATCTTGTATTATTGACCTCAAGGATCTAAAAATATTTAGTCACCTTATACAGATCTAGCCAACAAAATCCAAAGGTGCATATTTCACAAAATAGAAGCCAAGGAGATAGCGAGTATTATAACAAGTTACATTTTATACTAGTAAATGAAAAATTATTAGTAATAACAAAATCACAAGCTTCTAAGTATGTCCCATTTACTAAAGGATTTATCATAAGATAATCACAAAGCAACCAAGAATGGTTGAATACAAAATTAAATTTACATATGTTTTACATGTGGAAACCCCTCATGTGAAACCCTCGAGTAAATATAATAATCAAAAAAGAAATATTCCATTATTTTGTTTTGAAATAACTAAAGAAGGAAGTATCAACCATGCCCGAAATTTAGAGGAGATTAGCTACTTTCCTCCCAATTTCTCCCCTACGAATTTCTATATCTTCTCATAAGAAAACAGAGTTTCCACCCCAAAAATTCCAAATTAAAACCTTATTTATAAAAACCCTTAAGCCTTTAATGCATTGCAGAAGATAAAAATAAGTCTAAAATTATCTTGATCTCCAATCATAGTGAACCCTCCATGCATGGCTCTCTCTATCGAAACTTCACAAACATAATTGCAAAAGGAACCTCACATGCACTTAGATTCCTCTGGATGCTTCATGCTTTCTCTAATAACTTTTTAATGCCCCTTCAATGCATATTTTCCATGTCTTTGGCCTCAGCAGAATCTTGTTGTCACCCACTAAATTTTTCCCAATGAAACTAGAGTTAAATGAAATCTTAAACAAGAGATAAACCTGTCCATTTTTGCATGTCCTTTTACACCGACTATATCTCAAGCCTTAATTTAGAGATTGAAAAATTAAATGATAAACAATAGATACCTTGGCCTTCATCACTTGACCAATTGAGTATATCCATCATTCATGGACTATATGGTTGCCCAAAATAAATAGATTAATTAGTACAAGGTCAAAATGCCTTTGTAATAAAATCCACCAATTTAATTATAGTATCCTTTGGCCGTCATTATCTTTATGATAATCAAATTTCATACCCCAAGGTTCATCACTAATAACTAGCTTACCACACTTTCCATATTAATGGCTTATACTCTTATTTAGAAAATCACTTTTCATGTTTCAAGGGAAAAGGTAGGATGGTTTACGATGGCCTCTAGAATAACTTTTTGGTTGTACACAATTGTAAAAAAGATAGAAATAAATAACCATTACCTAATCCATAAGGAGTTTTCATCATGAAATAATGTCCTTGGTCGTCCAAGCCAACATGAAGATGGTTAGTCATCTTTCGGTTATTGTAATTACAAATTAATGCTATTACAATTAATATATGTTCATCATATTTACAAGTCATGATATTCAGCCAGATATATAACCATTAAATCACTTTAATCCAAAATCCAATAATATATATCAATGCATTAAATTATTACATTCAATAAAGTCGGTGTCCCATAACACCTTTCATAGAATAGTGTACAATAATATTCATTGCATATACAATAATCAAATCATAACTCAAGTATCAAAACAACACACCTAACAAGGTATATACATATAACAGGAAGCCAATATAAGTAAAACAATAATATAAATGACAAGTATAGCTATATTGCACATATCCAATTGCCTTGATCACCTTCAGCAAGTAAGGTGCACAACCATATTTACTACCGATACAACAACCAAACAAAACATCGTACACAACAACCAAAAAAACATGAACACATGGTTGATCACTCTTGCATCCGGTGTAATTGCACAACATGGAAACCTCTCTCCAAGTGTGGGACTTGGAAAGGCGAGAGAGGAATCTCAGTTAGAGGCTGGTTCCTCAAACTCCTCGATTTAGATCTATATTTTGCAAAACTACGAGAGGTTTAGATCCTAATCCTATTCTAACTTGCGAGGAGACGAGGGGTAGAAGTGCAAAAATTGAAACTAACTAAAGATGGTGATGCACCAAAAGGAGTGGTGAAACATATTAGTCATGCAAATAGACACGAGACCAAGGTTCACAACATAAAAACATACACGGTGATAATGTATAATTTAGCATACGAAATCAAGCAAATAATACAAGCAGAGGATTGAAACCCATTCACTGAGCTTGCATTATCAATTTAATATCAAAATACGCATTACACCCTCGGAGAGGTAAAGAAAAGCTATTACAATCCTTGGAGAGGTCGATACTTCATCAATCCCTTGAAGAAGGTGAAAGAAGAAGTCTGCTTATGCCCAAAAATGTTCCCCTCTTTGAAATGAGCCCAAAGCGGCTTTTAAAATGCAAGGGTCGAACCCGGGGAGCAGGGAGGCGTCAAAGGCATGGGAGCCCATTCTTTCTTGACTACAGGTGTATTAAAATGGCATGGAGGACCTTACAAACCCATAACCTGTCATTTTGACCGGATTGTAGGAGAATGCGACCCATTCTGCATTAACTCTGGTCGCTGGAATGTCATTTCCGGCCATGAATACGCGTCAGAGCCGTTTCTCGATTTTCCTCCCTCAGACTGCTCCAAAATGCAAGATTGACCCCGGAATCGTGTAGAGAATTTCACCAGCTTTCCGTTGATGTAAAGAACGTGCAAATCCGAGCTCTGGATCAAAAGTTATGGCGATCTGAAGATCTAGGGCACAAAACAGGCGAAAACGTGTTTTGAAATCCTTTCCCGCGCTCTGCCACCTGGACGACACGTGGCACGTGCTGATTGGATGAGCAATTCTCTCTCCTCCATCTTTCGCGGGCTTTCATTTTGAAATTCGCTTGTGGGGCCCTTAACTGGACACGTGGCGCTATTTCATTGGTTGGTGACCTTTTAAAACTTGCCCTTTGACCTTTTTGACCCTTTTTCCACTGAGACACGTGGCGGCACGAATGGTTCTCGGCCTGCCATTTTTCGCGCCCTTCGCCCTCGCGTCCTTTTGTCCCAGAGAGTCCCGATTGCTTAGTGCTCCTTGTGCTGATTCGGCCGAACCGGTTCGCGTCCATTTGCCCCGGATGTCCCAATTGCCTTCGGACTGTTTTGACCTCTTTCGCCCGGTTCGGCCGGTTCGCGCCTTTCGGCCGCTTGTCTTTGCTGTGCTGCGGTGATTAGTCGATTTTCTCTCGGTCGAACCGGCATTTCGCGCCCGCGTACTATCGTCCCATTTGTCCCATTTTCTTTTGGGCTGCCTGTGCTCATTTCGGCCGAAGCCGGCGGTTGAACCCTTTTGTCCCCAAGCGTCGGCGACACTTAGCCAATTTTCTTCCTCTTTCGGCGGATCGGCTTCGCGCGCGCCGCGCCGCGTACTACGGCCCGATTGTCCCGAATGCAATTTGGGCCGCCTAGAGGCTTTTCGGCCGATCCGCTTCCATTTGTCCCACTTGTCCCAAATGCTACCTTGAGCAGGACTTAGCCAATTTTCATACTCTTTCCTGGATCAACCTATTTGCCTTTCTGCAACCTTTTTGCATTTTCTCAGAGCTTGCTCCCTGTTTCTTCGGCCAGGGGAGTTAGAAAAATACCTGAAGGGACCCTAGAAACCTGATTTTGCTCTGAATCAATCAATTTGCTTGGGATTTGAATCTTCTGATGCATGTTATCAAAATTTACCCTAGGGGGGTGAATTTTGGATAACAATTTGGCGACTTCAGTGGGATCATCACTGCTTAGATGGAAAGACCCGTTTACTGAAGCAATCCATTGGGCATGGAGTCATCAAATATTCTATTAGAATCCAAAGTGACTCGAGAATGTGAGGGGAAGATGGAATGTGACTTTGATGAAAGCAAAGACATGCTAAACATCTCCATGGACAGTAAGTTGTGCCGAGGCACTTAGGAAAACAAAACTAACCTACTGTGAAACAAAACAATGTGCACAAGCACTTGGAGGAAAGAAAATCTAATCTAATATCTAGGTGTAGTGAACCTCCCTCTAGAAGCAATGCTTGAGATAGATTCCATTTCTTGGAATCTGCGGTTCTTCACCATCATGAGGCCAATTGGAAAGCATTGTTGCTCTTGCACTTTGTGACCATGTATGGGCCACTCCAAATGGCATCAAATTTTGAATGCCTTCCTGGTTTTGCTCTGTCCACATCCCATTTCAGCACTAGATCTCCTACTTGAAAAGATCTGTCTTTGGCCTTCCTATCAAAGGTCTTTTTGATCAAAGCTTGATCCTTTTCCATTGCTTGGGATGCCTGATCTCTGATCTCTTGCAGCTCCATCAACTCTGCATACCTCACCTCCATGGGCTCAAACTCTAGCAACTCCAGCTGTTTCATGAGTTCCAACGTTGGCAACTCAAGTGACATGGGCAAGATTGCCTCTCTTCCGTAGACAAGCCTAAATGGAGAGTTACCTGTGGATCTTTTGGGAGTTATCCTATCAGCCCATAAGGCTGATTTCAGTTTGGTATGCCAAGCCCTCTGATTCTCATCAAGAGTCCTCCTAATGATCCTCAGCAAGTTTTTGTTTGTAGACTCGGCCTGGCCATTACCTTGAGGGTAATAGTTTGATGAAGTGCTCAGGTAAATCCCGTTCTTGACAGCCCACTCAGTCACTTTAGATCCGATGAATGCCAATGCATTATCAGAGACTATTGTAGCAGGTACACCAAATCTGGAAGTTATCCCTTCGTAAAAGTCCAAAATGCTAGACTCATTCGCCTCTTTGAGTGCTATTGCTTCTGTCCATCTGGTGAAGTAGTCTGTGGCTGTCAAAATCCATTTGTGCCCTTGGCTCGGGTGGGATTGATGACTCGATGAAGTCAAACCCCCTTTGCATGAATGGCTGATCTCTTTGTAATGGTGGATGCGATGGAAGGGCAGCGAGTCTCTCTTTTCTGTGAAGAATGCACAATTCTTACACCTCTTGATCCATGCATAGCAATCTTTGAAGATTTTAGGCCAATAATAACCAGCCTTCATGATTTTTAATTTGTCACTCTTGGTGCAAAATGGCCTGGCTGGTCCATTATGAAATTCTTTAACACCCTTTGAATCGACTGTGTTAATGCATCTCGGCGGCACTCCATTCACGTCCTTCTTGAACAAAACTCCATCAATGATGGCATATGGAATTACTGCTGACTGAAGTATCTTCTTTTTGCTTTGCTCATTTCTAGAGGGCACATGCCGTCTGTAGGAAATGTATCATATTACGAGTCAACAGGGAGTGGACACATCATCATTTTCTGTTTTTGATCATCTTGTAATAGCGGGACGGCGTCTTCTTCATCTTGGGTTGTCTGGTTGTTTGGAGGCGAGCTGCTCACACAAACCTTTGCCTCTTACCAGCTTGGTGATCTTGATCTCAATGTCATACTCCATGACACGGGTGATCAACCTGCCCTTTTCTCATTCAAATCCTTGTTGAGGAGGAAATCCTTAACTTGACATGTGAGACCAGCAAGCTGTATCTTGTTGTTTGAGACTAAATGCTTGAATTTCTTCAAGCTCACGATTCACTATGCAAGCACATGCTTTTCAATAAAAGAGTACCTCATTTTCGCGAGTCATTTAGGCTTTGGTGAAGAAGGCAATCGGCTGCTCATCATTATCTTTGTTCTGCTTTGTACAGAATGGCGAAATAGTGTCATCACCTCCAAATGCATAGAGGATGAAATCCTTGGAAAAGTCAGGTTGATGAGAGTGGGTGCACAGGAGATGGCTTCTTTGATTGCTTCAAAACTCTCCTTGCCTTACTGCCGTCCATTTGAAAGCCATGCTTTTTCTTAACATTTTAGTGATGGGCTTGACAAGGGCTGCAAAATTTGGGACAAACCTCGAACAAAGTTTATCCTTCCCGGGAAACTACGAAGGGCCTTCTTGTGGCTTGGCAATGGTAGAGCCCTTATGGCCGACCCTCTCTGGATCAATTGCTAATCCTTCCTTGGAGACAATATGGCCAAGGAGTTTCCCTTCATGTGCAAGAAAGATGCACTTCTTAGGATTTAAAGACACTCCGAACTTTCTACACCTTTGAAACACTTGCACGAGGTGAAAAGAGATGGTCATGCATTCTTTGAGAAGGCAGTAATATCATCTAAGTATATCGGCACTATCTTGTTGATCAAGCCTTTGAATGCCATATCCATGGCTCATTTGGAATGTTGCTCGGCGTTCGGCAGTCAAATGGCATCTTCTTGTAAGCATATGTGCCCCATTTGGTTGTGAAGGCTGTCTTGAACTGGTCTTCCTCCTTCACCATAATTTGATTGAAGCCTGAGTATCCATCAAGTAGTGAAAATCTTTCTGAACCAGCTACGACCTGCAATATTTGCTCCATGGAAGGGAGTGGATAATGGTCCTTGAGAGAGGCTCTATTCAAATCTCTGAAGTCAACACATAGCCTGATCTCTCCACTCTTCTTTCTGACTGGAACTAAGTTGGTAACCCAACTAGAATGCTTGATTGGGAATATAATTCTTGACTCAATCAGCTTGTCGATTCTTTCCTCATGAGAGGCTCCATGTGTGGATTGGTGGTCTCTGTTTACACTGATAGGCTTAGTATTTGGGTCAATTCAATGGTATCTTTGAGCTAAGTTGGGATTGAACCCTTTCAAATCTTCATAACTCAAGCAAACACGTCGGGGAATTCTTGACATAGTTTGTATGAACTCATACCTTTCTGTTCGGTTGTCATCTTTCCAATTTGCAATGGCTTGTTCTCTTACCAAGATGGATACCGAATCTTCTCTCTTAACACTGAATGTTTGCTTTCTCCTTTCTAAACTGATCATTGGGGTTAAAAATGGACTCAAGGTGATAAGTCCCTTGGGCAGCTTGTCGGTTCTCATTTGTATCACTGGTCACCATATTGCTGTTCGACTTCTCTTGATTCTTAGTGAGAACTCAGCTTCTTCTTAGAAGTGGATGATTTGCTGATCATTCTCAAATACTTGCCAATTGACATCGTTATCCGGCACTGAAGGCCTCACAATCACGTGGATGTTTGGTTGTACCTTGTCTTGTTGAATGTTTTCTATAATGTCAAAGGCTGCCCCTACTGCTGCAAGCACTGTCGTGACTTGATTCTCTTTCTAGGGATGGATTTGATGCCGAAACCCTCAAAATCTTCCATGAGGTCCCACACCCTATTCTTGTAGCATCTGAGTAGATCATTTTTGGCAGCATGTTGTCCCTTGACCTGATTTACAATCAGCTCACTGTCCCCAAAAACTTGCAAGTTCTTTATTTTTCTCTTTATTGCCCAATGCATCCCTTGCACCAAGGCTTCATATTCAGCAGTGTTATTGGAGCATGCAAATTGAAATCTAAAAGCTGAATAATGCTTTATTCCTTGAGGTGAAACAAGCATGGCTCCACCTCCTGCGCCTTGTCTACTCCTTGATCCATCAAAAAACAGTTGCCATACCTCATTGTCATCCTTGTGGTTTGGCTTGGTGATGCTAGGAATAGGTTGACTTTCTTCGTGTATACAATAGACCCCTAGCTCAGATTCTTCTACTTCTTGATAAGGATCAAAAGCATGTACCTTGTTTGCCCATTCATCAAGAGTCAAATCTGGAATACTTCCAACCTTAGTGTCGGCTTCATCGGTGCGAGGTGATCTTCTTGATCAAATCTTTGAGCAATTGGTATTAATATGACTTGGAGTATAGGGCTCGATGTGGAAGTCTGCAATAGGTTACGACCTAATTGTGGCCTTAGTCCCATATCTCTCGTTACGAATAGCATGTGAGACCAATCGGCGGACAAATATCCCCCAATTTTGGCGGTGAAATCTCTTGACAAGCAAAGAGAGGCAAAGAGTGGTGGAAGGTCTATGGTGATATATCTTGTAAGACAACAACATTTGGACATGCATGCAAGGTAAGACTCAAATTTCTAATCACTCCATTTATTGCTATTGCTGTCCCATCCATTGCACTACTCCCTTAGATGTTATTTCATCTTTGGAGCCCTAAGCGATCAGCTATCTGTTTAGGCATAAGCTGAGCTACTTGCCCCGGAATCTATCATGCAATTATGCACTAGCTGATTTCGATGATTAACGAAACATAGAAAGGGGAGGCTTCAGCATTCTACCTTGTTGTGCTCCATGATTTCCTTGAGGGTGGGCAGCATTTGTGAGTACCTTCTCCTGCATTTGGACTTGTTGATTGAAGTTGGCCAATCCTTTATGGCAGCTTGCAGTGATTTCTTTGGCACAGGATGGATAGGGATTCCCACATAGATATATTGACGTTTGTCTTCTTCATCGATCAATGATCTTGAATGGTGATGAAGGATCTCTCTGCTTTGTCCTTAGTTTGCACATTTGCTCCTTGTATGTGGGCAGCATGACGGTGGCATTTGAGTTGGCCTAGGGGCTGTTCTTGGCTTGCCCTTGTGCATTTGAAGCCCAGGTTTTGCTTGCCGATCATTTGTGGAGTGTGGAAGGTTGTGGATTATTTGGGGCTAATGGCTGTTCTTCACCCAAATTTCTCCTTTTTGACCTTGTGTTGCGTGACACCTTGAGAAAGCTGCACTGATTCATGCCACAGAAATCCTCTGCTTGCCAATTTACCAATGTGGTGTCATTTGGGGCAGGTTGTTGTTGGAATGTTTCTTGTTGTTGGTTGTTTTCTTGAGTACTCTCACCCTCCACACCAGCACTTGTTACCATTAAAGCTTGGGTCAAAGCACCATTGAAGCACATGGATTGATTATGAGGCTCATTACATGGAAAACACCAATCATACTCCTGGGCAGTGTTGTTTTGTGCTGGTACTAATGCCTTAGAGGCAGATATGGCATTTGGATTATAGGGCTGGAATGGTTTATTGGCAGGAGGCCTTGTTTGATTCATATTTGCAGCTGGATTGGGTGGCCTTTGAGGCTGATATGGCTGCCTATTAGGTTGAGCTTGAGGCTGATACGAAGGTCTAAAACCTTGAGTTTGCTGTCTCTTAAGTGTGACCAGCTCATTACCTAAATTTTGCAGTTGCTTCATGACTTCTTGAAGCTCATTTGGGGCACTTGGAGATGAAGTGGAAGCTTCATTTGAACTCTGATTCCTAGGAGTGGGAATAGGAGCTAAGACAGGTGCTTGACTAGTACTTGGGCTCTCTAAACTTGGATATAATGGCATTGGAGGCCTAGGAGCTAGCTTGCCGGCTTGAATCAGACAATTTTCAGCTCTAATGGCAATACTATAAGCAGCAGGGATAGTTGTGCCTCCCATAGATTGAATCAACACAGAAATATCAGAATTTAAAGCTTTAAGGTAATATAGAAAAGCACCTTCTTTTTGGCTTTTGCTTACTTTGGAATTCTATCCCAAGACCTTTGAAATCTGAAGTTGAAGTCAGTTAGTTGCTCATTGGAAGCTCTCTTGATGGTTGTTAGCTGCTCCAAAAGAGACAAGTTGTCTCCCTTCTCTCCAAATTGATTGTGAAGTGCAATACACACGGTGATTCGGTTTGTGATAGAGCCCGACTTCAAGGCTCCTAAACCATTGCAATGCTTTTCCCTTGAATGAAGCGCGGTGATTTGTGACTACTTGCATCTCATTAATCTCATGGATTGCACAAATGTTAGCAATGTCCTTGACATGATCACGGGAGTGGTCGATTTTTCCCGATAAAGTATGGAATGTTCTTGATCTGCTTTGGGTTTGGGATTGGATTTTGTGCATTGAGAGCAAGTGGGCTTTGCTGTGAAGTTGACATAGGGGTTCACTGGTTGCGCCATTCTGATTGGTCTTAAAACCCTTGTATACTGAAAGAAAGGCCGCTCAGGTGGAGGAGTTGAGAGAGTTCTGTTTGGTGGAGATGGGGACCTTTGAATCCTTCTTCCTCTTTGCCTTCTTCTTGGAGATAATTGCAGGTATTCAAACAGTACTTCCTCCTCTCCAACTCTTGACCTTGTGATTCTTCTCATAAGCTTTCAGGCCTGACTGCTGAAATTCTATTGATTCTTCCCCTTGGAGTCGCCAGATATGCAAATAATAGCTCTTTTCAAGCAAGAAACTTGCAGCGAGATGCACATCAACTTTGCTTGCATGATAAAATTGAGACCTCTGGTCCCACCAGGCGTGCCAAAACTGTTAGTGCAAAATTACAGCACCCCTGGACAGGCCGATCAGATTTCTAGGTTGATCACTCTTGCATCCAGTGTAATTGCACAACATGGAAACCTCTCTCCAAGTGTGGGACTTGGGGCGAGAGAGGAATCTCAGTTAGAGGTGGTTCCTCAAACTCCTCGATTTAGATCTATATTTTGCAAAACTACGAGAGGTTTAGATCCTAATCCTATTCTAACTTGCAAGGAGACAGGGGTAGAAGTGCAAAAATTGAAACTAACTAAAGATGGTGATGCACCAAAAGGAGTGGTGAAACATATTAGTCATGCAAATAGACACAGACCAAGGTTCACAACATAAAAAAACATACGGGTGATAATGTATAATTTAGCATCGAAATCAAGCAAATAATACAAGCAGAGGATTGAAACCCATTCTGAGCTTGCATTATCAATTTAATATCAAAATACGCATTACACCCTCGGAGAGGTAAAGAAAAGCTATTACAATCCTTGGAGAGGTCTGATACTTTATCAATCCCTTGAAGAAGGTGAAAGAAGAAGTCTACTATGCCCGAAAATGTTCCCCTTTGAAATGAGCCCAAAACTGGCTTTTAAAATGCAAGGGTCGAACCCAGGGAACAGGAGACGTACAAAGGCATGGGAGCCCATTCTTTCTTGACTGCAGGTGTATTAAAACGGCATGGAGGACCTTACAAACCCATAACCTATCATTTTGACCGGATTGTAGGAGAATGCGACCCATTCTGCATTAACTCTGGTCGCTGGAATGTCATTTCCGGCCATGAATACGCGTCAGAGCCGTTTCTCGATTTTCCTCCCTCCAGACTGCTCCAAAATGCAAGATTGACCCCGGAATCGTGTAGAGAATTTCACCAGCTTTCCGTTGATGTAAAGAACGTGCAAATCGAGCTCTGGATCAAAAGTTATGGCGATCTGAAGATCTAGGGCACAAAACAGGCGAAAACGTGTTTTGAAATCCTTTCCCGCGCTCTGCCACCTGGACGACACGTGGCACGTGCTGATTGGACGAGCAATTCTCTCTCCTCCGTCTTTCGCGGGCTTTCATTTTGAAATTCACTTGTGGGGCCCTTAACTGGACACGTGGCGCTATTTCATTGGTTCGGGCTGACCTTTTAAAACTTGCCCTTTGACCTTTTTGACCCTTTTTCCCTGAGACACGTGGCGGCTTCTGAATGGTTCTCGGCCCTGCCGGCTTTTTCGCGCCCTTCGCGTCCTTTTGTCCCAGATGTCCCAATTGCTTAGTGCTCCTTGTGCTTTGATTTCGGCCGAACCGGCCGGTTCGCGTCCATTTGCCGGATGTCCCAATTGCCTTCGGACTGTTTTGACCTCTTTCGCCCGGTTCGGCCGGTTCGCGCCTTTCCGGCCCGCTTGTCCCGAGCTGCTGCAGCAGTTAGTCGATTTTCTCTCGGTCGAACCGGCATTTCGCGCCCACCGCGTACTATCGTCCCATTTGTCCCATTTTCTTTTGGCTTGCTGTGCTCTTTTTGTGCTCATTTCGGCCGAGACCCGGCGGTTGAACCCTTTTGTCCCAAGCGTCGGCAACACTTAGCCAATTTTCTTCCTCTTTCGGCCGGATCGGCTTTTGCGCGCCCGCGTACCTTTTGCGGCCCGATTGTCCCGAATGCAATTTGGGCCGACCCTAGAAGGCTTTTTCGGCCGATCCGCTTCCATTTGTCCACTTGTCCCAAAATTTACCTTGAATTTTGGCGGGACTTAGCCAATTTTCTACTCTTTCTGGATCAACCTATTTGCCTTTCTGATGACCTTTTTGCATTTTCTCGAGCTTGCTCCTGTTTCTTTTGACTCTTCTCGGGGAGTTAGAAAAATACAGAAGGGACCCTAGAAACCTGATTTTGCTCTGAATCAATCAATTTGCTTGGGATTTGAATCTTGATGCATGTTGTCTTCAATATTTTTCACATACTTGTATCCCATTTTACGTGTTCCAAATATTCATTCATAATTCATAAATATTTTATAAATATAACGATCAACATATGATGTGTGAAATAATTAGATACATTATCCTCTTTGTCGAATATTCCTCTCGTACACAACAAAACATCGTACACAACAACCAAAAAAACATGAACACATGATAAATGTTGGGTACACCTTGTGTGCTAAATGAAAACGTTGTTGTGGGGTTATACATGCAATAATTAGAAACAAAACATTGTACACAATAACCAAAAAAACATGAACACATGATAAATGTTGGGTACACCTCGTGTCTTTGAATGAAAAACGTTGTTGTGGGGTTATACATAAATAACTATTGCTACACCAGATAGTCCTCTCCTATCTACTTCATCCACCCTTTGCGGGTTTTATTTCATGTTGGATTCAAGTTCCAAAATATTCCATCAAGATAGTTCAACAATTGAGAAACCCCTTATTGATTGTTATCAATCAGTTCAAGTTGTTTACCTTGGTTGATCATGTTCACACTTTACCAATTACTTCCAACATCCTTCTAGCTTCGTGTGTCATGAAGGACTATTAGAGTGTTATCTAACTTATTTACCACCAAACCTGAAGCATAATTTTGTCTAGTTCATTCTCCATGTTTCATCCTTCATTATTCACTATTCTCAATTGATAAATTATGATATTTGGTTAGTGTAGGGACTCAATAGGTCTAAGAGCTGCAACCTTCAGCTCTAATACCAAAATGTAACACCTCTTTATTATGCTTCTCAAATAGGAATTTTTTTATTAACTTCATGTTTCACTTATTTAAATACCCAACATTTAAATCCATCATAAATATGAAATTTAATCCATCTAATAACATTCATAAACTATGTGCAGTTGCATGAGTTAGTTAGTAACCGATTGCTCATAGATTCCTCTTTACGAGTGTGTATACAAGGTATACTATTGGTTTCCTTTTACAAGAATTGATAATCAAGTAATGATTTCTAATTGCATACCTGGAATTCAATTATTTCAGTCACATCGAGCATCCTTCACATTATATCTTGGTGAATCGGGATAGTGTAATCAACAACTTACACTACTTTGGCCAAAGTTTCAGAGACATGTTTTCCATGCTCGATTCCGTGACAACACATTCTTCATTAGGAACTTATCGTTCACCTTATTCAATTATCTGGATCCTTTTTCATAGTTAATTCATTAGGTTTAATGTTAAACTTCTCAAGTAATCATTAATATTCCTTTTAAAAGACTCTCTTTACAAGATACAAAACATACCATGAGTAGAACTCGTGCAATTGTTACCTCCTCAAATGTCCCATACCACCTAAGGGATTAGTTTTTGTAAGAACCCTAAATCTTTATTATCACAACACATAAGGACTATAATGTCTTCAATATTTTTCACATACTTGTATCCCATTTTACGTGTTCCAAATATTCATTCATAATTCATAAATATTTTATAAATATAACGATCAACATATGATGTGTGAAATAATTAGATACATTATCCTCTTCGTTGAATATATATTCCTTATTCCCATTTAATAATAAAAATCATGCCAAGCTAGATAGTACTCAAGAAATAAAAATTCCCATAAATGTCCCATACTAGTTATGTGAATTGTGATTACAAGAATCCTAAACTACTTCTCGTAGTCACCTTCATAAGCAAACAATGTGATTAATCCTCATTTGGAACATTCAATTTACCTTTTCGTTATAAGCTAATATTTTATGTTTTCCTCTCTTCTTCAATCATAGTAATATAGGTAGTGTTGACATGTTCCAATAAGGTTTTTAAGTATATAACATAGTGTTTCCCACTTTAAGTATTAATTGATAAGAATTACCTTCTTTCAATAAATATAATTACTTGAGGCAAGATATATTTACCCTTTTATATAATAGAACCCATCTTCTTGAGAAAATAAATTATAATAAAATTTCATCAATTATGATATGATATTATACCGAAAGGCTTAACATTTATCACTTGGATATACTAATTTTAGTATGTGGTTGCATACCAAGTTCATAGTTGAATGTTTCACGATATTAATGACAAAGGAGCCACCACTTAACCCCTAAAATAAGATAATAGTAATTAAAATAAAACAATATGAATATATGTTTCAAACATAATCATAATTTTCATAATATCCCCATTATATATTCATATCAATATTTGACAATTCCGATTACAAAGTCACAAGTGAATTATTATAGATGAACACAAAATAACTTCAGGCCTTTTCCTTTACTTATAATCTTTCTCCTAATCTAAATACAAGTAAAAATTATATATTTCAGTTTAGATCACTTAATATTACATCATTTTCATAAAAATTAGGTATAGATAATCCATGCAAGTTAATTCACTTCTTCCTTTTTCATTATGTGATACTTTTAAAACCTGCAAAACTGGAAGTGATAATTTCAACATGGTAAATTTATTAGAACTTACATGGACTATACATTCCATATCTATCCACTTCAATAAAGATTAATGGAATATTATCCGCCATGATTAATGATATACATCATATCCTCAAAATATACATGCAGTTATCTAACACATCACATTATTTCTTTTCTTTTATCTTTATTCAAACTTACCTCCAATTTCCTAACTCAACATGTATTTATCCCATAATACGTAAATTTGATCAAACAATGTTACCCTTATTTCATAAACAATATAATATTTAACTAACTTTTCTCATTAATAATTCAAGATAAGGAATTGATAGAAATACTAATCACTAGTCTACCATTCAAGTTCAGTACAAACCATTTAGCAAAGCACGTGAGCATAGATCAAACTAAGGTTTTGATTCGTTATTAGAACCTATTTTTCCAGCCTTCCCACACAATAGTCCTTTAATATTACTATATGTAAGTCAAGAGTAAAGTAGAACATCATATAATATTACACATGACATCCCAAACACATACACTAAAATAGAAGTTCCCTCTTCCAAGACATTAATGATTAGTATTGGACTATATTAAGGTTAAATTTGTTTACCTTAAATGTTTCAAAGAGTGTAGTTGTGCCATCCAACATTACTTATTCATTCCAAAATCCACAACTACCTCAAGGTAAAATCAATACCAAAAGGGATAGCATGATTAAAGACCAAAACAAAATCCTTGTAATCCCTCTAATAATAATAAAGTTAAGAACAAAACTTGATTTAAAAGTTTTTTTAAGCACATTCTCGTGCCATATAAACCTAGAAAAGGCCATGTCACTATTCAAACAAAAAATAACACTCATAAATGAAAGTAGAACTGGTATCAACAAGATTATAACAATTCGTAGATATTAAGGTAAAATATATTTACCTTAATAAAATCAAAGACCCTTAATATACTTGTAGCCACCTCATTTAAGTTGAATCCCATAACTACGTATGTCGATTTCATTTGACGCATTAAGGGGAATGAGCACATCACATATCTAATGCATGATGGAGATAATTCCCAATTTTCCAATCTAGTAATCTAATAAAAATTTTCATAACGGACCATATCCCAAATATCATCATTCATTTTTATCAAACAAACCAAACAAGGTAGCCATGACCATCACAAAAGAAGTCAAAGAAGAAATTCAATAGGATTAAGGTAAATATTTTTACCCTAATATCATCGATGCCAAAAACCCACAAATCAACCTTTGTCAACCCCAAATGACTAGCACCATAGTTACTAAAATGGCATTGATGGAATACTCCATAACTAAATAAACACGAAGCAAGTATACCCTAAAGCCATACGAGTTTCCTAATAAAAACTTTAACACAATAAACTGTTGAATCTGAACCAAATCGTGCCAGACTTTTGAATACCCAGAACACATATACCTAAATGGGTACTGGATTATCGACCTCAAGGATCTAAAAATAATTAGTCAACCTTATGCAGATCTTGCCTACGAAACCCATTACAACTTTCACAAAAGAGAATCTAGGGAGATGCCTAATATTATAAAAAGTTACAGATTATACCAGTAAATGATAAAGTCTCGGTAATAAGAATATCACAAGCTTCTGGGTATGTCCCAGATTTAATAAAGGATTCATCATAAGATAATGAAAATAACCAAGAAGGTTTGAATAAAACGAATTTACATACGTCTAGCATAGGGAAAAGCCTCATAAAAACCCCTCAGAGTAAATAAAATAATCACAAAATAAATATTCCATTAGTTTATTTCGAAATAACTAGAGAAGGAATTATCGACCATGCTTGAAATTTAGAGGATAATGGATACTTTTCTCACAATTTCTCCCCTGCGAATTTATCCATCTTCCTGCAAGAAACCAAAGTTTCCACCCCAAAACATCTTAGTTAATACCTCATTTATAAAAATCCTTAAGTTTTTTATGCATTACAAAAGATAAAAATAAGTCCAAAATTATCTTGATCTTCAGTCACAGTGAACCCTCCATACACAGATCTCTCTATCAAAACTTCACAAACTGAATTGCAAAAAGAACCTCACGTGCACTTATCTTCCTCAAGAATATTCTTTCTTTCTCCAAGAACTTATAATGTTCCTTTAATACATGGTTGCCATGTTTTTGGCCTCGTAGATATTGTTTCTGCCCACTAAATTTCTCCCAATGAAACTGGAGTTAACTTAGCTCTAAAATAAGAGATAAACATCTCCATTTTTACATGTCCTTTTACACCAACTATATCTCAAGCCTTAATTTAGAGATTGAAATGAAATAAAATCATAAATAATATATGCTTTGGCCTTGGTCGCTTGACCAATTAAATACATCCATCATGCATAAACTATATGGTTTCCCAAAATAAATAGAGTAATTGGTATAAGGTCGTAACTCCTTTATAATAAAATCCACCAATTTACTTATAGTCTACTTTGGCCACCATTATCATTATGATAATAAAATGTCATACCCAAAGGTTCATTGCCCATAACCATCTTACCAAACTTTCCATATTAATGGCTTATAATCCTATTTAGCAAATCCATTTTCCTATTTTAATGGAAAAAGTGGTATGGTTTATGACAATGGTCGATGGCCTCTATAATAACTTTACGGTTCTATGAAATTTTAAAGCAAGATAGCAATAAATAACCTTTACGATCTCGTAAGGGAGTTTTCATCATGCAATAATGTCCTCAACCGTTCAAGCCAACATGAAGAAGGTTAGTCATCTTTCAGTTATTACAATTACAAAGTAATGTTATTACAATCATGTATTCATTCATCATATTTTCAAGTCATGATATTCAAGTGAGATAGCCAACCATTAAATCACTTCAATCCATATATATATATATATATATATATATATATATATATCAATGCATAAAATTATTATTGTTATCTAAATGATCCCCTTACTCATTTTGTGGCTAACTCCCTTCATTCTTCCCTCTCTTATGCCTCGTCATAATTTTTTACTTTTCGTGCACTTAAGAACTTCGGAAATGGCACCATTGGATAGAGTTTTTCTCAGCTTTCCAGAAAGGTAAAGTTTTCCTCCTAACTCCATGTATTTTTGAAGTTATGGCTCGGTAGAGATTTTGTGGGAAATTTTCCCTGAAAAGCCCGAGCCAATAATATGAGGCCACGTGTCCTCGGAAGGGTGGAGGCGGAGGTAAACTTGGAATTTTTACCAAGTGTTTGGCAAGGTTTTAGAAGGAATTTTTGCCCCGACGGCCCACCAGCGAATAGGATCGTGCCACGTGTCCAAGGGGAAGAAATTAGGAAAATTTCCTAAGTATCGGTGCCATGGAAAATCTCTAGAAAAGGCCCGGGTGAATCAAATCAGGCCACGTGTCCTAGGACCAGCGGACCATGCAGAGGGAGACTTAAAAATTTGGCGAAGTGTTTTGGTGAGAGGAAAGGAGAAATATTTCCTGTCGACCCACCGACCAGTCAAGTCAAACCACGTGTCACTGCAGCATCGGGGTCGGGGGTGCGAAAAGATTCTTTCCTTTTTTCTCCCAAGTGTAAAAAATTCAAAGGGAAAGCCGCTCCCTAAGGCCCGCAATCAATAAGGAGAGGCCACGTGTCCGGGGCGTCGGAGCTTCGGCCGCTAGGGGAAAAAGTGGGAAAATTTCCCAAAGGTTGGAGCAAAGGAGAAAGGTTAGCCCCCAAGGCCCACGTCAAATGGGAGCAGGCCATGTGTCCCAAGACCGAGAACGCAGGGAAAGTTGGGAATTTTTCCCAAAGAAAATTCGAAGGAAATATTGAAAGGGAGAGCCCGCCCCCAAAACCCGAGCCAATCAAATCACGCCACGTGTCCATGTGGCGGAAAAAACACAAGGCAAGCCCGCGGGGAAAATGAGCATAAAGACTGCGCTTGATGGGATCTCGCCATGTGTCCGTCAGGGAAAATGGTTGGAGCATCGAAGAATTTGAAAGTAGAGGCCCACAAAAAATCATATCACGCCACGTGTACTGTGTCATCACTTGACGGAGAATTTTTAGAAAATTTTCCAATGGCCAAAACGATGGAAAATGAAGCATCAAGAGCCCGCACCAATGGAATCATGCCACGTGGCACCGAGGAGTGGTGGAGCGCAGAGATTTTTGGGAAAATTTTCCCAAATGCAAAAAAAGTGGGAAAATTTCAAATTTTCGGCCCGTCAACCCGTTTTGGCCCTGTTTTTCCCTAAATTTTCAAACGACCATAACTTTCGATCCAGAGCTTGGTTTTTCACATTCTTTATATCAATGGAAATCTAGTGAAATTCTCTACATGATTAGGGATCAATTTTGTATTTTGATGGAGTTTAGAGAGAAAATTGAAAAAATGCCTCTAGCACGTGGTAATCAACAGAAATGACGTTTCAACCACCATTTTTAATGAAGAATGGCTTGCATTCTCTCCCAGCATGGTGAAAAATGTCAGGGAATGGACTTGTAAGGATGCCCATGCTATTTTATTACATTTTGGTTGGTGGTTGAAGCTCCTCTCATGTTTTCCCACGTTTCTCTCTCTTGGGTTCGTTTTTGCATTGTAAAAGCCAGATTTGGCTCTTTTTTTTAGATTTGGACATTGTTTTGGAGGCTCCCTCTCTCACCCTAGAAAGTGATTTTGTGGAATACCATACCTTTTTTCAAGGCTGCAATACATTTTCTACCTTTCTGTTGATGTAATGAATGTATTTTGATATTGAAAAATGACAATGCAAGCTCTGTGAATGAGTTTCAGTTCTCTCTTGTGTTGTTTTATCTACCCATGATCTTTCATTACATTTTATCAGTTTGTGTATGATGTTTTGTTACATTTCTGTAATATGTGTCAATCGAGAAGTAAAAATGCTCACCACTCCTTTGGTGCATCACCTTATTAGCATTAGTTTTTGTTCTTTTGCATTCTCTATCTCTGTCCCCTTGGAATTTAGAGTAGGTTTTTTGACTTTAAAACCTCTGCAACTTGCAAGTAATACACCTGATTAGAGGAGTTGAGGAACCAGCCTCTAACCTGGAGATTCTTTTCCCATTTTTACAAGTCCCACACTGGGGAAAAGATTCAATGTTGTGCAATCACACCTGGATGTCCAAAATGTTAAACTAGAAATCTGATCCACATCCAGGGGTGCTGCTGATTTGCACCAACAAGTACTTTATGCAATATCAATCTCCCATAACACCCTTCATAGTAAAGTGCACAATAATATTCATTTACAATACATCAATCAAACCACAACTCTAGTATAAAAACACACCCAACAAGGTAAATACATATAAAAATAAGACAATATAGGTAAAACAATAATATAGATAATAGGTACAACTACCTTGCGTGTATCTCGATTGTCTTAATCACCTTCAAGCAGCAAGGTGCACAACCATATTTACTACCAATACAATGACCAAACAAAACATCGTGCACATCATGGTAAGTAATTTGGGAGACCAAACAAAAAATGAATGCGTCATAAATGTTAGCTACACCTTGTGTGCCAAATGAAAAACATTTTTGCGAGCTTGTACATGCAACTACAAGTATACATATCCTTCATAGATTATACACATGCACGTGTGGCTGCATATATGAATTTGCAATGAGGTTTTATTCTCGATTCATGTGATCCACCCCTCATTCATGAACAATCCATTTCAACAAGGCATATATAAATTTTGGGGTGTGACATACTTCCCCTTAATGAATCATCATCCCAATGATTTTCACTCATTACCGCAATTAGAATAATCAAACACCTAATTATATCTAACAAGTAAAGGATAACAGTCAACATTTTTATCACAAACATGTAATTTTCCAAGTCTAAATTCAATTTTAGTGGATATAACAACCTTTTTAACCAACAAAAAATGTCACATAGTTAAAAATATGACATAATTTTTTTCATTATAGTTAGTCATAACATGTAATATTATTTAATACACATAACACAAACTCAAAAACAAGTTATATATAAAAAAAACAAACAACGAAAAATTTGTTTTCTATTTTTCCCAGACTCTTCCCATATTTTTTTATTATGTTACTCCATTTATCTTTCGGACTTTACTCTATGCATTTCTCAATTTTCTTTATAATGTGCATGATTTGTATCCCCTTTCCGGTTGGTTTTTATCCAAATACATCCATTGTTTTTACCTTTCGATATCTTCATCATAATTTCATGGTCAATGATTACTTAAATCATCCAAAAATTCTTCTCTTTACCTTTCAGGCTTCTTCTTTCGCATACTTCCAGTCCTGGTTATCTTCCATATTAGGAAAAACATTGACTTATGTCATAATAATAAAATTTACTCTTTTTGTCTTAAGTCCTTTAAGATCTCGTTTTTAACTCCAAATTCTATGATGAAGCTCAG